>JASFXZ010000071.1:600000-932983 GCA_032209605.1 Mactromeris polynyma | reverse complement strand
ACAGGCGCGACAATATTGATTATAAGTACATGTAATATCAATAATATCCCAAAATATTTCGTAAGACACGAATTCAGCCCAAAACTGTCATTGCGCATGTCTGATTTTCGTGTATTGAGATAGGTTGCAGCACGGTGGTTAACATTTTCCGTAGCGGTGTACATTTGTTGTCTCCAGTCATGTTTTTTATTTCACGGACATCGCAAATACAACGTTTTCACTATTTTCATTTTATTGATTGGTGCAATATGGTGATTAAATTATACAAGTGCGAAATCAGCGCGATTAGTCCGTCCAATTACACTATTTATGCGATTAATGCACATTTGTTTAATTCTTGAATAACCTCTAAGTCGGCATATTTGTATGTTTGAACAAATTTCGCAAAGCAACGTACTGTGCGACTTGGCGTGTATTTTCTGTATGTCTGATTTTCGTTTATTGAGATAGGTTGCAGCGCGGTGGTTAACATTTTCCCTAGCGGTGTACATTTGTTGTCTCCAGTCATGTTTTTTTATTTCACGGACATCGAAATTACAACGTTTTCACTATTCTCATTTTATTGATTGGTGCAGTATGGCGATTAATACATGCGCGAAATCAGCGCGATTAATCCGTCCAATTACACTATTTATGCGATTCATGCACATTTGTTTAATTCTTGAATAACCTCTAAGTCGGCATACATTGTATTTGTATTGTTGAACAACTCTCGCAAAGCAACGTACTGTGCGACTTGGCGGCCATTTGCGAATTTGACATGTTTCTCTATTGCTGATCAGTCATGCGCGGAATGTTTGACAAATACACACTAATCTAATCACACACGTCACGGTGATTAATCACCGATTAGCACATGCCATTGTGGTGTTAACGACACGAGTTAATTAACTAACCAACGTGTCATCTCAGTCACTCTGCGTGTCAAACACGTATTTACAACTACTCGAGTTCCTATAAAATGGCTGCAATGCTAATCAGAAATCACATTTGTCTTGTAATAGCTTACTATTCAAGATGCCTTCTAGAATTCAATCTCTTGACAAGCGCTTCACTCTGAGCGAATCAGAGCGGCGTTTTCGAAAAGCCTGCGATCAGATAGTCATGCTCAACAATCGACTCGGCGATGTGCAGAAACGTTATAAAGCGGCCAAACGCTCCAACAACCGCTCATTTCGCTACAACCTGCGCTTGAAACTGGCCGTCATAGAAGGTGCCAGGAACATGTACTATGAGTATGCCTACGCCAAGGCTGACAAGGTCGCCGATCTGCGCCGTGAGTTATTCGACGAGTCTGTAGAGATAGTGTCGGGCTCCGATTCGGAGTATACATCGGACTCTGAGTGAGTCTACATGGATGTAAATCGTACGTCGTTTTCCACAAACGGCCCTTTTCAGAGCCAACCAAATTTTCTCCAAAGATATATTTCTTGTAAGAGTTGTCAAACACACACACGCCACACCTCGTTCACCTTCTGGTTACAAACTCTGAGAGAGCGTGCATGTGCGCGCGCGCGCGCGGTACAATGCGCGTCTGTTCCATATTAGCATTAGTACAATTATTAACGTAATTTCGCGACTGGGGTCTTGTGACACAAATCTAATGTATACCCACAACATTCAACCACGCGCATTATGTGTGGGAACAGGCGCGACAATATTGATTATAAGTACATGTAATATCAATAATATCCCAAAATATTTCGTAAGACACGAATTCAGCCCAAAACTGTCAGTGCGCATGTCTGATTTTCGTGTATTGAGATAGGTTGCAGCACGGTGGTTAACATTTTCCGTAGCGGTGTACATTTGTTGTCTCCAGTCATGTTTTTTATTTCACGGACATCGCAAATACAACGTTTTCACTATTTTCATTTTATTGATTGGTGCAATATGGTGATTAAATTATACAAGTGCGAAATCAGCGCGATTAGTCCGTCCAATTACACTATTTATGCGATTAATGCACATTTGTTTAATTCTTGAATAACCTCTAAGTCGGCATATTTGTATGTTTGAACAAATTTCGCAAAGCAACGTACTGTGCGACTTGGCGTGTATTTTCTGTATGTCTGATTTTCGTTTATTGAGATAGGTTGCAGCGCGGTGGTTAACATTTTCCCTAGCGGTGTACATTTGTTGTCTCCAGTCATGTTTTTTTATTTCACGGACATCGAAAATACAACGTTTTCACTATTCTCATTTTATTGATTGGTGCAGTATGGCGATTAATACATGCGCGAAATCAGCGCGATTAATCCGTCCAATTACACAATTTATGCGATTAATGCACATTTGTTTAATTCTTGAATAACCTCTAAGTCGGCATACATTGTATTTGTATTGTTGAACAACTCTCGCAAAGCAGCGTACTGTGCGACTTGGCGGCCATTTGCGAATTTGACATGTTTCTCTATTGCTGATCAGTCATGCGCGGAATGTTTGACAAATACACACTAATCTAATCAGACACGTCACGGTGATTAATCACCGATTAGCACATGACATTGTGGTGTTAACGACACGAGTTAATTAACTAACCAACGTGTCATCTCAGTCACTCTGCGTGTCAAACACGTATTTACAACTACTCGAGTTCCTATAAAATGGCTGCAGTGCTAATCAGAAATCACATTTGTCTTGTAATACCTTACTATTCAAGATGCCTTCTAGAATTCAATCTCTTGACAAGCGCTTCACTCTGAGCGAATCAGAGCGGCGTTTTCGAAAAGCCTGCGATCAGATAGTCATGCTCAACAATCGACTCGGCGATGTGCAGAAACGTTATAAAGCGGCCAAACGCTCCAACAACCGCTCATTTCGCTACAACCTGCGCTTGAAACTGGCCGTCATAGAAGGTGCCAGGAACATGTACTATGAGTATGCATACGCCAAGGCTGACAAGGTCGCCGATCTGCGCCGTGAGTTATTCGACGAGTCTGTAGAGATAGTGTCGGGCTCCGATTCGGAGTATACATCGGACTCTGAGTGAGTCTACATGGATGTAAATCGTACGTCGTTTTCCACAAACGGCCCTTTTCAGAGCCAACCAAATTTTCTCCAAAGATATATTTCTTGTAAGAGTTGTCAAACACACACACGCCACACCTCGTTCACCTTCTGGTTACAAACTCTGAGAGAGCGCGCATGTGCGCAGGCGCACGCGGAACAATGCGCGTCTGTTCCATATTAGCATTAGTACAATTATTAACGTAATTTCGCGACTGGGGTCTTGTGACACAAATCTAATGTATACCCACAACATTCAACCACGCGCATTATGTGTGGGAACAGGCGCGACAATATTGATTATAAGTACATGTAATATCAATAATATCCCAAAATATTTCGTAAGACACGAATTCAGCCCAAAACTGTCATTGCGCATGTCTGATTTTCGTGTATTGAGATAGGTTGCAGCACGGTGGTTAACATTTTCCGTAGCGGTGTACATTTGTTGTCTCCAGTCATGTTTTTTATTTCACGGACATCGCAAATACAACGTTTTCACTATTTTCATTTTATTGATTGGTGCAATATGGTGATTAAATTATACAAGTGCGAAATCAGCGCGATTAGTCCGTCCAATTACACTATTTATGCGATTAATGCACATTTGTTTAATTCTTGAATAACCTCTAAGTCGGCATATTTGTATGTTTGAACAAATTTCGCAAAGCAACGTACTGTGCGACTTGGCGTGTATTTTCTGTATGTCTGATTTTCGTTTATTGAGATAGGTTGCAGCGCGGTGGTTAACATTTTCCCTAGCGGTGTACATTTGTTGTCTCCAGTCATGTTTTTTTATTTCACGGACATCGAAATTACAACGTTTTCACTATTCTCATTTTATTGATTGGTGCAGTATGGCGATTAATACATGCGCGAAATCAGCGCGATTAATCCGTCCAATTACACTATTTATGCGATTCATGCACATTTGTTTAATTCTTGAATAACCTCTAAGTCGGCATACATTGTATTTGTATTGTTGAACAACTCTCGCAAAGCAACGTACTGTGCGACTTGGCGGCCATTTGCGAATTTGACATGTTTCTCTATTGCTGATCAGTCATGCGCGGAATGTTTGACAAATACACACTAATCTAATCAGACACGTCACGGTGATTAATCACCGATTAGCACATGACATTGTGGTGTTAACGACACGAGTTAATTAACTAACCAACGTGTCATCTCAGTCACTCTGCGTGTCAAACACGTATTTACAACTACTCGAGTTCCTATAAAATGGCTGCAGTGCTAATCAGAAATCACATTTGTCTTGTAATACCTTACTATTCAAGATGCCTTCTAGAATTCAATCTCTTGACAAGCGCTTCACTCTGAGCGAATCAGAGCGGCGTTTTCGAAAAGCCTGCGATCAGATAGTCATGCTCAACAATCGACTCGGCGATGTGCAGAAACGTTATAAAGCGGCCAAACGCTCCAACAACCGCTCATTTCGCTACAACCTGCGCTTGAAACTGGCCGTCATAGAAGGTGCCAGGAACATGTACTATGAGTATGCATACGCCAAGGCTGACAAGGTCGCCGATCTGCGCCGTGAGTTATTCGACGAGTCTGTAGAGATAGTGTCGGGCTCCGATTCGGAGTATACATCGGACTCTGAGTGAGTCTACATGGATGTAAATCGTACGTCGTTTTCCACAAACGGCCCTTTTCAGAGCCAACCAAATTTTCTCCAAAGATATATTTCTTGTAAGAGTTGTCAAACACACACACGCCACACCTCGTTCACCTTCTGGTTACAAACTCTGAGAGAGCGCGCATGTGCGCAGGCGCACGCGGAACAATGCGCGTCTGTTCCATATTAGCATTAGTACAATTATTAACGTAATTTCGCGACTGGGGTCTTGTGACACAAATCTAATGTATACCCACAACATTCAACCACGCGCATTATGTGTGGGAACAGGCGCGACAATATTGATTATAAGTACATGTAATATCAATAATATCCCAAAATATTTCGTAAGACACGAATTCAGCCCAAAACTGTCATTGCGCATGTCTGATTTTCGTGTATTGAGATAGGTTGCAGCACGGTGGTTAACATTTTCCGTAGCGGTGTACATTTGTTGTCTCCAGTCATGTTTTTTATTTCACGGACATCGCAAATACAACGTTTTCACTATTTTCATTTTATTGATTGGTGCAATATGGTGATTAAATTATACAAGTGCGAAATCAGCGCGATTAGTCCGTCCAATTACACTATTTATGCGATTAATGCACATTTGTTTAATTCTTGAATAACCTCTAAGTCGGCATATTTGTATGTTTGAACAAATTTCGCAAAGCAATGTACTGTGCGACTTGGCGTGTATTTTCTGTATGTCTGATTTTCGTTTATTGAGATAGGTTGCAGCGCGGTGGTTAACATTTTCCCTAGCGGTGTACATTTGTTGTCTCCAGTCATGTTTTTTTATTTCACGGACATCGAAATTACAACGTTTTCACTATTCTCATTTTATTGATTGGTGCAGTATGGCGATTAATACATGCGCGAAATCAGCGCGATTAATCCGTCCAATTACACTATTTATGCGATTCATGCACATTTGTTTAATTCTTGAATAACCTCTAAGTCGGCATACATTGTATTTGTATTGTTGAACAACTCTCGCAAAGCAACGTACTGTGCGACTTGGCGGCCATTTGCGAATTTGACATGTTTCTCTATTGCTGATCAGTCATGCGCGGAATGTTTGACAAATACACACTAATCTAATCACACACGTCACGGTGATTAATCACCGATTAGCACATGCCATTGTGGTGTTAACGACACGAGTTAATTAACTAACCAACGTGTCATCTCAGTCACTCTGCGTGTCAAACACGTATTTACAACTACTCGAGTTCCTATAAAATGGCTGCAATGCTAATCAGAAATCACATTTGTCTTGTAATAGCTTACTATTCAAGATGCCTTCTAGAATTCAATCTCTTGACAAGCGCTTCACTCTGAGCGAATCAGAGCGGCGTTTTCGAAAAGCCTGCGATCAGATAGTCATGCTCAACAATCGACTCGGCGATGTGCAGAAACGTTATAAAGCGGCCAAACGCTCCAACAACCGCTCATTTCGCTACAACCTGCGCTTGAAACTGGCCGTCATAGAAGGTGCCAGGAACATGTACTATGAGTATGCCTACGCCAAGGCTGACAAGGTCGCCGATCTGCGCCGTGAGTTATTCGACGAGTCTGTAGAGATAGTGTCGGGCTCCGATTCGGAGTATACATCGGACTCTGAGTGAGTCTACATGGATGTAAATCGTACGTCGTTTTCCACAAACGGCCCTTTTCAGAGCCAACCAAATTTTCTCCAAAGATATATTTCTTGTAAGAGTTGTCAAACACACACACGCCACACCTCGTTCACCTTCTGGTTACAAACTCTGAGAGAGCGTGCATGTGCGCGCGCGCGCGCGGTACAATGCGCGTCTGTTCCATATTAGCATTAGTACAATTATTAACGTAATTTCGCGACTGGGGTCTTGTGACACAAATCTAATGTATACCCACAACATTCAACCACGCGCATTATGTGTGGGAACAGGCGCGACAATATTGATTATAAGTACATGTAATATCAATAATATCCCAAAATATTTCGTAAGACACGAATTCAGCCCAAAACTGTCAGTGCGCATGTCTGATTTTCGTGTATTGAGATAGGTTGCAGCACGGTGGTTAACATTTTCCCTAGCGGTGTACATTTGTTGTCTCCAGTCATGTTTTTTATTTCACGGACATCGCAAATACAACGTTTTCACTATTTTCATTTTATTGATTGGTGCAATATGGTGATTAAATTATACAAGTGCGAAATCAGCGCGATTAGTCCGTCCAATTACACTATTTATGCGATTAATGCACATTTGTTTAATTCTTGAATAACCTCTAAGTCGGCATATTTGTATGTTTGAACAAATTTCGCAAAGCAACGTACTGTGCGACTTGGCGTGTATTTTCTGTATGTCTGATTTTCGTTTATTGAGATAGGTTGCAGCGCGGTGGTTAACATTTTCCCTAGCGGTGTACATTTGTTGTCTCCAGTCATGTTTTTTTATTTCACGGACATCGAAAATACAACGTTTTCACTATTCTCATTTTATTGATTGGTGCAGTATGGCGATTAATACATGCGCGAAATCAGCGCGATTAATCCGTCCAATTACACAATTTATGCGATTAATGCACATTTGTTTAATTCTTGAATAACCTCTAAGTCGGCATACATTGTATTTGTATTGTTGAACAACTCTCGCAAAGCAACGTACTGTGCGACTTGGCGGCCATTTGCGAATTTGACATGTTTCTCTATTGCTGATCAGTCATGCGCGGAATGTTTGACAAATACACACTAATCTAATCAGACACGTCACGGTGATTAATCACCGATTAGCAAATGACATTGTGGTGTTAACGACACGAGTTAATTAACTAGCCAACGTGTCATCTCAGTCACTCTGCGTGTCAAACACGTATTTACAACTACTCGAGTTCCTATAAAATGGCTGCAGTGCTAATCAGAAATCACATTTGTCTTGTAATACCTTACTATTCAAGATGCCTTCTAGAATTCAATCTCTTGACAAGCGCTTCACTCTGAGCGAATCAGAGCGGCGTTTTCGAAAAGCCTGCGATCAGATAGTCATGCTCAACAATCGACTCGGCGATGTGCAGAAACGTTATAAAGCGGCCAAACGCTCCAACAACCGCTCATTTCGCTACAACCTGCGCTTGAAACTGGCCGTCATAGAAGGTGCCAGGAACATGTACTATGAGTATGCATACGCCAAGGCTGACAAGGTCGCCGATCTGCGCCGTGAGTTATTCGTCGAGTCTGTAGAGATAGTGTCGGGCTCCGATTCGGAGTATACATCGGACTCTGAGTGAGTCTACATGGATGTAAATCGTACGTCGTTTTCCACAAACGGCCCTTTTCAGAGCCAACCAAATTTTCTCCAAAGATATATTTCTTGTAAGAGTTGTCAAACACACACACGCCACACCTCGTTCACCTTCTGGTTACAAACTCAGAGAGAGCGTGCATGTGCGCGCGCGCGCGCGGTACAATGCGCGTCTGTTCCATATTAGCATTAGTACAATTATTAACGTAATTTCGCGACTGGGGTCTTGTGACACAAATCTAATGTATACCCACAACATTCAACCACGCGCATTATGTGTGGGAACAGGCGCGACAATATTGATTATAAGTACATGTAATATCAATAATATCCCAAAATATTTCGTAAGACACGAATTCAGCCCAAAACTGTCAGTGCGCATGTCTGATTTTCGTGTATTGAGATAGGTTGCAGCACGGTGGTTAACATTTTCCCTAGCGTTGTACATTTGTTGTCTCCAGTCATGTTTTTTATTTCACGGACATCGCAAATACAACGTTTTCACTATTTTCATTTTATTGATTGGTGCAATATGGTGATTAAATTATACAAGTGCGAAATCAGCGCGATTAGTCCGTCCAATTACACTATTTATGCGATTAATGCACATTTGTTTAATTCTTGAATAACCTCTAAGTCGGCATATTTGTATGTTTGAACAAATTTCGCAAAGCAACGTACTGTGCGACTTGGCGTGTATTTTCTGTATGTCTGATTTTCGTTTATTGAGATAGGTTGCAGCGCGGTGGTTAACATTTTCCCTAGCGGTGTACATTTGTTGTCTCCAGTCATGTTTTTTTATTTCACGGACATCGAAAATACAACGTTTTCACTATTCTCATTTTATTGATTGGTGCAGTATGGCGATTAATACATGCGCGAAATCAGCGCGATTAATCCGTCCAATTACACAATTTATGCGATTAATGCACATTTGTTTAATTCTTGAATAACCTCTAAGTCGGCATACATTGTATTTGTATTGTTGAACAACTCTCGCAAAGCAACGTACTGTGCGACTTGGCGGCCATAGAAGGTGCCAGGAACATGTACTATGAGTATGCCAACGTACTGTGCGACTTGGCGTGTATTTTCAGTATGTCTGATTTTCGTTTATTTAGATAGGTTGCAGCGCGGTGGTTAACATTTTCACTAGCGGTGTACATTTGTTGTCTCCAGTCATGTTTTTTTATTTCACGGACATCGAAAATACAACGTTTTCACTATTCTCATTTTATTGATTGGTGCAATATGGCGATTAAAATTATACATGCGCGAAATCAATGCGATTAATCCGTCCAATTACACTATTTATGCGATTCATGCACATTTGTTTAATTCTTGAATAAACTCTAAGTCGGCATACATTGCATTTGTATTGTTGAACAACTCTCGCAAAGCAACGTACTGTGCGACTTGGCGGCCATTTGTGAATTTGACATGTTTCTCTATTGCTGATCAGTCATGCGCGGAATGTTTGACAAATACACACTAATCTAATCAGACACGTCACGGTGATTAATCACCGATTAGCACATGACATTGTGGTGTTAACGACACGAGTTAATTAACTAACCAACGTGTCATCTCAGTCACTCTGCGTGTCAAACACGTATTTACAACTACTCGAGTTCCTATAAAATGGCTGCAGTGCTAATCAGAAATCACATTTGTCTTGTAATACCTTACTATTCAAGATGCCTTCTAGAATTCAATCTCTTGACAAGCGCTTCACTCTGAGCGAATCAGAGCGGCGTTTTCGAAAAGCCTGCGATCAGATAGTCATGCTCAACAATCGACTCGGCGATGTGCAGAAACGTTATAAAGCGGCCAAACGCTCCAACAACCGCTCATTTCGCTACAACCTGCGCTTGAAACTGGCCGTCATAGAAGGTGCCAGGAACATGTACTATGAGTATGCATACGCCAAGGCTGACAAGGTCGCCGATCTGCGCCGTGAGTTATTCGACGAGTCTGTAGAGATAGTGTCGGGCTCCGATTCGGAGTATACATCGGACTCTGAGTGAGTCTACATGGATGTAAATCGTACGTCGTTTTCCACAAACGGCCCTTTTCAGAGCCAACCAAATTTTCTCCAAAGATATATTTCTTGTAAGAGTTGTCAAACACACACACGCCACACCTCGTTCACCTTCTGGTTACAAACTCAGAGAAAGCGCGCATGTGCGCAGGCGCACGCGGAACAATGCGCGTCTGTTCCATATTAGCATTAGTACAATTATTAACGTAATTTCGCGACTGGGGTCTTGTGACACAAATCTAATGTATACCCACAACATTCAACCACGCGCATTATGTGTGGGAACAGGCGCGACAATATTGATTATAAGTACATGTAATATCAATAATATCCCAAAATATTTCGTAAGACACGAATTCAGCCCAAAACTGTCATTGCGCATGTCTGATTTTCGTGTATTGAGATAGGTTGCAGCACGGTGGTTAACATTTTCCCTAGCGGTGTACATTTGTTGTCTCCAGTCATGTTTTTTATTTCACGGACATCGCAAATACAACGTTTTCACTATTTTCATTTTATTGATTGGTGCAATATGGTGATTAAATTATACAAGTGCGAAATCAGCGCGATTAGTCCGTCCAATTACACTATTTATGCGATTAATGCACATTTGTTTAATTCTTGAATAACCTCTAAGTCGGCATATTTGTATGTTTGAACAAATTTCGCAAAGCAACGTACTGTGCGACTTGGCGTGTATTTTCTGTATGTCTGATTTTCGTTTATTGAGATAGGTTGCAGCGCGGTGGTTAACATTTTCCCTAGCGGTGTACATTTGTTGTCTCCAGTCATGTTTTTTTATTTCACGGACATCGAAAATACAACGTTTTCACTATTTTCATTTTATTGATTGGTGCAATATGGTGATTAAATTATACAAGTGCGAAATCAGCGCGATTAGTCCGTCCAATTACACTATTTATGCGATTAATGCACATTTGTTTAATTCTTGAATAACCTCTAAGTCGGCATATTTGTATGTTTGGACAACTTTCGCAAAGCAACGTACTGTGCGACTTGGCGTGTATTTTCAGTATGTCTGATTTTCGTTTATTTAGATAGGTTGCAGCGCGGTGGTTAACATTTTCCCTAGCGGTGTACATTTGTTGTCTCCAGTCATGTTTTTTTATTTCACGGACATCGAAAATACAACGTTTTCACTATTCTCATTTTATTGATTGGTGCAGTATGGCGATTAATACATGCGCGAAATCAGCGCGATTAATCCGTCCAATTACACAATTTATGCGATTAATGCACATTTGTTTAATTCTTGAATAACCTCTAAGTCGGCATACATTGTATTTGTATTGTTGAACAACTCTCGCAAAGCAACGTACTGTGCGACTTGGCGGCCATTTGTGAATTTGACATGTTTCTCTATTGCTGATCAGTCATGCGCGGAATGTTTGACAAATACACACTAATCTAATCAGACACGTCACGGTGATTAATCACCGATTAGCACATGACATTGTGGTGTTAACGACACGAGTTAATTAACTAACCAACGTGTCATCTCAGTCACTCTGCGTGTCAAACACGTATTTACAACTACTCGAGTTCCTATAAAATGGCTGCAGTGCTAATCAGAAATCACATTTGTCTTGTAATACCTTACTATTCAAGATGCCTTCTAGAATTCAATCTCTTGACAAGCGCTTCACTCTGAGCGAATCAGAGCGGCGTTTTCGAAAAGCCTGCGATCAGATAGTCATGCTCAACAATCGACTCGGCGATGTGCAGAAACGTTATAAAGCGGCCAAACGCTCCAACAACCGCTCATTTCGCTACAACCTGCGCTTGAAACTGGCCGTCATAGAAGGTGCCAGGAACATGTACTATGAGTATGCATACGCCAAGGCTGACAAGGTCGCCGATCTGCGCCGTGAGTTATTCGACGAGTCTGTAGAGATAGTGTCGGGCTCCGATTCGGAGTATACATCGGACTCTGAGTGAGTCTACATGGATGTAAATCGTACGTCGTTTTCCACAAACGGCCCTTTTCAGAGCCAACCAAATTTTCTCCAAAGATATATTTCTTGTAAGAGTTGTCAAACACACACACGCCACACCTCGTTCACCTTCTGGTTACAAACTCAGAGAGAGCGCGCATGTGCGCAGGCGCACGCGGAACAATGCGCGTCTGTTCCATATTAGCATTAGTACAATTATTAACGTAATTTCGCGACTGGGGTCTTGTGACACAAATCTAATGTATACCCACAACATTCAACCACGCGCATTATGCGTGGGAACAGGCGCGACAATATTGATTATAAGTACATGTAATATCAATAATATCCCAAAATATTTCGTAAGACACGAATTCAGCCCAAAACTGTCATTGCGCATGTCTGATTTTCGTGTATTGAGATAGGTTGCAGCACGGTGGTTAACATTTTCCGTAGCGGTGTACATTTGTTGTCTCCAGTCATGTTTTTTATTTCACGGACATCGCAAATACAACGTTTTCACTATTTTCATTTTATTGATTGGTGCAATATGGTGATTAAATTATACAAGTGCGAAATCAGCGCGATTAGTCCGTCCAATTACACTATTTATGCGATTAATGCACATTTGTTTAATTCTTGAATAACCTCTAAGTCGGCATATTTGTATGTTTGAACAAATTTCGCAAAGCAACGTACTGTGCGACTTGGCGTGTATTTTCTGTATGTCTGATTTTCGTTTATTGAGATAGGTTGCAGCGCGGTGGTTAACATTTTCCCTAGCGGTGTACATTTGTTGTCTCCAGTCATGTTTTTTTATTTCACGGACATCGAAATTACAAAGTTTTCACTATTCTCATTTTATTGATTGGTGCAGTATGGCGATTAATACATGCGCGAAATCAGCGCGATTAATCCGTCCAATTACACTATTTATGCGATTCATGCACATTTGTTTAATTCTTGAATAACCTCTAAGTCGGCATACATTGTATTTGTATTGTTGAACAACTCTCGCAAAGCAACGTACTGTGCGACTTGGCGGCCATTTGCGAATTTGACATGTTTCTCTATTGCTGATCAGTCATGCGCGGAATGTTTGACAAATACACACTAATCTAATCAGACACGTCACGGTGATTAATCACCGATTAGCACATGCCATTGTGGTGTTAACGACACGAGTTAATTAACTAACCAACGTGTCATCTCAGTCACTCTGCGTGTCAAATACGTATTTACAACTACTCGAGTTCCTATAAAATGGCTGCAGTGCTAATCAGAAATCACATTTGTCTTGTAATAGCTTACTATTCAAGATGCCTTCTAGAATTCAATCTCTTGACAAGCGCTTCACTCTGAGCGAATCAGAGCGGCGTTTTCGAAAAGCCTGCGATCAGATAGTCATGCTCAACAATCGACTCGGCGATGTGCAGAAACGTTATAAAGCGGCCAAACGCTCCAACAACCGCTCATTTCGCTACAACCTGCGCTTGAAACTGGCCGTCATAGAAGGTGCCAGGAACATGTACTATGAGTATGCCTACGCCAAGGCTGACAAGGTCGCCGATCTGCGCCGTGAGTTATTCGACGAGTCTGTAGAGATAGTGTCGGGCTCCGATTCGGAGTATACATCGGACTCTGAGTGAGTCTACATGGATGTAAATCGTACGTCGTTTTCCACAAACGGCCCTTTTCAGAGCCAACCAAATTTTCTCCAAAGATATATTTCTTGTAAGAGTTGTCAAACACACACACGCCACACCTCGTTCACCTTCTGGTTACAAACTCTGAGAGAGCGTGCATGTGCGCGCGCGCGCGGTACAATGCGCGTCTGTTCCATATTAGCATTAGTACAATTATTAACGTAATTTCGCGACTGGGGTCTTGTGACACAAATCTAATGTATACCCACAACATTCAACCACGCGCATTATGTGTGGGAACAGGCGCGACAATATTGATTATAAGTACATGTAATATCAATAATATCCCAAAATATTTCGTAAGACACGAATTCAGCCCAAAACTGTCAGTGCGCATGTCTGATTTTCGTGTATTGAGATAGGTTGCAGCACGGTGGTTAACATTTTCCCTAGCGGTGTACATTTGTTGTCTCCAGTCATGTTTTTTATTTCACGGACATCGCAAATACAACGTTTTCACTATTTTCATTTTATTGATTGGTGCAATATGGTGATTAAATTATACAAGTGCGAAATCAGCGCGATTAGTCCGTCCAATTACACTATTTATGCGATTAATGCACATTTGTTTAATTCTTGAATAACCTCTAAGTCGGCATATTTGTATGTTTGAACAAATTTCGCAAAGCAACGTACTGTGCGACTTGGCGTGTATTTTCTGTATGTCTGATTTTCGTTTATTGAGATAGGTTGCAGCGCGGTGGTTAACATTTTCCCTAGCGGTGTACATTTGTTGTCTCCAGTCATGTTTTTTTATTTCACGGACATCGAAAATACAACGTTTTCACTATTCTCATTTTATTGATTGGTGCAGTATGGCGATTAATACATGCGCGAAATCAGCGCGATTAATCCGTCCAATTACACAATTTATGCGATTAATGCACATTTGTTTAATTCTTGAATAACCTCTAAGTCGGCATACATTGTATTTGTATTGTTGAACAACTCTCGCAAAGCAACGTACTGTGCGACTTGGCGGCCATTTGCGAATTTGACATGTTTCTCTATTGCTGATCAGTCATGCGCGGAATGTTTGACAAATACACACTAATCTAATCAGACACGTCACGGTGATTAATCACCGATTAGCACATGCCATTGTGGTGTTAACGACACGAGTTAATTAACTAACCAACGTGTCATCTCAGTCACTCTGCGTGTCAAACACGTATTTACAACTACTCGAGTTCCTATAAAATGGCTGCAGTGCTAATCAGAAATCACATTTGTCTTGTAATACCTTACTATTCAAGATGCCTTCTAGAATTCAATCTCTTGACAAGCGCTTCACTCTGAGCGAATCAGAGCGGCGTTTTCGAAAAGCCTGCGATCAGATAGTCATGCTCAACAATCGACTCGGCGATGTGCAGAAACGTTATAAAGCGGCCAAACGCTCCAACAACCGCTCATTTCGCTACAACCTGCGCTTGAAACTGGCCGTCATAGAAGGTGCCAGGAACATGTACTATGAGTATGCATACGCCAAGGCTGACAAGGTCGCCGATCTGCGCCGTGAGTTATTCGACGAGTCTGTAGAGATAGTGTCGGGCTCCGATTCGGAGTAGACATCGGACTCTGAGTGAGTCTACATGGATGTAAATCGTACGTCGTTTTCCACAAACGGCCCTTTTCAGAGCCAACCAAATTTTCTCCAAAGATATATTTCTTGTAAGAGTTGTCAAACACACACACGCCACACCTCGTTCACCTTCTGGTTACAAACTCAGAGAGAGCGCGCATGTGCGCAGGCGCACGCGGAACAATGCGCGTCTGTTCCATATTAGCATTAGTACAATTATTAACGTAATTTCGCGACTGGGGTCTTGTGACACAAATCTAATGTATACCCACAACATTCAACCACGCGCATTATGCGTGGGAACAGGCGCGACAATATTGATTATAAGTACATGTAATATCAATAATATCCCAAAATATTTCGTAAGAGACGAATTCAGCCCAAAACTGTCATTGCGCATGTCTGATTTTCGTGTATTGAGATAGGTTGCAGCACGGTGGTTAACATTTTCCGTAGCGGTGTACATTTGTTGTCTCCAGTCATGTTTTTTATTTCACGGACATCGCAAATACAACGTTTTCACTATTTTCATTTTATTGATTGGTGCAATATGGTGATTAAATTATACAAGTGCGAAATCAGCGCGATTAGTCCGTCCAATTACACTATTTATGCGATTAATGCACATTTGTTTAATTCTTGAATAACCTCTAAGTCGGCATATTTGTATGTTTGAACAAATTTCGCAAAGCAACGTACTGTGCGACTTGGCGTGTATTTTCTGTATGTCTGATTTTCGTTTATTGAGATAGGTTGCAGCGCGGTGGTTAACATTTTCCCTAGCGGTGTACATTTGTTGTCTCCAGTCATGTTTTTTTATTTCACGGACATCGAAAATACAACGTTTTCACTATTCTCATTTTATTGATTGGTGCAGTATGGCGATTAATACATGCGCGAAATCAGCGCGATTAATCCGTCCAATTACACAATTTATGCGATTAATGCACATTTGTTTAATTCTTGAATAACCTCTAAGTCGGCATACATTGTATTTGTATTGTTGAACAACTCTCGCAAAGCAACGTACTGTGCGACTTGGCGGCCATTTGTGAATTTGACATGTTTCTCTATTGCTGATCAGTCATGCGCGGAATGTTTGACAAATACACACTAATCTAATCAGACACGTCACGGTGATTAATCACCGATTAGCACATGACATTGTGGTGTTAACGACACGAGTTAATTAACTAACCAACGTGTCATCTCAGTCACTCTGCGTGTCAAACACGTATTTACAACTACTCGAGTTCCTATAAAATGGCTGCAGTGCTAATCAGAAATCACATTTGTCTTGTAATACCTTACTATTCAAGATGCCTTCTAGAATTCAATCTCTTGACAAGCGCTTCACTCTGAGCGAATCAGAGCGGCGTTTTCGAAAAGCCTGCGATCAGATAGTCATGCTCAACAATCGACTCGGCGATGTGCAGAAACGTTATAAAGCGGCCAAACGCTCCAACAACCGCTCATTTCGCTACAACCTGCGCTTGAAACTGGCCGTCATAGAAGGTGCCAGGAACATGTACTATGAGTATGCATACGCCAAGGCTGACAAGGTCGCCGATCTGCGCCGTGAGTTATTCGACGAGTCTGTAGAGATAGTGTCGGGCTCCGATTCGGAGTATACATCGGACTCTGAGTGAGTCTACATGGATGTAAATCGTACGTCGTTTTCCACAAACGGCCCTTTTCAGAGCCAACCAAATTTTCTCCAAAGATATATTTCTTGTAAGAGTTGTCAAACACACACACGCCACACCTCGTTCACCTTCTGGTTACAAACTCAGAGAGAGCGCGCATGTGCGCAGGCGCACGCGGAACAATGCGCGTCTGTTCCATATTAGCATTAGTACAATTATTAACGTAATTTCGCGACTGGGGTCTTGTGACACAAATCTAATGTATACCCACAACATTCAACCACGCGCATTATGCGTGGGAACAGGCGCGACAATATTGATTATAAGTACATGTAATATCAATAATATCCCAAAATATTTCGTAAGACACGAATTCAGCCCAAAACTGTCATTGCGCATGTCTGATTTTCGTGTATTGAGATAGGTTGCAGCACGGTGGTTAACATTTTCCGTAGCGGTGTACATTTGTTGTCTCCAGTCATGTTTTTTATTTCACGGACATCGCAAATACAACGTTTTCACTATTTTCATTTTATTGATTGGTGCAATATGGTGATTAAATTATACAAGTGCGAAATCAGCGCGATTAGTCCGTCCAATTACACTATTTATGCGATTAATGCACATTTGTTTAATTCTTGAATAACCTCTAAGTCGGCATATTTGTATGTTTGAACAAATTTCGCAAAGCAACGTACTGTGCGACTTGGCGTGTATTTTCTGTATGTCTGATTTTCGTTTATTGAGATAGGTTGCAGCGCGGTGGTTAACATTTTCCCTAGCGGTGTACATTTGTTGTCTCCAGTCATGTTTTTTTATTTCACGGACATCGAAATTACAACGTTTTCACTATTCTCATTTTATTGATTGGTGCAGTATGGCGATTAATACATGCGCGAAATCAGCGCGATTAATCCGTCCAATTACACTATTTATGCGATTCATGCACATTTGTTTAATTCTTGAATAACCTCTAAGTCGGCATACATTGTATTTGTATTGTTGAACAACTCTCGCAAAGCAACGTACTGTGCGACTTGGCGGCCATTTGCGAATTTGACATGTTTCTCTATTGCTTATCAGTCATGCGCGGAATGTTTGACAAATACACACTAATCTAATCAGACACGTCACGGTGATTAATCACCGATTAGCACATGCCATTGTGGTGTTAACGACACGAGTTAATTAACTAACCAACGTGTCATCTCAGTCACTCTGCGTGTCAAATACGTATTTACAACTACTCGAGTTCCTATAAAATGGCTGCAGTGCTAATCAGAAATCACATTTGTCTTGTAATAGCTTACTATTCAAGATGCCTTCTAGAATTCAATCTCTTGACAAGCGCTTCACTCTGAGCGAATCAGAGCGGCGTTTTCGAAAAGCCTGCGATCAGATAGTCATGCTCAACAATCGACTCGGCGATGTGCAGAAACGTTATAAAGCGGCCAAACGCTCCAACAACCGCTCATTTCGCTACAACCTGCGCTTGAAACTGGCCGTCATAGAAGGTGCCAGGAACATGTACTATGAGTATGCATACGCCAAGGCTGACAAGGTCGCCGATCTGCGCCGTGAGTTATTCGACGAGTCTGTAGAGATAGTGTCGGGCTCCGATTCGGAGTATACATCGGACTCTGAGTGAGTCTACATGGATGTAAATCGTACGTCGTTTTCCACAAACGGCCCTTTTCAGAACCAACCAAATTTTCTCCAAAGATATATTTCTTGTAAGAGTTGTCAAACACACACACGCCACACCTCGTTCACCTTCTGGTTACAAACTCAGAGAGAGCGTGCATGTGCGCGCGCGCGCGCGGTACAATGCGCGTCTGTTCCATATTAGCATTAGTACAATTATTAACGTAATTTCGCGACTGGGGTCTTGTGACACAAATCTGATGTATACCCACAACATTCAACCACGCGCATTATGTGTGGGAACAGGCGCGACAATATTGATTATAAGTACATGTAATATCAATAATATCCCAAAATATTTCGTAAGACACGAATTCAGCCCAAAACTGTCAGTGCGCATGTCTGATTTTCGTGTATTGAGATAGGTTGCAGCACGGTGGTTAACATTTTCCCTAGCGGTGTACATTTGTTGTCTCCAGTCATGTTTTTTATTTCACGGACATCGCAAATACAACGTTTTCACTATTTTCATTTTATTGATTGGTGCAATATGGTGATTAAATTATACAAGTGCGAAATCAGCGCGATTAGTCCGTCCAATTACACTATTTATGCGATTAATGCACATTTGTTTAATTCTTGAATAACCTCTAAGTCGGCATATTTGTATGTTTGAACAAATTTCGCAAAGCAACGTACTGTGCGACTTGGCGTGTATTTTCTGTATGTCTGATTTTCGTTTATTGAGATAGGTTGCAGCGCGGTGGTTAACATTTTCCCTAGCGGTGTACATTTGTTGTCTCCAGTCATGTTTTTTTATTTCACGGACATCGAAAATACAACGTTTTCACTATTCTCATTTTATTGATTGGTGCAATATGGCGATTAAAATTATACATGCGCGAAATCAATGCGATTAATCCGTCCAATTACACTATTTATGCGATTCATGCACATTTGTTTAATTCTTGAATAAACTCTAAGTCGGCATACATTGCATTTGTATTGTTGAACAACTCTCGCAAAGCAACGTACTGTGCGACTTGGCGACCATTTGCGAATTTGACATGTTTCTCTATTGCTGATCAGTCATGCGCGGAATGTTTGAGAAATACACACTAATCTAATCGGACACGTCACGGTGATTAATCACCGATTAGCACATGCCATTGTGGTGTTAACGACACGAGTTAATTAACTAACCAACGTGTCATCTCAGTCACTCTGCGTGTCAAACACGTATTTACAACTACTCGAGTTCCTATAAAATGGCTGCAGTGCTAATCAGAAATCACATTTGTCTTGTAATAGCTTACTATTCAAGATGCCTTCTAGAATTCAATCTCTTGACAAGCGCTTCACTCTGAGCGAATCAGAGCGGCGTTTCCGAAAAGCCTGCGATCAGATAGTCATGCTCAACAATCGACTCGGCGATGTGCAGAAATGTTATAAAGCGGCCAAACGCTCCAACAACCGCTCATTTCGCTACAACCTGCGCTTGAAACTGGCCGTCATAGAAGGTGCCAGGAACATGTACTATGAGTATGCCTACGCCAAGGCTGACAAGGTCGCCGATCTGCGCCGTGAGTTATTCGACGAGTCTGTAGAGATAGTGTCGGGCTCCGATTCGGAGTATACATCGGACTCTGAGTGAGTCTACATGGATGTAAATCGTACGTCGTTTTCCACAAACGGCCCTTTTCAGAGCCAACCAAATTTTCTCCAAAGATATATTTCTTGTAAGAGTTGTCAAACACACACACGCCACACCTCGTTCACCTTCTGGTTACAAACTCAGAGAGAGCGTGCATGTGCGCGCGCGCGCGGTACAATGCGCGTCTGTTCCATATTAGCATTAGTACAATTATTAACGTAATTTCGCGACTGGGGTCTTGTGACACAAATCTAATGTATACCCACAACATTCAACCACGCGCATTATGTGTGGGAACAGGCGCGACAATATTGATTATAAGTACATGTAATATCAATAATATCCCAAAATATTTCGTAAGACACGAATTCAGCCCAAAACTGTCAGTGCGCATGTCTGATTTTCGTGTATTGAGATAGGTTGCAGCGCGGTGGTTAACATTTTCCCTAGCGGTGTACATTTGTTGTCTCCAGTCATGTTTTTTATTTCACGGACATCGCAAATACAACGTTTTCACTATTTTCATTTTATTGATTGGTGCAATATGGTGATTAAATTATACAAGTGCGAAATCAGCGCGATTAGTCCGTCCAATTACACTATTTATGCGATTAATGCACATTTGTTTAATTCTTGAATAACCTCTAAGTCGGCATATTTGTATGTTTGAACAACTTTCGCATAGCAACGTACTGTGCGACTTGGCGTGTATTTTCTGTATGTCTGATTTTCGTTTATTGAGATAGGTTGCAGCGCGGTGGTTAACATTTTCCCTAGCGGTGTACATTTGTTGTCTCCAGTCATGTTTTTTTATTTCACGGACATCGAAAATACAACGTTTTCACTATTCTCATTTTATTGATTGGTGCAATATGGCGATTAAAATTATACATGCGCGAAATCAATGCGATTAATCCGTCCAATTACACTATTTATGCGATTCATGCACATTTGTTTAATTCTGGAATAAACTCTAAGTCGGCATACATTGCATTTGTATTGTTGAACAACTCTCGCAAAGCAACGTACTGTGCGACTTGGCGACCATTTGCGAATTTGACATGTTTCTCTATTGCTGATCAGTCATGCGCGGAATGTTTGACAAATACACACTAATCTAATCAGACACGTCACGGTGATTAATCACCGATTAGCACATGCCATTGTGGTGTTAACGACACGAGTTAATTAACTAACCAACGTGTCATCTCAGTCACTCTGCGTGTCAAACACGTATTTACAACTACTCGAGTTCCTATAAAATGGCTGCAGTGCTAATCAGAAATCACATTTGTCTTGTAATAGCTTACTATTCAAGATGCCTTCTAGAATTCAATCTCTTGACAAGCGCTTCACTCTGAGCGAATCAGAGCGGCGTTTTCGAAAAGCCTGCGATCAGATAGTCATGCTCAACAATCGACTTGGCGATGTGCAGAAACGTTATAAAGCGGCCAAACGCTCCAACAACCGCTCATTTCGCTACAACCTGCGCTTGAAACTGGCCGTCATAGAAGGTGCCAGGAACATGTACTATGAGTATGCCTACGCCAAGGCTGACAAGGTCGCCGATCTGCGCCGTGAGTCATTCGACGAATCTGTAGAGATAGTGTCGGGCTCCGATTCGGAGTATACATCGGACTCTGAGTGAGTCTACATGGATGTAAATCGTACGTCGTTTTCCACAAACGGCCCTTTTCAGAGCCAACCAAATTGTCTCCAAAGATATATTTCTTGTAAGAGTTGTCAAACACTCACACGCCACACCTCGTTCACCTTCTGGTTTCAAACTCAGAGAGAGCGCGCATGTGCGCAGGCGCACGCGGAACAATGCGCGTCTGTTCCATATTAGCATTAGTACAATTATTAACGTAATTTCGCGACTGGGGTCTTGTGACACAAATCTAATGTATACCCACAACATTCAACCACGCGCATTATGTGTGGGAACAGGCGCGACAATATTGATTATAAGTACATGTAATATCAATAATATCCCAAAATATTTCGTAAGACACGAATTCAGCCCAAAACTGTCAGTGCGCATGTCTGATTTTCGTGTATTGAGATAGGTTGCAGCGCGGTGGTTAACATTTTCCATAGCGGTGTACATTTGTTGTCTCCAGTCATGTTTTTTATTTCACGGACATCGCAAATACAACGTTTTCACTATTTTCATTTTATTGATTGGTGCAATATGGTGATTAAATTATACAAGTGCGAAATCAGCGCGATTAGTCCGTCCAATTACACTATTTATGCGATTAATGCACATTTGTTTAATTCTTGAATAACCTCTAAGTCGGCATATTTGTATGTTTGAACAACTTTCGCAAAGCAACGTACTGTGCGACTTGGCGTGTATTTTCAGTATGTCTGCTTTCGTTTATTGAGATAGGTTGCAGCGCGGTGGTTAACATTTTCACTAGCGGTGTACATTTGTTGTCTCCAGTCATGTTTTTTATTTCACGGGCATCGCAAATACAACGTTTTCACTATTTTCATTTTATTGATTGGTGCAATATGGTGATTAAATTATACAAGTGCGAAATCAGCGCGATTAATCCGTCCAATTACACAATTTATGCGATTCATGCACATTTGTTTAATTCTTCAATAACCTCTAAGTCGGCATACATTGTATTTGTATTGTTGAACAACTCTCGCAAAGCAACGTACTGTGCGACTTGGCGGCCATTTGCGAATTTGACATGTTTCTCTATTGCTGATCAGTCATGCGCGGAATGTTTGACAAATACACACTAATCTAATCAGACACGTCACGGTGATTAATCACCGATTAGCACATGCCATTGTGGTGTTAACGACACGAGTTAATTAACTAACCAACGTGTCATCTCAGTCACTCTGTGTGTCAAACACGTATTTACAACTACTCGAGTTCCTATAAAATGGCTGCAGTGCTAATCAGAAATCACATTTGTCTTGTAATAGCTTACTATTCAAGATGCCTTCTAGAATTTAATCTCTTGACAAGCGCTTCACTCTGAGCGATTCAGAGCGGCGTTTTCGAAAAGCCTGCGATCAGATAGTCATGCTCAACAATCGACTCGGCGATGTGCAGAAACGTTATAAAGCGGCCAAACGCTCCAACAACCGCTCATTTCGCTACAACCTGCGCTTGAAACTGGCCGTCATAGAAGGTGCCAGGAACATGTACTATGAGTATGCCTACGCCAAGGCTGACAAGGTCGCCGATCTGCGCCGTGAGTTATTCGACGAGTCTGTAGAGATAGTGTCGGGCTCCGATTCGGAGTATACATCGGACTCTGAGTGAGTCTACATGGATGTAAATCGTACGTCGTTTTCCACAGAAGGCCCTTTTCAGAGCCAACCAAATTTTCTCCAAAGATATATTTCTTGTAAGAGTTGTCAAACACACACACGCCACACCTCGTTCACCTTCTGGTTACAAACTCAGAGTGAGCGTGCATGTGCGCGCGCGCGCGGTACAATGCGCGTCTGTTCCATATTAGCATTAGTACAATTATTAACGTAATTTCGCGACTGGGGTCTTGTGACACAAATCTAATGTATACCCACAACATTCAACCACGCGCATTATGTGTGGGAACAGGCGCGACAATATTGATTATAAGTACATGTAATATCAATAATATCCCAAAATATTTCGTAAGACACGAATTCAGCCCAAAACTGTCAGTGCGCATGTCTGATTTTCGTGTATTGAGATAGGTTGCAGCACGGTGGTTAACATTTTCCCTAGCGGTGTACATTTGTTGTCTCCAGTCATGTTTTTTATTTCACGGACATCGCAAATACAACGTTTTCACTATTTTCATTTTATTGATTGGTGCAATATGGTGATTAAATTATACAAGTGCGAAATCAGCGCGATTAGTCCGTCCAATTACACTATTTATGCGATTAATGCACATTTGTTTAATTCTTGAATAACCTCTAAGTCGGCATATTTGTATGTTTGAACAACTTTCGCAAAGCAACGTACTGTGCGACTTGGCGTGTATTTTCTGTATGTCTGATTTTCGTTTATTGAGATAGGTTGCAGCGCGGTGGTTAACATTTTCCCTAGCGGTGTACATTTGTTGTCTCCAGTCATGTTTTTTTATTTCACGGACATCGAAAATACAACGTTTTCACTATTCTCATTTTATTGATTGGTGCAATATGGCGATTAAAATTATACATGCGCGAAATCAGCGCGATTAATCCGTCCAATTACACTATTTATGCGATTCATGCACATTTGTTTAATTCTTGAATAAACTCTAAGTCGGCATACATTGCATTTGCATTGTTGAACAACTCTCGCAAAGCAACGTACTGTGCGACTTGGCGGCCATTTGCGAATTTGACATGTTTCTCTATTGCTGATCAGTCATGCGCGGAATGTTTGACAAATACACACTAATCTAATCAGACACGTCACGGTGATTAATCACCGATTAGCACATGCCATTGTGGTGTTAACGACACGAGTTAATTAACTAACCAACGTGTCATCTCAGTCACTCTGCGTGTCAAACACGTATTTACAACTACTCGAGTTCCTATAAAATGGCTGCAGTGCTAATCAGACATCACATTTGTCTTGTAATAGCTTACTATTCAAGATGCCTTCTAGAATTCAATCTCTTGACAAGCGCTTCACTCTGAGCGAATCAGAGCGGCGTTTTCGAAAAGCCTGCGATCAGATAGTCATGCTCAACAATCGACTCGGCGATGTGCAGAAACGTTATAAAGCGGCCAAACGCTCCAACAACCGCTCATTTCGCTACAACCTGCGCTTGAAACTGGCCGTCATAGAAGGTGCCAGGAACATGTACTATGAGTATGCCTACGCCAAGGCTGACAAGGTCGCCGATCTGCGCCGTGAGTTATTCGACGAGTCTGTAGAGATAGTGTCGGGCTCCGATTCGGAGTATACATCGGACTCTGAGTGAGTCTACATGGATGTAAATCGTACGTCGTTTTCCACAGAAGGCCCTTTTCAGAGCCAACCAAATTTTCTCCAAAGATATATTTCTTGTAAGAGTTGTCAAACACACACACGCCACACCTCGTTCACCTTCTGGTTACAAACTCAGAGTGAGCGTGCATGTGCGCGCGCGCGCGGTACAATGCGCGTCTGTTCCATATTAGCATTAGTACAATTATTAACGTAATTTCGCGACTGGGGTCTTGTGACACAAATCTAATGTATACCCACAACATTCAACCACGCGCATTATGTGTGGGAACAGGCGCGACAATATTGATTATAAGTACATGTAATATCAATAATATCCCAAAATATTTCGTAAGACACGAATTCAGCCCAAAACTGTCAGTGCGCATGTCTGATTTTCGTGTATTGAGATAGGTTGCAGCGCGGTGGTTAACATTTTCCCTAGCGGTGTACATTTGTTGTCTCCAGTCATGTTTTTTATTTCACTGACATCGCAAATACAACGTTTTCACTATTTTCATTTTATTGATTGGTGCAATATGGTGATTAAATTATACAAGTGCGAAATCAGCGCGATTAGTCCGTCCAATTACACTATTTATGCGATTAATGCACATTTGTTTAATTCTTGAATAACCTCTAAGTCGGCATATTTGTATGTTTGAACAACTTTCGCAAAGCAACGTACTGTGCGACTTGGCGTGTATTTTCTGTATGTCTGATTTTCGTTTATTGAGATAGGTTGCAGCGCGGTGGTTAACATTTTCCCTAGCGGTGTACATTTGTTGTCTCCAGTCATGTTTTTTTATTTCACGGACATCGAAAATACAACGTTTTCACTATTCTCATTTTATTGATTGGTGCAATATGGCGATTAAAATTATACATGCGCGAAATCAATGCGATTAATCCGTCCAATTACACTATTTATGCGATTCATGCACATTTGTTTAATTCTTGAATAAACTCTAAGTCGGCATACATTGCATTTGTATTGTTGAACAACTCTCGCAAAGCAACGTACTGTGCGACTTGGCGGCCATTTGCGAATATGACATGTTTCTCTATTGCTGATCAGTCATGCGCGGAATGTTTGACAAATACACACTAATCTAATCAGACACGTCACGGTGATTAATCACCGATTAGCACATGCCATTGTGGTGTTAACGACACGAGTTAATTAACTAACCAACGTGTCATCTCAGTCACTCTGCGTGTCAAACACGTATTTACAACTACTCGAGTTCCTATAAAATGGCTGCAGTGCTAATCAGAAATCACATTTGTCTTGTAATAGCTTACTATTCAAGATGCCTTCTAGAATTCAATCTCTTGACAAGCGCTTCACTCTGAGCGAATCAGAGCGGCGTTTCCGAAAAGCCTGCGATCAGATAGTCATGCTCAACAATCGACTCGGCGATGTGCAGAAACGTTATGAAGCGGCCAAACGCTCCAACAACCGCTCATTTCGCTACAACCTGCGCTTGAAACTGGCCGTCATAGAAGGTGCCAGGAACATGTACTATGAGTATGCCTACGCCAAGGCTGACAAGGTCGCCGATCTGCGCCGTGAGTTATTCGACGAGTCTGTAGAGATAGTGTCGGGCTCCGATTCGGAGTATACATCGGACTCTGAGTGAGTCTACATGGATGTAAATCGTACGTCGTTTTCCACAAACGGCCCTTTTCAGAGCCAACCAAATTTTCTCCAAAGATATATTTCTTGTAAGAGTTGTCAAACACACACACGCCACACCTCGTTCACCTTCTGGTTACAAACTCAGAGAGAGCGTGCATGTGCGCGCGCGCGCGGTACAATGCGCGTCTGTTCCATATTAGCATTAGTACAATTATTAACGTAATTTCGCGACTGGGGTCTTGTGACACAAATCTAATGTATACCCACAACATTCAACCACGCGCATTATGTGTGGGAACAGGCGCGACAATATTGATTATAAGTACATGTAATATCAATAATATCCCAAAATATTTCGTAAGACACGAATTCAGCCCAAAACTGTCAGTGCGCATATCTGATTTTCGTGTATTGAGATAGGTTGCAGCGCGGTGGTTAACATTTTCCCTAGCGGTGTACATTTGTTGTCTCCAACAAGTCGGCATACATTGTATTTGTATTGTTGAACAACTCTCGCAAAGCAACGTACTGTGCGACTTGGCGGCCATTTGCGAATTTGACATGTTTCTCTATTGCTGATCAGTCATGCGCGGAATGTTTGACAAATACACACTAATCTAATCAGACACGTCACGGTGATTAATCACCGATTAGCACATGCCATTGTGGTGTTAACGACACGAGTTAATTAACTAACCATCGTGTCATCTCAGTCACTCTGCGTGTCAAACACGTATTTACAACTACTCGAGTTCCTATAAAATGGCTGCAGTGCTAATCAGACATCACATTTGTCTTGTAATAGCTTACTATTCAAGATGCCTTCTAGAATTCAATCTCTTGACAAGCGCTTCACTCTGAGCGAATCAGAGCGGCGTTTTCGAAAAGCCTGCGATCAGATAGTCATGCTCAACAATCGACTCGGCGATGTGCAGAAACGTTATAAAGCGGCCAAACGCTCCAACAACCGCTCATTTCGCTACAACCTGCGCTTGAAACTGGCCGTCATAGAAGGTGCCAGGAACATGTACTATGAGTATGCCTACGCCAAGGCTGACAAGGTCGCCGATCTGCGCCGTGAGTTATTCGACGAGTCTGTAGAGATAGTGTCGGGCTCCGATTCGGAGTATACATCGGACTCTGAGTGAGTCTACATGGATGTAAATCGTACGTCGTTTTCCACAAACGGCCCTTTTCAGAGCCAACCAAATTTTCTCCAAAGATATATTTCTTGTAAGAGTTGTCAAACACACACACGCCACACCTCGTTCACCTTCTGGTTACAAACTCAGAGAGAGCGCGCATGTGCGCGCGCGCGCGGTACAATGCGCGTCTGTTCCATATTAGCATTAGTACAATTATTAACGTAATTTCGCGACTGGGGTCTTGTGACACAAATCTAATGTATACCCACAACATTCAACCACGCGCATTATGTGTGGGAACAGGCGCGACAATATTGATTATAAGTACATGTAATATCAATAATATCCCAAAATATTTCGTAAGACACGAATTCAGCCCAAAACTGTCAGTGCGCATGTCTGATTTTCGTGTATTGAGATAGGTTGCAGCGCGGTGGTTAACATTTTCCCTAGCGGTGTACATTTGTTGTCTCCAGTCATGTTTTTTATTTCACGGACATCGCAAATACAACGTTTTCACTATTTTCATTTTATTGATTGGTGCAATATGGTGATTAAATTATACAAGTGCGAAATCAGCGCGATTAGTCCGTCCAATTACACTATTTATGCGATTAATGCACATTTGTTTAATTCTTGAATAACCTCTAAGTCGGCATATTTGTATGTTTGAACAACTTTCGCAAAGCAACGTACTGTGCGACTTGGCGTGTATTTTCTGTATGTCTGATTTTCGTTTATTGAGATAGGTTGCAGCGCGGTGGTTAACATTTTCCCTAGCGGTGTACATTTGTTGTCTCCAGTCATGTTTTTTTATTTCACGGACATCGAAAATACAACGTTTTCACTATTCTCATTTTATTGATTGGTGCAATATGGCGATTAAAATTATACATGCGCGAAATCAATG
The DNA here is from genome assembly GCA_032209605.1 of Mactromeris polynyma. NCBI lineage: Eukaryota > Metazoa > Mollusca > Bivalvia > Venerida > Mactridae > Mactromeris > Mactromeris polynyma. The sequence goes on along the minus strand of JASFXZ010000071.1, from coordinate 904,169 downwards.
CGATTAATCCGTCCAATTACACTATTTATGCGATTCATGCACATTTGTTTAATTCTTGAATAAACTCTAAGTCGGCATACATTGCATTTGTATTGTTGAACAACTCTCGCAAAGCAACGTACTGTGCGACTTGGCGGCCATTTGCGAATATGACATGTTTCTCTATTGCTGATCAGTCATGCGCGGAATGTTTGACAAATACACACTAATCTAATCAGACACGTCACGGTGATTAATCACCGATTAGCACATGCCATTGTGGTGTTAACGACACGAGTTAATTAACTAACCAACGTGTCATCTCAGTCACTCTGCGTGTCAAACACGTATTTACAACTACTCGAGTTCCTATAAAATGGCTGCAGTGCTAATCAGAAATCACATTTGTCTTGTAATAGCTTACTATTCAAGATGCCTTCTAGAATTCAATCTCTTGACAAGCGCTTCACTCTGAGCGAATCAGAGCGGCGTTTCCGAAAAGCCTGCGATCAGATAGTCATGCTCAACAATCGACTCGGCGATGTGCAGAAACGTTATAAAGCGGCCAAACGCTCCAACAACCGCTCATTTCGCTACAACCTGCGCTTGAAACTGGCCGTCATAGAAGGTGCCAGGAACATGTACTATGAGTATGCCTACGCCAAGGCTGACAAGGTCGCCGATCTGCGCCGTGAGTTATTCGACGAGTCTGTAGAGATAGTGTCGGGCTCCGATTCGGAGTATACATCGGACTCTGAGTGAGTCTACATGGATGTAAATCGTACGTCGTTTTCCACAAACGGCCCTTTTCAGAGCCAACCAAATTTTCTCCAAAGATATATTTCTTGTAAGAGTTGTCAAACACACACACGCCACACCTCGTTCACCTTCTGGTTACAAACTCAGAGAGAGCGTGCATGTGCGCGCGCGCGCGGTACAATACGCGTCTGTTCCATATTAGCATTAGTACAATTATTAACGTAATTTCGAGACTGGGGTCTTGTGACACAAATCTAATGTATACCCACAACATTCAACCACGCGCATTATGTGTGGGAACAGGCGCGACAATATTGATTATAAGTACATGTAATATCAATAATATCCCAAAATATTTCGTAAGACACGAATTCAGCCCAAAACTGTCAGTGCGCATATCTGATTTTCGTGTATTGAGATAGGTTGCAGCGCGGTGGTTAACATTTTCCCTAGCGGTGTACATTTGTTGTCTCCAACAAGTCGGCATACATTGTATTTGTATTGTTGAACAACTCTCGCAAAGCAACGTACTGTGCGACTTGGCGGCCATTTGCGAATTTGACATGTTTCTCTATTGCTGATCAGTCATGCGCGGAATGTTTGACAAATACACACTAATCTAATCAGACACGTCACGGTGATTAATCACCGATTAGCACATGCCATTGTGGTGTTAACGACACGAGTTAATTAACTAACCAACGTGTCATCTCAGTCACTCTGCGTGTCAAACACGTATTTACAACTACTCGAGTTCCTATAAAATGGCTGCAGTGCTAATCAGAAATCACATTTGTCTTGTAATAGCTTACTATTCAAGATGCCTTCTAGAATTCAATCTCTTGACAAGCGCTTCACTCTGAGCGAATCAGAGCGGCGTTTTCGAAAAGCCTGCGATCAGATAGTTATGCTCAACAATCGACTCGGCGATGTGCAGAAACGTTATAAAGCGGCCAAACGCTCCAACAACCGCTCATTTCGCTACAACCTGCGCTTGAAACTGGCCGTCATAGAAGGTGCCAGGAACATGTACTATGAGTATGCCTACGCCAAGGCTGACAAGGTCGCCGATCTGCGCCGTGAGTTATTCGACGAGTCTGTAGAGATAGTGTCGGGCTCCGATTCGGAGTATACATCGGACTCTGAGTGAGTCTACATGGATGTAAATCGTACGTCGTTTTCCACAAACGGCCCTTTTCAGAGCCAACCAAATTTTCTCCAAAGATATATTTCTTGTAAGAGTTGTCAAACACACACACGCCACACCTCGTTCACCTTCTGGTTACAAACTCAGAGAGAGCGTGCATGTGCGCGCGCGCGCGGTACAATGCGCGTCTGTTCCATATTAGCATTAGTACAATTATTAACGTAATTTCGCGACTGGGGTCTTGTGACACAAATCTAATGTATACCCACAACATTCAACCACGCGCATTATGTGTGGGAACAGGCGCGACAATATTGATTATAAGTACATGTAATATCAATAATATCCCAAAATATTTCGTAAGACACGAATTCAGCCCAAAACTGTCAGTGCGCATGTCTGATTTTCGTGTATTGAGATAGGTTGCAGCGCGGTGGGTAACATTTTCCCTAGCGGTGTACATTTGTTGTCTCCAGTCATGTTTTTTATTTCACGGACATCGCAAATACAACGTTTTCACTATTTTCATTTTATTGATTGGTGCAATATGGTGATTAAATTATACAAGTGCGAAATCAGCGCGATTAGTCCGTCCAATTACACTATTTATGCGATTAATGCACATTTGTTTAATTCTTGAATAACCTCTAAGTCGGCATATTTGTATGTTTGAACAACTTTCGCAAAGCAACGTACTGTGCGACTTGGCGTGTATTTTCTGTATGTCTGATTTTCGTTTATTGAGATAGGTTGCAGCGCGGTGGTTAACATTTTCCCTAGCGGTGTACATTTGTTGTCTCCAGTCATGTTTTTTTATTTCACGGACATCGAAAATACAACGTTTTCACTATTCTCATTTTATTGATTGGTGCAATATGGCGATTAAAATTATACATGCGCGAAATCAATGCGATTAATCCGTCCAATTACACTATTTATGCGATTCATGCACATTTGTTTAATTCTTGAATAAACTCTAAGTCGGCATACATTGCATTTGTATTGTTGAACAACTCTCGCAAAGCAACGTACTGTGCGACTTGGCGGCCATTTGCGAATTTGACATGTTTCTCTATTGCTGATCAGTCATGCGCGGAATGTTTGACAAATACACACTAATCTAATCAGACACGTCACGGTGATTAATCACCGATTAGCACATGCCATTGTGGTGTTAACGACACGAGTTAATTAACTAACCAACGTGTCATCTCAGTCACTCTGCGTGTCAAACACGTATTTACAACTACTCGAGTTCCTATAAAATGGCTGCAGTGCTAATCAGACATCACATTTGTCTTGTAATAGCTTACTATTCAAGATGCCTTCTAGAATTCAATCTCTTGACAAGCGCTTCACTCTGAGCGAATCAGAGCGGCGTTTTCGAAAAGCCTGCGATCAGATAGTCATGCTCAACAATCGACTCGGCGATGTGCAGAAACGTTATAAAGCGGCCAAACGCTCCAACAACCGCTCATTTCGCTACAACCTGCGCTTGAAACTGGCCGTCATAGAAGGTGCCAGGAACATGTACTATGAGTATGCCTACGCCAAGGCTGACAAGGTCGCCGATCTGCGCCGTGAGTTATTCGACGAGTCTGTAGAGATAGTGTCGGGCTCCGATTCGGAGTATACATCGGACTCTGAGTGAGTCTACATGGATGTAAATCGTACGTCGTTTTCCACAAACGGCCCTTTTCAGAGCCAACCAAATTTTCTCCAAAGATATATTTCTTGTAAGAGTTGTCAAACACACACACGCCACACCTCGTTCACCTTCTGGTTACAAACTCAGAGAGAGCGCGCATGTGCGCGCGCGCGCGCGGTACAATGCGCGTCTGTTCCATATTAGCATTAGTACAATTATTTACGTAATTTCGCGACTGGGGTCTTGTGACACAAATCTAATGTATACCCACAACATTCAACCACGCGCATTATGTGTGGGAACAGGCGCGACAATATTGATTATAAGTACATGTAATATCAATAATATCCCAAAATATTTCGTAAGACACGAATTCAGCCCAAAACTGTCAGTGCGCATGTCTGATTTTCGTGTATTGAGATAGGTTGCAGCGCGGTGGTTAACATTTTCCCTAGCGGTGTACATTTGTTGTCTCCAGTCATGTTTTTTATTTCACGGACATCGCAAATACAACGTTTTCACTATTTTCATTTTATTGATTGGTGCAATATGGTGATTAAATTATACAAGTGCGAAATCAGCGCGATTAGTCCGTCCAATAACACTATTTATGCGATTAATGCACATTTGTTTAATTCTTGAATAACCTCTAAGTCGGCATATTTGTATGTTTGAACAAATTTCGCAAAGCAACGTACTGTGCGACTTGGCGTGTATTTTCTGTATGTCTGATTTTCGTTTATTGAGATAGGTTGCAGCGCGGTGGTTAACATTTTCCCTAGCGGTGTACATTTGTTGTCTCCAGTCATGTTTTTTTATTTCACGGACATCGAAAATACAACGTTTTCACTATTCTCATTTTATTGATTGGTGCAATATGGCGATTAAAATTATACATGCGCGAAATCAATGCGATTAATCCGTCCAATTACACTATTTATGCGATTCATGCACATTTGTTTAATTCTTGAATAAACTCTAAGTCGGCATACATTGCATTTGTATTGTTGAACAACTCTCGCAAAGCAACGTACTGTGCGACTTGGCGGCCATTTGCGAATTTGACATGTTTCTCTATTGCTGATCAGTCATGCGCGGAATGTTTGACAAATACACACTAATCTAATCAGACACGTCACGGTGATTAATCACCGATTAGCACATGCCATTGTGGTGTTAACGACACGAGTTAATTAACTAACCAACGTGTCATCTCAGTCACTCTGCGTGTCAAACACGTATTTACAACTACTCGAGTTCCTATAAAATGGCTGCAGTGCTAATCAGACATCACATTTGTCTTGTAATAGCTTACTATTCAAAATGCCTTCTAGAATTCAATCTCTTGACAAGCGCTTCACTCTGAGCGAATCAGAGCGGCGTTTTCGAAAAGCCTGCGATCAGATAGTCATGCTCAACAATCGACTCGGCGATGTGCAGAAACGTTATAAAGCGGCCAAACGCTCCAACAACCGCTCATTTCGCTACAACCTGCGCTTGAAACTGGCCGTCATAGAAGGTGCCAGGAACATGTACTATGAGTATGCATACGCCAAGGCTGACAAGGTCGCCGATCTGCGCCGTGAGTTATTCGACGAGTCTGTAGAGATAGTGTCGGGCTCCGATTCGGAGTATACATCGGACTCTGAGTGAGTCTACATGGATGTAAATCGTACGTCGTTTTCCACAAACGGCCCTTTTCAGAGCCAACCAAATTTTCTCCAAAGATATATTTCTTGTAAGAGTTGTCAAACACACACACGCCACACCTCGTTCACCTTCTGGTTACAAACTCAGAGAGAGCGTGCATGTGCGCGCGCGCGCGCGGTACAATGCGCGTCTGTTCCATATTAGCATTAGTACAATTATTAACGTAATTTCGCGACTGGGGTCTTGTGACACAAATCTAATGTATACCCACAACATTCAACCACGCGCATTTTGTGTGGGAACAGGCGCGACAATATTGATTATAAGTACATGTAATATCAATAATATCCCAAAATATTTCGTAAGACACGAATTCAGCCCAAAACTGTCAGTGCGCATGTCTGATTTTCGTGTATTGAGATAGGTTGCAGCACGGTGGTTAACATTTTCCCTAGCGGTGTACATTTGTTGTCTCCAGTCATGTTTTTTATTTCACGGACATCGCAAATACAACGTTTTCACTATTTTCATTTTATTGATTGGTGCAATATGGCGATTAATACATGCGCGAAATCAGCGCGATTAATCCGTCCAATTACACTATTTATGCGATTCATGCACATTTGTTTAATTCTTGAATAACCTCTAAGTCGGCATACATTGTATTTGTATTGTTGAACAACTCTCGCAAAGCAACGTACTGTGCGACTTGGCGGCCATTTGCGAATTTGACATGTTTCTCTATTGCTGATCAGTCATGCGCGGAATGTTTGACAAATACACACTAATCTAATCAGACACGTCACGGTGATTAATCACCGATTAGCACATGCCATTGTGGTGTTAACGACACGAGTTAATTAACTAACCAACGTGTCATCTCAGTCACTCTGCGTGTCAAACACGTATTTACAACTACTCGAGTTCCTATAAAATGGCTGCAGTGCTAATCAGAAATCACATTTGTCTTGTAATAGCTTACTATTCAAGATGCCTTCTAGAATTCAATCTCTTGACAAGCGCTGCACTCTGAGCGAATCAGAGCGGCGTTTTCGAAAAGCCTGCGATCAGATAGTCATGCTCAACAATCGACTCGGCGATGTGCAGAAACGTTATAAAGCGGCCAAACGCTCCAACAACCGCTCATTTCGCTACAACCTGCGCTTGAAACTGGCCGTCATAAAAGGTGCCAGGAACATGTACTATGAGTATGCCTACGCCAAGGCTGACAAGGTCGCCGATCTGCGCCGTGAGTTATTCGACGAGTCTGTAGAGATAGTGTCGGGCTCCGATTCGGAGTATACATCGGACTCTGAGTGAGTCTACATGGATGTAAATCGTACGTCGTTTTCCACAAACGGCCCTTTTCAGAGCCAACCAAATTTTCTCCAAAGATATATTTCTTGTAAGAGTTGTCAAACACACACACGCCACACCTCGTTCACCTTCTGGTTACAAACTCTGAGAGAGCGTGCATGTGCGCGCGCGCACGCGGTACAATGCGCGTCTGTTCCATATTAGCATTAGTACAATTATTAACGTAATTTCGCGACTGGGGTCTTGTGACACAAATCTAATGTATACCCACAACATTCAACCACGCGCATTATGTGTGGGAACAGGCGCGACAATATTGATTATAAGTACATGTAATATCAATAATATCCCAAAATATTTCGTAAGACACGAATTCAGCCCAAAACTGTCAGTGCGCATGTCTGATTTTCGTGTATTGAGATAGGTTGCAGCACGGTGGTTAACATTTTCCCTAGCGGTGTACATTTGTTGTCTCCAGTCATGTTTTTTATTTCACTGACATCGCAAATACAACGTTTTCACTATTTTCATTTTATTGATTGGTGAAATATGGTGATTAAATTATACAAGTGCGAAATCAGCGCGATTAGTCCGTCCAATTACACTATTTATGCGATTAATGCACATTTGTTTAATTCTTGAATAACCTCTAAGTCGGCATATTTGTATGTTTGAACAAATTTCGCAAAGCAACGTACTGTGCGACTTGGCGTGTATTTTCTGTATGTCTGATTTTCGTTTATTGAGATAGGTTGCAGCGCGGTGGTTAACATTTTCCCTAGCGGTGTACATTTGTTGTCTCCAGTCATGTTTTTTTATTTCACGGACATCGAAAATACAACGTTTTCACTATTCTCATTTTATTGATTGGTGCAATATGGCGATTAAAATTATACATGCGCGAAATCAATGCGATTAATCCGTCCAATTACACTATTTATGCGATTCATGCACATTTGTTTAATTCTTGAATAAACTCTAAGTCGGCATACATTGCATTTGTATTGTTGAACAACTCTCGCAAAGCAACGTACTGTGCGACTTGGCGGCCATTTGCGAATTTGACATGTTTCTCTATTGCTGATCAGTCATGCGTGGAATGTTTGACAAATACACACTAATCTAATCAGACACGTCACGGTGATTAATCACCGATTAGCACATGCCATTGTGGTGTTAACGACACGAGTTAATTAACTAACCAACGTGTCATCTCAGTCACTCTGCGTGTCAAACACGTATTTACAACTACTCGAGTTCCTATAAAATGGCTGCAGTGCTAATCAGACATCACATTTGTCTTGTAATAGCTTACTATTCAAGATGCCTTCTAGAATTCAATCTCTTGACAAGCGCTTCACTCTGAGCGAATCAGAGCGGCGTTTTCGAAAAGCCTGCGATCAGATAGTCATGCTCAACAATCGACTCGGCGATGTGCAGAAACGTTATAAAGCGGCCAAACGCTCCAACAACCGCTCATTTCGCTACAACCTGCGCTTGAAACTGGCCGTCATAGAAGGTGCCAGGAACATGTACTATGAGTATGCATACGCCAAGGCTGACAAGGTCGCCGATCTGCGCCGTGAGTTATTCGACGAGTCTGTAGAGATAGTGTCGGGCTCCGATTCGGAGTATACATCGGACTCTGAGTGAGTCTACATGGATGTAAATCGTACGTCGTTTTCCACAAACGGCCCTTTTCAGAGCCAACCAAATTTTCTCCAAAGATATATTTCTTGTAAGAGTTGTCAAACACACACACGCCACACCTCGTTCACCTTCTGGTTACAAACTCAGAGAGAGCGTGCATGTGCGCGCGCGCGCGCGGTACAATGCGCGTCTGTTCCATATTAGCATTAGTACAATTATTAACGTAATTTCGCGACTGGGGTCTTGTGACACAAATCTAATGTATACCCACAACATTCAACCACGCGCATTTTGTGTGGGAACAGGCGCGACAATATTGATTATAAGTACATGTAATATCAATAATATCCCAAAATATTTCGTAAGACACGAATTCAGCCCAAAACTGTCAGTGCGCATGTCTGATTTTCGTGTATTGAGATAGGTTGCAGCACGGTGGTTAACATTTTCCCTAGCGGTGTACATTTGTTGTCTCCAGTCATGTTTTTATTTCACGGACATCGCAAATACAACGTTTTCACTATTTTCATTTTATTGATTGGTGCAATATGGTGATTAAATTATACAAGTGCGAAATCAGCGCGATTAGTCCGTCCAATTACACTATTTATGCGATTAATGCACATTTGTTTAATTCTTGAATAACCTCTAAGTCGGCATATTTGTATGTTTGAACAAATTTCGCAAAGCAACGTACTGTGCGACTTGGCGTGTATTTTCTGTATGTCTGATTTTCGTTTATTGAGATAGGTTGCAGCGCGGTGGTTAACATTTTCCCTAGCGGTGTACATTTGTTGTCTCCAGTCATGTTTTTTTATTTCACGGACATCGAAAATACAACGTTTTCACTATTCTCATTTTATTGATTGGTGCAGTATGGCGATTAATACATGCGCGAAATCAGCGCGATTAATCCGTCCAATTACACTATTTATGCGATTCATGCACATTTGTTTAATTCTTGAATAACCTCTAAGTCGGCATACATTGTATTTGTATTGTTGAACAACTCTCGCAAAGCAACGTACTGTGCGACTTGGCGGCCATTTGCGAATTTGACATGTTTCTCTATTGCTGATCAGTCATGCGCGGAATGTTTGACAAATACACACTAATCTAATCAGACACGTCACGGTGATTAATCACCGATTAGCACATGCCATTGTGGTGTTAACGACACGAGTTAATTAACTAACCAACGTGTCATCTCAGTCACTCTGCGTGTCAAACACGTATTTACAACTACTCGAGTTCCTATAAAATGGCTGCAGTGCTAATCAGAAATCACATTTGTCTTGTAATAGCTTACTATTCAAGATGCCTTCTAGAATTCAATCTCTTGACAAGCGCTTCACTCTGAGCGAATCAGAGCGGCGTTTTCGAAAAGCCTGCGATCAGATAGTCATGCTCAACAATCGACTCGGCGATGTGCAGAAACGTTATAAAGCGGCCAAACGCTCCAACAACCGCTCATTTCGCTACAACCTGCGCTTGAAACTGGCCGTCATAGAAGGTGCCAGGAACATGTACTATGAGTATGCCTACGCCAAGGCTGACAAGGTCGCCGATCTGCGCCGTGAGTTATTCGACGAGTCTGTAGAGATAGTGTCGGGCTCCGATTCGGAGTATACATCGGACTCTGAGTGAGTCTACATGGATGTAAATCGTACGTCGTTTTCCACAAACGGCCCTTTTCAGAGCCAACCAAATTTTCTCCAAAGATATATTTCTTGTAAGAGTTGTCAAACACACACACGCCACACCTCGTTCACCTTCTGGTTACAAACTCTGAGAGAGCGTGCATGTGCGCGCGCGCGCGCGGTACAATGCGCGTCTGTTCCATATTAGCATTAGTACAATTATTAACGTAATTTCGCGACTGGGGTCTTGTGACACAAATCTAATGTATACCCACAACATTCAACCACGCGCATTATGTGTGGGAACAGGCGCGACAATATTGATTATAAGTACATGTAATATCAATAATATCCCAAAATATTTCGTAAGACACGAATTCAGCCCAAAACTGTCAGTGCGCATGTCTGATTTTCGTGTATTGAGATAGGTTGCAGCGCGGTGGTTAACATTTTCCCTAGCGGTGTACATTTGTTGTCTCCAGTCATGTTTTTTATTTCACGGACATCGCAAATACAACGTTTTCACTATTTTCATTTTATTGATTGGTGCAATATGGTGATTAAATTATACAAGTGCGAAATCAGCGCGATTAGTCCGTCCAATTACACTATTTATGCGATTAATGCACATTTGTTTAATTCTTGAATAACCTCTAAGTCGGCATATTTGTATGTTTGAACAAATTTCGCAAAGCAACGTACTGTGCGACTTGGCGTGTATTTTCTGTATGTCTGATTTTCGTTTATTGAGATAGGTTGCAGCGCGGTGGTTAACATTTTCCCTAGCGGTGTACATTTGTTGTCTCCAGTCATGTTTTTTTATTTCACGGACATCGAAAATACAACGTTTTCACTATTCTCATTTTATTGATTGGTGCAGTATGGCGATTAATACATGCGCGAAATCAGCGCGATTAATCCGTCCAATTACACAATTTATGCGATTAATGCACATTTGTTTAATTCTTGAATAACCTCTAAGTCGGCATACATTGTATTTGTATTGTTGAACAACTCTCGCAAAGCAACGTACTGTGCGACTTGGCGGCCATTTGCGAATTTGACATGTTTCTCTATTGCTGATCAGTCATGCGCGGAATGTTTGACAAATACACACTAATCTAATCAGACACGTCACGGTGATTAATCACCGATTAGCACATGACATTGTGGTGTTAACGACACGAGTTAATTAACTAACCAACGTGTCATCTCAGTCACTCTGCGTGTCAAACACGTATTTACAACTACTCGAGTTCCTATAAAATGGCTGCAGTGCTAATCAGAAATCACATTTGTCTTGTAATAGCTTACTATTCAAGATGCCTTCTAGAATTCAATCTCTTGACAAGCGCTTCACTCTGAGCGAATCAGAGCGGCGTTTTCGAAAAGCCTGCGATCAGATAGTCATGCTCAACAATCGACTCGGCGATGTGCAGAAACGTTATAAAGCGGCCAAACGCTCCAACAACCGCTCATTTCGCTACAACCTGCGCTTGAAACTGGCCGTCATAGAAGGTGCCAGGAACATGTACTATGAGTATGCCTACGCCAAGGCTGACAAGGTCGCCGATCTGCGCCGTGAGTTATTCGACGAGTCTGTAGAGATAGTGTCGGGCTCCGATTCGGAGTATACATCGGACTCTGAGTGAGTCTACATGGATGTAAATCGTACGTCGTTTTCCACAAACGGCCCTTTTCAGAGCCAACCAAATTTTCTCCAAAGATATATTTCTTGTAAGAGTTGTCAAACACACACACGCCACACCTCGTTCACCTTCTGGTTACAAACTCTGAGAGAGCGTGCATGTGCGCGCGCGCGCGCGGTACAATGCGCGTCTGTTCCATATTAGCATTAGTACAATTATTAACGTAATTTCGCGACTGGGGTCTTGTGACACAAATCTAATGTATACCCACAACATTCAACCACGCGCATTATGTGTGGGAACAGGCGCGACAATATTGATTATAAGTACATGTAATATCAATAATATCCCAAAATATTTCGTAAGACACGAATTCAGCCCAAAACTGTCAGTGCGCATGTCTGATTTTCGTGTATTGAGATAGGTTGCAGCACGGTGGTTAACATTTTCCGTAGCGGTGTACATTTGTTGTCTCCAGTCATGTTTTTTATTTCACGGACATCGCAAATACAACGTTTTCACTATTTTCATTTTATTGATTGGTGCAATATGGTGATTAAATTATACAAGTGCGAAATCAGCGCGATTAGTCCGTCCAATTACACTATTTATGCGATTAATGCACATTTGTTTAATTCTTGAATAACCTCTAAGTCGGCATATTTGTATGTTTGAACAAATTTCGCAAAGCAACGTACTGTGCGACTTGGCGTGTATTTTCTGTATGTCTGATTTTCGTTTATTGAGATAGGTTGCAGCGCGGTGGTTAACATTTTCCCTAGCGGTGTACATTTGTTGTCTCCAGTCATGTTTTTTTATTTCACGGACATCGAAAATACAACGTTTTCACTATTCTCATTTTATTGATTGGTGCAGTATGGCGATTAATACATGCGCGAAATCAGCGCGATTAATCCGTCCAATTACACAATTTATGCGATTAATGCACATTTGTTTAATTCTTGAATAACCTCTAAGTCGGCATACATTGTATTTGTATTGTTGAACAACTCTCGCAAAGCAACGTACTGTGCGACTTGGCGGCCATTTGCGAATTTGACATGTTTCTCTATTGCTGATCAGTCATGCGCGGAATGTTTGACAAATACACACTAATCTAATCAGACACGTCACGGTGATTAATCACCGATTAGCACATGACATTGTGGTGTTAACGACACGAGTTAATTAACTAACCAACGTGTCATCTCAGTCACTCTGCGTGTCAAACACGTATTTACAACTACTCGAGTTCCTATAAAATGGCTGCAGTGCTAATCAGAAATCACATTTGTCTTGTAATACCTTACTATTCAAGATGCCTTCTAGAATTCAATCTCTTGACAAGCGCTTCACTCTGAGCGAATCAGAGCGGCGTTTTCGAAAAGCCTGCGATCAGATAGTCATGCTCAACAATCGACTCGGCGATGTGCAGAAACGTTATAAAGCGGCCAAACGCTCCAACAACCGCTCATTTCGCTACAACCTGCGCTTGAAACTGGCCGTCATAGAAGGTGCCAGGAACATGTACTATGAGTATGCATACGCCAAGGCTGACAAGGTCGCCGATCTGCGCCGTGAGTTATTCGACGAGTCTGTAGAGATAGTGTCGGGCTCCGATTCGGAGTATACATCGGACTCTGAGTGAGTCTACATGGATGTAAATCGTACGTCGTTTTCCACAAACGGCCCTTTTCAGAGCCAACCAAATTTTCTCCAAAGATATATTTCTTGTAAGAGTTGTCAAACACACACACGCCACACCTCGTTCACCTTCTGGTTACAAACTCAGAGAGAGCGCGCATGTGCGCAGGCGCACGCGGAACAATGCGCGTCTGTTCCATATTAGCATTAGTACAATTATTAACGTAATTTCGCGACTGGGGTCTTGTGACACAAATCTAATGTATACCCACAACATTCAACCACGCGCATTATGTGTGGGAACAGGCGCGACAATATTGATTATAAGTACATGTAATATCAATAATATCCCAAAATATTTCGTAAGACACGAATTCAGCCCAAAACTGTCATTGCGCATGTCTGATTTTCGTGTATTGAGATAGGTTGCAGCACGGTGGTTAACATTTTCCGTAGCGGTGTACATTTGTTGTCTCCAGTCATGTTTTTTATTTCACGGACATCGCAAATACAACGTTTTCACTATTTTCATTTTATTGATTGGTGCAATATGGTGATTAAATTATACAAGTGCGAAATCAGCGCGATTAGTCCGTCCAATTACACTATTTATGCGATTAATGCACATTTGTTTAATTCTTGAATAACCTCTAAGTCGGCATATTTGTATGTTTGAACAAATTTCGCAAAGCAACGTACTGTGCGACTTGGCGTGTATTTTCTGTATGTCTGATTTTCGTTTATTGAGATAGGTTGCAGCGCGGTGGTTAACATTTTCCCTAGCGGTGTACATTTGTTGTCTCCAGTCATGTTTTTTTATTTCACGGACATCGAAATTACAACGTTTTCACTATTCTCATTTTATTGATTGGTGCAGTATGGCGATTAATACATGCGCGAAATCAGCGCGATTAATCCGTCCAATTACACTATTTATGCGATTCATGCACATTTGTTTAATTCTTGAATAACCTCTAAGTCGGCATACATTGTATTTGTATTGTTGAACAACTCTCGCAAAGCAACGTACTGTGCGACTTGGCGGCCATTTGCGAATTTGACATGTTTCTCTATTGCTGATCAGTCATGCGCGGAATGTTTGACAAATACACACTAATCTAATCAGACACGTCACGGTGATTAATCACCGATTAGCACATGCCATTGTGGTGTTAACGACACGAGTTAATTAACTAACCAACGTGTCATCTCAGTCACTCTGCGTGTCAAACACGTATTTACAACTACTCGAGTTCCTATAAAATGGCTGCAGTGCTAATCAGAAATCACATTTGTCTTGTAATAGCTTACTATTCAAGATGCCTTCTAGAATTCAATCTCTTGACAAGCGCTTCACTCTGAGCGAATCAGAGCGGCGTTTTCGAAAAGCCTGCGATCAGATAGTCATGCTCAACAATCGACTCGGCGATGTGCAGAAACGTTATAAAGCGGCCAAACGCTCCAACAACCGCTCATTTCGCTACAACCTGCGCTTGAAACTGGCCGTCATAGAAGGTGCCAGGAACATGTACTATGAGTATGCCTACGCCAAGGCTGACAAGGTCGCCGATCTGCGCCGTGAGTTATTCGACGAGTCTGTAGAGATAGTGTCGGGCTCCGATTCGGAGTATACATCGGACTCTGAGTGAGTCTACATGGATGTAAATCGTACGTCGTTTTCCACAAACGGCCCTTTTCAGAGCCAACCAAATTTTCTCCAAAGATATATTTCTTGTAAGAGTTGTCAAACACACACACGCCACACCTCGTTCACCTTCTGGTTACAAACTCTGAGAGAGCGTGCATGTGCGCGCGCGCGCGCGGTACAATGCGCGTCTGTTCCATATTAGCATTAGTACAATTATTAACGTAATTTCGCGACTGGGGTCTTGTGACACAAATCTAATGTATACCCACAACATTCAACCACGCGCATTATGTGTGGGAACAGGCGCGACAATATTGATTATAAGTACATGTAATATCAATAATATCCCAAAATATTTCGTAAGACACGAATTCAGCCCAAAACTGTCAGTGCGCATGTCTGATTTTCGTGTATTGAGATAGGTTGCAGCACGGTGGTTAACATTTTCCGTAGCGGTGTACATTTGTTGTCTCCAGTCATGTTTTTTATTTCACGGACATCGCAAATACAACGTTTTCACTATTTTCATTTTATTGATTGGTGCAATATGGTGATTAAATTATACAAGTGCGAAATCAGCGCGATTAGTCCGTCCAATTACACTATTTATGCGATTAATGCACATTTGTTTAATTCTTGAATAACCTCTAAGTCGGCATATTTGTATGTTTGAACAAATTTCGCAAAGCAACGTACTGTGCGACTTGGCGTGTATTTTCTGTATGTCTGATTTTCGTTTATTGAGATAGGTTGCAGCGCGGTGGTTAACATTTTCCCTAGCGGTGTACATTTGTTGTCTCCAGTCATGTTTTTTTATTTCACGGACATCGAAAATACAACGTTTTCACTATTCTCATTTTATTGATTGGTGCAGTATGGCGATTAATACATGCGCGAAATCAGCGCGATTAATCCGTCCAATTACACAATTTATGCGATTAATGCACATTTGTTTAATTCTTGAATAACCTCTAAGTCGGCATACATTGTATTTGTATTGTTGAACAACTCTCGCAAAGCAGCGTACTGTGCGAAATGGCGGCCATTTGCGAATTTGACATGTTTCTCTATTGCTGATCAGTCATGCGCGGAATGTTTGACAAATACACACTAATCTAATCAGACACGTCACGGTGATTAATCACCGATTAGCACATGACATTGTGGTGTTAACGACACGAGTTAATTAACTAACCAACGTGTCATCTCAGTCACTCTGCGTGTCAAACACGTATTTACAACTACTCGAGTTCCTATAAAATGGCTGCAGTGCTAATCAGAAATCACATTTGTCTTGTAATACCTTACTATTCAAGATGCCTTCTAGAATTCAATCTCTTGACAAGCGCTTCACTCTGAGCGAATCAGAGCGGCGTTTTCGAAAAGCCTGCGATCAGATAGTCATGCTCAACAATCGACTCGGCGATGTGCAGAAACGTTATAAAGCGGCCAAACGCTCCAACAACCGCTCATTTCGCTACAACCTGCGCTTGAAACTGGCCGTCATAGAAGGTGCCAGGAACATGTACTATGAGTATGCATACGCCAAGGCTGACAAGGTCGCCGATCTGCGCCGTGAGTTATTCGACGAGTCTGTAGAGATAGTGTCGGGCTCCGATTCGGAGTATACATCGGACTCTGAGTGAGTCTACATGGATGTAAATCGTACGTCGTTTTCCACAAACGGCCCTTTTCAGAGCCAACCAAATTTTCTCCAAAGATATATTTCTTGTAAGAGTTGTCAAACACACACACGCCACACCTCGTTCACCTTCTGGTTACAAACTCTGAGAGAGCGCGCATGTGCGCAGGCGCACGCGGAACAATGCGCGTCTGTTCCATATTAGCATTAGTACAATTATTAACGTAATTTCGCGACTGGGGTCTTGTGACACAAATCTAATGTATACCCACAACATTCAACCACGCGCATTATGTGTGGGAACAGGCGCGACAATATTGATTATAAGTACATGTAATATCAATAATATCCCAAAATATTTCGTAAGACACGAATTCAGCCCAAAACTGTCATTGCGCATGTCTGATTTTCGTGTATTGAGATAGGTTGCAGCACGGTGGTTAACATTTTCCGTAGCGGTGTACATTTGTTGTCTCCAGTCATGTTTTTTATTTCACGGACATCGCAAATACAACGTTTTCACTATTTTCATTTTATTGATTGGTGCAATATGGTGATTAAATTATACAAGTGCGAAATCAGCGCGATTAGTCCGTCCAATTACACTATTTATGCGATTAATGCACATTTGTTTAATTCTTGAATAACCTCTAAGTCGGCATATTTGTATGTTTGAACAAATTTCGCAAAGCAACGTACTGTGCGACTTGGCGTGTATTTTCTGTATGTCTGATTTTCGTTTATTGAGATAGGTTGCAGCGCGGTGGTTAACATTTTCCCTAGCGGTGTACATTTGTTGTCTCCAGTCATGTTTTTTTATTTCACGGACATCGAAATTACAACGTTTTCACTATTCTCATTTTATTGATTGGTGCAGTATGGCGATTAATACATGCGCGAAATCAGCGCGATTAATCCGTCCAATTACACTATTTATGCGATTCATGCACATTTGTTTAATTCTTGAATAACCTCTAAGTCGGCATACATTGTATTTGTATTGTTGAACAACTCTCGCAAAGCAACGTACTGTGCGACTTGGCGGCCATTTGCGAATTTGACATGTTTCTCTATTGCTGATCAGTCATGCGCGGAATGTTTGACAAATACACACTAATCTAATCAGACACGTCACGGTGATTAATCACCGATTAGCACATGACATTGTGGTGTTAACGACACGAGTTAATTAACTAACCAACGTGTCATCTCAGTCACTCTGCGTGTCAAACACGTATTTACAACTACTCGAGTTCCTATAAAATGGCTGCAGTGCTAATCAGAAATCACATTTGTCTTGTAATACCTTACTATTCAAGATGCCTTCTAGAATTCAATCTCTTGACAAGCGCTTCACTCTGAGCGAATCAGAGCGGCGTTTTCGAAAAGCCTGCGATCAGATAGTCATGCTCAACAATCGACTCGGCGATGTGCAGAAACGTTATAAAGCGGCCAAACGCTCCAACAACCGCTCATTTCGCTACAACCTGCGCTTGAAACTGGCCGTCATAGAAGGTGCCAGGAACATGTACTATGAGTATGCATACGCCAAGGCTGACAAGGTCGCCGATCTGCGCCGTGAGTTATTCGACGAGTCTGTAGAGATAGTGTCGGGCTCCGATTCGGAGTATACATCGGACTCTGAGTGAGTCTACATGGATGTAAATCGTACGTCGTTTTCCACAAACGGCCCTTTTCAGAGCCAACCAAATTTTCTCCAAAGATATATTTCTTGTAAGAGTTGTCAAACACACACACGCCACACCTCGTTCACCTTCTGGTTACAAACTCTGAGAGAGCGCGCATGTGCGCAGGCGCACGCGGAACAATGCGCGTCTGTTCCATATTAGCATTAGTACAATTATTAACGTAATTTCGCGACTGGGGTCTTGTGACACAAATCTAATGTATACCCACAACATTCAACCACGCGCATTATGTGTGGGAACAGGCGCGACAATATTGATTATAAGTACATGTAATATCAATAATATCCCAAAATATTTCGTAAGACACGAATTCAGCCCAAAACTGTCATTGCGCATGTCTGATTTTCGTGTATTGAGATAGGTTGCAGCACGGTGGTTAACATTTTCCGTAGCGGTGTACATTTGTTGTCTCCAGTCATGTTTTTTATTTCACGGACATCGCAAATACAACGTTTTCACTATTTTCATTTTATTGATTGGTGCAATATGGTGATTAAATTATACAAGTGCGAAATCAGCGCGATTAGTCCGTCCAATTACACTATTTATGCGATTAATGCACATTTGTTTAATTCTTGAATAACCTCTAAGTCGGCATATTTGTATGTTTGAACAAATTTCGCAAAGCAACGTACTGTGCGACTTGGCGTGTATTTTCTGTATGTCTGATTTTCGTTTATTGAGATAGGTTGCAGCGCGGTGGTTAACATTTTCCCTAGCGGTGTACATTTGTTGTCTCCAGTCATGTTTTTTTATTTCACGGACATCGAAATTACAACGTTTTCACTATTCTCATTTTATTGATTGGTGCAGTATGGCGATTAATACATGCGCGAAATCAGCGCGATTAATCCGTCCAATTACACTATTTATGCGATTCATGCACATTTGTTTAATTCTTGAATAACCTCTAAGTCGGCATACATTGTATTTGTATTGTTGAACAACTCTCGCAAAGCAACGTACTGTGCGACTTGGCGGCCATTTGCGAATTTGACATGTTTCTCTATTGCTGATCAGTCATGCGCGGAATGTTTGACAAATACACACTAATCTAATCACACACGTCACGGTGATTAATCACCGATTAGCACATGCCATTGTGGTGTTAACGACACGAGTTAATTAACTAACCAACGTGTCATCTCAGTCACTCTGCGTGTCAAACACGTATTTACAACTACTCGAGTTCCTATAAAATGGCTGCAATGCTAATCAGAAATCACATTTGTCTTGTAATAGCTTACTATTCAAGATGCCTTCTAGAATTCAATCTCTTGACAAGCGCTTCACTCTGAGCGAATCAGAGCGGCGTTTTCGAAAAGCCTGCGATCAGATAGTCATGCTCAACAATCGACTCGGCGATGTGCAGAAACGTTATAAAGCGGCCAAACGCTCCAACAACCGCTCATTTCGCTACAACCTGCGCTTGAAACTGGCCGTCATAGAAGGTGCCAGGAACATGTACTATGAGTATGCCTACGCCAAGGCTGACAAGGTCGCCGATCTGCGCCGTGAGTTATTCGACGAGTCTGTAGAGATAGTGTCGGGCTCCGATTCGGAGTATACATCGGACTCTGAGTGAGTCTACATGGATGTAAATCGTACGTCGTTTTCCACAAACGGCCCTTTTCAGAGCCAACCAAATTTTCTCCAAAGATATATTTCTTGTAAGAGTTGTCAAACACACACACGCCACACCTCGTTCACCTTCTGGTTACAAACTCTGAGAGAGCGTGCATGTGCGCGCGCGCGCGCGGTACAATGCGCGTCTGTTCCATATTAGCATTAGTACAATTATTAACGTAATTTCGCGACTGGGGTCTTGTGACACAAATCTAATGTATACCCACAACATTCAACCACGCGCATTATGTGTGGGAACAGGCGCGACAATATTGATTATAAGTACATGTAATATCAATAATATCCCAAAATATTTCGTAAGACACGAATTCAGCCCAAAACTGTCAGTGCGCATGTCTGATTTTCGTGTATTGAGATAGGTTGCAGCACGGTGGTTAACATTTTCCGTAGCGGTGTACATTTGTTGTCTCCAGTCATGTTTTTTATTTCACGGACATCGCAAATACAACGTTTTCACTATTTTCATTTTATTGATTGGTGCAATATGGTGATTAAATTATACAAGTGCGAAATCAGCGCGATTAGTCCGTCCAATTACACTATTTATGCGATTAATGCACATTTGTTTAATTCTTGAATAACCTCTAAGTCGGCATATTTGTATGTTTGAACAAATTTCGCAAAGCAACGTACTGTGCGACTTGGCGTGTATTTTCTGTATGTCTGATTTTCGTTTATTGAGATAGGTTGCAGCGCGGTGGTTAACATTTTCCCTAGCGGTGTACATTTGTTGTCTCCAGTCATGTTTTTTTATTTCACGGACATCGAAAATACAACGTTTTCACTATTCTCATTTTATTGATTGGTGCAGTATGGCGATTAATACATGCGCGAAATCAGCGCGATTAATCCGTCCAATTACACAATTTATGCGATTAATGCACATTTGTTTAATTCTTGAATAACCTCTAAGTCGGCATACATTGTATTTGTATTGTTGAACAACTCTCGCAAAGCAGCGTACTGTGCGACTTGGCGGCCATTTGCGAATTTGACATGTTTCTCTATTGCTGATCAGTCATGCGCGGAATGTTTGACAAATACACACTAATCTAATCAGACACGTCACGGTGATTAATCACCGATTAGCACATGACATTGTGGTGTTAACGACACGAGTTAATTAACTAACCAACGTGTCATCTCAGTCACTCTGCGTGTCAAACACGTATTTACAACTACTCGAGTTCCTATAAAATGGCTGCAGTGCTAATCAGAAATCACATTTGTCTTGTAATACCTTACTATTCAAGATGCCTTCTAGAATTCAATCTCTTGACAAGCGCTTCACTCTGAGCGAATCAGAGCGGCGTTTTCGAAAAGCCTGCGATCAGATAGTCATGCTCAACAATCGACTCGGCGATGTGCAGAAACGTTATAAAGCGGCCAAACGCTCCAACAACCGCTCATTTCGCTACAACCTGCGCTTGAAACTGGCCGTCATAGAAGGTGCCAGGAACATGTACTATGAGTATGCATACGCCAAGGCTGACAAGGTCGCCGATCTGCGCCGTGAGTTATTCGACGAGTCTGTAGAGATAGTGTCGGGCTCCGATTCGGAGTATACATCGGACTCTGAGTGAGTCTACATGGATGTAAATCGTACGTCGTTTTCCACAAACGGCCCTTTTCAGAGCCAACCAAATTTTCTCCAAAGATATATTTCTTGTAAGAGTTGTCAAACACACACACGCCACACCTCGTTCACCTTCTGGTTACAAACTCTGAGAGAGCGCGCATGTGCGCAGGCGCACGCGGAACAATGCGCGTCTGTTCCATATTAGCATTAGTACAATTATTAACGTAATTTCGCGACTGGGGTCTTGTGACACAAATCTAATGTATACCCACAACATTCAACCACGCGCATTATGTGTGGGAACAGGCGCGACAATATTGATTATAAGTACATGTAATATCAATAATATCCCAAAATATTTCGTAAGACACGAATTCAGCCCAAAACTGTCATTGCGCATGTCTGATTTTCGTGTATTGAGATAGGTTGCAGCACGGTGGTTAACATTTTCCGTAGCGGTGTACATTTGTTGTCTCCAGTCATGTTTTTTATTTCACGGACATCGCAAATACAACGTTTTCACTATTTTCATTTTATTGATTGGTGCAATATGGTGATTAAATTATACAAGTGCGAAATCAGCGCGATTAGTCCGTCCAATTACACTATTTATGCGATTAATGCACATTTGTTTAATTCTTGAATAACCTCTAAGTCGGCATATTTGTATGTTTGAACAAATTTCGCAAAGCAACGTACTGTGCGACTTGGCGTGTATTTTCTGTATGTCTGATTTTCGTTTATTGAGATAGGTTGCAGCGCGGTGGTTAACATTTTCCCTAGCGGTGTACATTTGTTGTCTCCAGTCATGTTTTTTTATTTCACGGACATCGAAATTACAACGTTTTCACTATTCTCATTTTATTGATTGGTGCAGTATGGCGATTAATACATGCGCGAAATCAGCGCGATTAATCCGTCCAATTACACTATTTATGCGATTCATGCACATTTGTTTAATTCTTGAATAACCTCTAAGTCGGCATACATTGTATTTGTATTGTTGAACAACTCTCGCAAAGCAACGTACTGTGCGACTTGGCGGCCATTTGCGAATTTGACATGTTTCTCTATTGCTGATCAGTCATGCGCGGAATGTTTGACAAATACACACTAATCTAATCAGACACGTCACGGTGATTAATCACCGATTAGCACATGACATTGTGGTGTTAACGACACGAGTTAATTAACTAACCAACGTGTCATCTCAGTCACTCTGCGTGTCAAACACGTATTTAGAACTACTCGAGTTCCTATAAAATGGCTGCAGTGCTAATCAGAAATCACATTTGTCTTGTAATACCTTACTATTCAAGATGCCTTCTAGAATTCAATCTCTTGACAAGCGCTTCACTCTGAGCGAATCAGAGCGGCGTTTTCGAAAAGCCTGCGATCAGATAGTCATGCTCAACAATCGACTCGGCGATGTGCAGAAACGTTATAAAGCGGCCAAACGCTCCAACAACCGCTCATTTCGCTACAACCTGCGCTTGAAACTGGCCGTCATAGAAGGTGCCAGGAACATGTACTATGAGTATGCATACGCCAAGGCTGACAAGGTCGCCGATCTGCGCCGTGAGTTATTCGACGAGTCTGTAGAGATAGTGTCGGGCTCCGATTCGGAGTATACATCGGACTCTGAGTGAGTCTACATGGATGTAAATCGTACGTCGTTTTCCACAAACGGCCCTTTTCAGAGCCAACCAAATTTTCTCCAAAGATATATTTCTTGTAAGAGTTGTCAAACACACACACGCCACACCTCGTTCACCTTCTGGTTACAAACTCTGAGAGAGCGCGCATGTGCGCAGGCGCACGCGGAACAATGCGCGTCTGTTCCATATTAGCATTAGTACAATTATTAACGTAATTTCGCGACTGGGGTCTTGTGACACAAATCTAATGTATACCCACAACATTCAACCACGCGCATTATGTGTGGGAACAGGCGCGACAATATTGATTATAAGTACATGTAATATCAATAATATCCCAAAATATTTCGTAAGACACGAATTCAGCCCAAAACTGTCATTGCGCATGTCTGATTTTCGTGTATTGAGATAGGTTGCAGCACGGTGGTTAACATTTTCCGTAGCGGTGTACATTTGTTGTCTCCAGTCATGTTTTTTATTTCACGGACATCGCAAATACAACGTTTTCACTATTTTCATTTTATTGATTGGTGCAATATGGTGATTAAATTATACAAGTGCGAAATCAGCGCGATTAGTCCGTCCAATTACACTATTTATGCGATTAATGCACATTTGTTTAATTCTTGAATAACCTCTAAGTCGGCATATTTGTATGTTTGAACAAATTTCGCAAAGCAATGTACTGTGCGACTTGGCGTGTATTTTCTGTATGTCTGATTTTCGTTTATTGAGATAGGTTGCAGCGCGGTGGTTAACATTTTCCCTAGCGGTGTACATTTGTTGTCTCCAGTCATGTTTTTTTATTTCACGGACATCGAAATTACAACGTTTTCACTATTCTCATTTTATTGATTGGTGCAGTATGGCGATTAATACATGCGCGAAATCAGCGCGATTAATCCGTCCAATTACACTATTTATGCGATTCATGCACATTTGTTTAATTCTTGAATAACCTCTAAGTCGGCATACATTGTATTTGTATTGTTGAACAACTCTCGCAAAGCAACGTACTGTGCGACTTGGCGGCCATTTGCGAATTTGACATGTTTCTCTATTGCTGATCAGTCATGCGCGGAATGTTTGACAAATACACACTAATCTAATCACACACGTCACGGTGATTAATCACCGATTAGCACATGCCATTGTGGTGTTAACGACACGAGTTAATTAACTAACCAACGTGTCATCTCAGTCACTCTGCGTGTCAAACACGTATTTACAACTACTCGAGTTCCTATAAAATGGCTGCAATGCTAATCAGAAATCACATTTGTCTTGTAATAGCTTACTATTCAAGATGCCTTCTAGAATTCAATCTCTTGACAAGCGCTTCACTCTGAGCGAATCAGAGCGGCGTTTTCGAAAAGCCTGCGATCAGATAGTCATGCTCAACAATCGACTCGGCGATGTGCAGAAACGTTATAAAGCGGCCAAACGCTCCAACAACCGCTCATTTCGCTACAACCTGCGCTTGAAACTGGCCGTCATAGAAGGTGCCAGGAACATGTACTATGAGTATGCATACGCCAAGGCTGACAAGGTCGCCGATCTGCGCCGTGAGTTATTCGACGAGTCTGTAGAGATAGTGTCGGGCTCCGATTCGGAGTATACATCGGACTCTGAGTGAGTCTACATGGATGTAAATCGTACGTCGTTTTCCACAAACGGCCCTTTTCAGAGCCAACCAAATTTTCTCCAAAGATATATTTCTTGTAAGAGTTGTCAAACACACACACGCCACACCTCGTTCACCTTCTGGTTACAAACTCTGAGAGAGCGCGCATGTGCGCAGGCGCACGCGGAACAATGCGCGTCTGTTCCATATTAGCATTAGTACAATTATTAACGTAATTTCGCGACTGGGGTCTTGTGACACAAATCTAATGTATACCCACAACATTCAACCACGCGCATTATGTGTGGGAACAGGCGCGACAATATTGATTATAAGTACATGTAATATCAATAATATCCCAAAATATTTCGTAAGACACGAATTCAGCCCAAAACTGTCATTGCGCATGTCTGATTTTCGTGTATTGAGATAGGTTGCAGCACGGTGGTTAACATTTTCCGTAGCGGTGTACATTTGTTGTCTCCAGTCATGTTTTTTATTTCACGGACATCGCAAATACAACGTTTTCACTATTTTCATTTTATTGATTGGTGCAATATGGTGATTAAATTATACAAGTGCGAAATCAGCGCGATTAGTCCGTCCAATTACACTATTTATGCGATTAATGCACATTTGTTTAATTCTTGAATAACCTCTAAGTCGGCATATTTGTATGTTTGAACAAATTTCGCAAAGCAACGTACTGTGCGACTTGGCGTGTATTTTCTGTATGTCTGATTTTCGTTTATTGAGATAGGTTGCAGCGCGGTGGTTAACATTTTCCCTAGCGGTGTACATTTGTTGTCTCCAGTCATGTTTTTTTATTTCACGGACATCGAAATTACAACGTTTTCACTATTCTCATTTTATTGATTGGTGCAGTATGGCGATTAATACATGCGCGAAATCAGCGCGATTAATCCGTCCAATTACACTATTTATGCGATTCATGCACATTTGTTTAATTCTTGAATAACCTCTAAGTCGGCATACATTGTATTTGTATTGTTGAACAACTCTCGCAAAGCAACGTACTGTGCGACTTGGCGGCCATTTGCGAATTTGACATGTTTCTCTATTGCTGATCAGTCATGCGCGGAATGTTTGACAAATACACACTAATCTAATCAGACACGTCACGGTGATTAATCACCGATTAGCACATGACATTGTGGTGTTAACGACACGAGTTAATTAACTAACCAACGTGTCATCTCAGTCACTCTGCGTGTCAAACACGTATTTACAACTACTCGAGTTCCTATAAAATGGCTGCAGTGCTAATCAGAAATCACATTTGTCTTGTAATACCTTACTATTCAAGATGCCTTCTAGAATTCAATCTCTTGACAAGCGCTTCACTCTGAGCGAATCAGAGCGGCGTTTTCGAAAAGCCTGCGATCAGATAGTCATGCTCAACAATCGACTCGGCGATGTGCAGAAACGTTATAAAGCGGCCAAACGCTCCAACAACCGCTCATTTCGCTACAACCTGCGCTTGAAACTGGCCGTCATAGAAGGTGCCAGGAACATGTACTATGAGTATGCATACGCCAAGGCTGACAAGGTCGCCGATCTGCGCCGTGAGTTATTCGACGAGTCTGTAGAGATAGTGTCGGGCTCCGATTCGGAGTATACATCGGACTCTGAGTGAGTCTACATGGATGTAAATCGTACGTCGTTTTCCACAAACGGCCCTTTTCAGAGCCAACCAAATTTTCTCCAAAGATATATTTCTTGTAAGAGTTGTCAAACACACACACGCCACACCTCGTTCACCTTCTGGTTACAAACTCTGAGAGAGCGCGCATGTGCGCAGGCGCACGCGGAACAATGCGCGTCTGTTCCATATTAGCATTAGTACAATTATTAACGTAATTTCGCGACTGGGGTCTTGTGACACAAATCTAATGTATACCCACAACATTCAACCACGCGCATTATGTGTGGGAACAGGCGCGACAATATTGATTATAAGTACATGTAATATCAATAATATCCCAAAATATTTCGTAAGACACGAATTCAGCCCAAAACTGTCATTGCGCATGTCTGATTTTCGTGTATTGAGATAGGTTGCAGCACGGTGGTTAACATTTTCCGTAGCGGTGTACATTTGTTGTCTCCAGTCATGTTTTTTATTTCACGGACATCGCAAATACAACGTTTTCACTATTTTCATTTTATTGATTGGTGCAATATGGTGATTAAATTATACAAGTGCGAAATCAGCGCGATTAGTCCGTCCAATTACACTATTTATGCGATTAATGCACATTTGTTTAATTCTTGAATAACCTCTAAGTCGGCATATTTGTATGTTTGAACAAATTTCGCAAAGCAACGTACTGTGCGACTTGGCGTGTATTTTCTGTATGTCTGATTTTCGTTTATTGAGATAGGTTGCAGCGCGGTGGTTAACATTTTCCCTAGCGGTGTACATTTGTTGTCTCCAGTCATGTTTTTTTATTTCACGGACATCGAAAATACAACGTTTTCACTATTCTCATTTTATTGATTGGTGCAGTATGGCGATTAATACATGCGCGAAATCAGCGCGATTAATCCGTCCAATTACACAATTTATGCGATTAATGCACATTTGTTTAATTCTTGAATAACCTCTAAGTCGGCATACATTGTATTTGTATTGTTGAACAACTCTCGCAAAGCAACGTACTGTGCGACTTGGCGGCCATAGAAGGTGCCAGGAACATGTACTATGAGTATGCCAACGTACTGTGCGACTTGGCGTGTATTTTCAGTATGTCTGATTTTCGTTTATTTAGATAGGTTGCAGCGCGGTGGTTAACATTTTCACTAGCGGTGTACATTTGTTGTCTCCAGTCATGTTTTTTTATTTCACGGACATCGAAAATACAACGTTTTCACTATTCTCATTTTATTGATTGGTGCAATATGGCGATTAAAATTATACATGCGCGAAATCAATGCGATTAATCCGTCCAATTACACTATTTATGCGATTCATGCACATTTGTTTAATTCTTGAATAAACTCTAAGTCGGCATACATTGCATTTGTATTGTTGAACAACTCTCGCAAAGCAACGTACTGTGCGACTTGGCGGCCATTTGTGAATTTGACATGTTTCTCTATTGCTGATCAGTCATGCGCGGAATGTTTGACAAATACACACTAATCTAATCAGACACGTCACGGTGATTAATCACCGATTAGCACATGACATTGTGGTGTTAACGACACGAGTTAATTAACTAACCAACGTGTCATCTCAGTCACTCTGCGTGTCAAACACGTATTTACAACTACTCGAGTTCCTATAAAATGGCTGCAGTGCTAATCAGAAATCACATTTGTCTTGTAATACCTTACTATTCAAGATGCCTTCTAGAATTCAATCTCTTGACAAGCGCTTCACTCTGAGCGAATCAGAGCGGCGTTTTCGAAAAGCCTGCGATCAGATAGTCATGCTCAACAATCGACTCGGCGATGTGCAGAAACGTTATAAAGCGGCCAAACGCTCCAACAACCGCTCATTTCGCTACAACCTGCGCTTGAAACTGGCCGTCATAGAAGGTGCCAGGAACATGTACTATGAGTATGCATACGCCAAGGCTGACAAGGTCGCCGATCTGCGCCGTGAGTTATTCGACGAGTCTGTAGAGATAGTGTCGGGCTCCGATTCGGAGTATACATCGGACTCTGAGTGAGTCTACATGGATGTAAATCGTACGTCGTTTTCCACAAACGGCCCTTTTCAGAGCCAACCAAATTTTCTCCAAAGATATATTTCTTGTAAGAGTTGTCAAACACACACACGCCACACCTCGTTCACCTTCTGGTTACAAACTCAGAGAAAGCGCGCATGTGCGCAGGCGCACGCGGAACAATGCGCGTCTGTTCCATATTAGCATTAGTACAATTATTAACGTAATTTCGCGACTGGGGTCTTGTGACACAAATCTAATGTATACCCACAACATTCAACCACGCGCATTATGTGTGGGAACAGGCGCGACAATATTGATTATAAGTACATGTAATATCAATAATATCCCAAAATATTTCGTAAGACACGAATTCAGCCCAAAACTGTCATTGCGCATGTCTGATTTTCGTGTATTGAGATAGGTTGCAGCACGGTGGTTAACATTTTCCCTAGCGGTGTACATTTGTTGTCTCCAGTCATGTTTTTTATTTCACGGACATCGCAAATACAACGTTTTCACTATTTTCATTTTATTGATTGGTGCAATATGGTGATTAAATTATACAAGTGCGAAATCAGCGCGATTAGTCCGTCCAATTACACTATTTATGCGATTAATGCACATTTGTTTAATTCTTGAATAACCTCTAAGTCGGCATATTTGTATGTTTGAACAAATTTCGCAAAGCAACGTACTGTGCGACTTGGCGTGTATTTTCTGTATGTCTGATTTTCGTTTATTGAGATAGGTTGCAGCGCGGTGGTTAACATTTTCCCTAGCGGTGTACATTTGTTGTCTCCAGTCATGTTTTTTTATTTCACGGACATCGAAAATACAACGTTTTCACTATTTTCATTTTATTGATTGGTGCAATATGGTGATTAAATTATACAAGTGCGAAATCAGCGCGATTAGTCCGTCCAATTACACTATTTATGCGATTAATGCACATTTGTTTAATTCTTGAATAACCTCTAAGTCGGCATATTTGTATGTTTGGACAACTTTCGCAAAGCAACGTACTGTGCGACTTGGCGTGTATTTTCAGTATGTCTGATTTTCGTTTATTTAGATAGGTTGCAGCGCGGTGGTTAACATTTTCCCTAGCGGTGTACATTTGTTGTCTCCAGTCATGTTTTTTTATTTCACGGACATCGAAAATACAACGTTTTCACTATTCTCATTTTATTGATTGGTGCAGTATGGCGATTAATACATGCGCGAAATCAGCGCGATTAATCCGTCCAATTACACAATTTATGCGATTAATGCACATTTGTTTAATTCTTGAATAACCTCTAAGTCGGCATACATTGTATTTGTATTGTTGAACAACTCTCGCAAAGCAACGTACTGTGCGACTTGGCGGCCATTTGTGAATTTGACATGTTTCTCTATTGCTGATCAGTCATGCGCGGAATGTTTGACAAATACACACTAATCTAATCAGACACGTCACGGTGATTAATCACCGATTAGCACATGACATTGTGGTGTTAACGACACGAGTTAATTAACTAACCAACGTGTCATCTCAGTCACTCTGCGTGTCAAACACGTATTTACAACTACTCGAGTTCCTATAAAATGGCTGCAGTGCTAATCAGAAATCACATTTGTCTTGTAATACCTTACTATTCAAGATGCCTTCTAGAATTCAATCTCTTGACAAGCGCTTCACTCTGAGCGAATCAGAGCGGCGTTTTCGAAAAGCCTGCGATCAGATAGTCATGCTCAACAATCGACTCGGCGATGTGCAGAAACGTTATAAAGCGGCCAAACGCTCCAACAACCGCTCATTTCGCTACAACCTGCGCTTGAAACTGGCCGTCATAGAAGGTGCCAGGAACATGTACTATGAGTATGCATACGCCAAGGCTGACAAGGTCGCCGATCTGCGCCGTGAGTTATTCGACGAGTCTGTAGAGATAGTGTCGGGCTCCGATTCGGAGTATACATCGGACTCTGAGTGAGTCTACATGGATGTAAATCGTACGTCGTTTTCCACAAACGGCCCTTTTCAGAGCCAACCAAATTTTCTCCAAAGATATATTTCTTGTAAGAGTTGTCAAACACACACACGCCACACCTCGTTCACCTTCTGGTTACAAACTCAGAGAGAGCGCGCATGTGCGCAGGCGCACGCGGAACAATGCGCGTCTGTTCCATATTAGCATTAGTACAATTATTAACGTAATTTCGCGACTGGGGTCTTGTGACACAAATCTAATGTATACCCACAACATTCAACCACGCGCATTATGCGTGGGAACAGGCGCGACAATATTGATTATAAGTACATGTAATATCAATAATATCCCAAAATATTTCGTAAGACACGAATTCAGCCCAAAACTGTCATTGCGCATGTCTGATTTTCGTGTATTGAGATAGGTTGCAGCACGGTGGTTAACATTTTCCGTAGCGGTGTACATTTGTTGTCTCCAGTCATGTTTTTTATTTCACGGACATCGCAAATACAACGTTTTCACTATTTTCATTTTA
Source organism: Mactromeris polynyma (assembly GCA_032209605.1). Taxonomy (NCBI): domain Eukaryota; kingdom Metazoa; phylum Mollusca; class Bivalvia; order Venerida; family Mactridae; genus Mactromeris; species Mactromeris polynyma. Next base: position 873,376 of record JASFXZ010000071.1, on the reverse strand, counting down.
TTGATTGGTGCAATATGGTGATTAAATTATACAAGTGCGAAATCAGCGCGATTAGTCCGTCCAATTACACTATTTATGCGATTAATGCACATTTGTTTAATTCTTGAATAACCTCTAAGTCGGCATATTTGTATGTTTGAACAAATTTCGCAAAGCAACGTACTGTGCGACTTGGCGTGTATTTTCTGTATGTCTGATTTTCGTTTATTGAGATAGGTTGCAGCGCGGTGGTTAACATTTTCCCTAGCGGTGTACATTTGTTGTCTCCAGTCATGTTTTTTTATTTCACGGACATCGAAATTACAAAGTTTTCACTATTCTCATTTTATTGATTGGTGCAGTATGGCGATTAATACATGCGCGAAATCAGCGCGATTAATCCGTCCAATTACACTATTTATGCGATTCATGCACATTTGTTTAATTCTTGAATAACCTCTAAGTCGGCATACATTGTATTTGTATTGTTGAACAACTCTCGCAAAGCAACGTACTGTGCGACTTGGCGGCCATTTGCGAATTTGACATGTTTCTCTATTGCTGATCAGTCATGCGCGGAATGTTTGACAAATACACACTAATCTAATCAGACACGTCACGGTGATTAATCACCGATTAGCACATGCCATTGTGGTGTTAACGACACGAGTTAATTAACTAACCAACGTGTCATCTCAGTCACTCTGCGTGTCAAATACGTATTTACAACTACTCGAGTTCCTATAAAATGGCTGCAGTGCTAATCAGAAATCACATTTGTCTTGTAATAGCTTACTATTCAAGATGCCTTCTAGAATTCAATCTCTTGACAAGCGCTTCACTCTGAGCGAATCAGAGCGGCGTTTTCGAAAAGCCTGCGATCAGATAGTCATGCTCAACAATCGACTCGGCGATGTGCAGAAACGTTATAAAGCGGCCAAACGCTCCAACAACCGCTCATTTCGCTACAACCTGCGCTTGAAACTGGCCGTCATAGAAGGTGCCAGGAACATGTACTATGAGTATGCCTACGCCAAGGCTGACAAGGTCGCCGATCTGCGCCGTGAGTTATTCGACGAGTCTGTAGAGATAGTGTCGGGCTCCGATTCGGAGTATACATCGGACTCTGAGTGAGTCTACATGGATGTAAATCGTACGTCGTTTTCCACAAACGGCCCTTTTCAGAGCCAACCAAATTTTCTCCAAAGATATATTTCTTGTAAGAGTTGTCAAACACACACACGCCACACCTCGTTCACCTTCTGGTTACAAACTCTGAGAGAGCGTGCATGTGCGCGCGCGCGCGGTACAATGCGCGTCTGTTCCATATTAGCATTAGTACAATTATTAACGTAATTTCGCGACTGGGGTCTTGTGACACAAATCTAATGTATACCCACAACATTCAACCACGCGCATTATGTGTGGGAACAGGCGCGACAATATTGATTATAAGTACATGTAATATCAATAATATCCCAAAATATTTCGTAAGACACGAATTCAGCCCAAAACTGTCAGTGCGCATGTCTGATTTTCGTGTATTGAGATAGGTTGCAGCACGGTGGTTAACATTTTCCCTAGCGGTGTACATTTGTTGTCTCCAGTCATGTTTTTTATTTCACGGACATCGCAAATACAACGTTTTCACTATTTTCATTTTATTGATTGGTGCAATATGGTGATTAAATTATACAAGTGCGAAATCAGCGCGATTAGTCCGTCCAATTACACTATTTATGCGATTAATGCACATTTGTTTAATTCTTGAATAACCTCTAAGTCGGCATATTTGTATGTTTGAACAAATTTCGCAAAGCAACGTACTGTGCGACTTGGCGTGTATTTTCTGTATGTCTGATTTTCGTTTATTGAGATAGGTTGCAGCGCGGTGGTTAACATTTTCCCTAGCGGTGTACATTTGTTGTCTCCAGTCATGTTTTTTTATTTCACGGACATCGAAAATACAACGTTTTCACTATTCTCATTTTATTGATTGGTGCAGTATGGCGATTAATACATGCGCGAAATCAGCGCGATTAATCCGTCCAATTACACAATTTATGCGATTAATGCACATTTGTTTAATTCTTGAATAACCTCTAAGTCGGCATACATTGTATTTGTATTGTTGAACAACTCTCGCAAAGCAACGTACTGTGCGACTTGGCGGCCATTTGCGAATTTGACATGTTTCTCTATTGCTGATCAGTCATGCGCGGAATGTTTGACAAATACACACTAATCTAATCAGACACGTCACGGTGATTAATCACCGATTAGCACATGCCATTGTGGTGTTAACGACACGAGTTAATTAACTAACCAACGTGTCATCTCAGTCACTCTGCGTGTCAAACACGTATTTACAACTACTCGAGTTCCTATAAAATGGCTGCAGTGCTAATCAGAAATCACATTTGTCTTGTAATACCTTACTATTCAAGATGCCTTCTAGAATTCAATCTCTTGACAAGCGCTTCACTCTGAGCGAATCAGAGCGGCGTTTTCGAAAAGCCTGCGATCAGATAGTCATGCTCAACAATCGACTCGGCGATGTGCAGAAACGTTATAAAGCGGCCAAACGCTCCAACAACCGCTCATTTCGCTACAACCTGCGCTTGAAACTGGCCGTCATAGAAGGTGCCAGGAACATGTACTATGAGTATGCATACGCCAAGGCTGACAAGGTCGCCGATCTGCGCCGTGAGTTATTCGACGAGTCTGTAGAGATAGTGTCGGGCTCCGATTCGGAGTAGACATCGGACTCTGAGTGAGTCTACATGGATGTAAATCGTACGTCGTTTTCCACAAACGGCCCTTTTCAGAGCCAACCAAATTTTCTCCAAAGATATATTTCTTGTAAGAGTTGTCAAACACACACACGCCACACCTCGTTCACCTTCTGGTTACAAACTCAGAGAGAGCGCGCATGTGCGCAGGCGCACGCGGAACAATGCGCGTCTGTTCCATATTAGCATTAGTACAATTATTAACGTAATTTCGCGACTGGGGTCTTGTGACACAAATCTAATGTATACCCACAACATTCAACCACGCGCATTATGCGTGGGAACAGGCGCGACAATATTGATTATAAGTACATGTAATATCAATAATATCCCAAAATATTTCGTAAGAGACGAATTCAGCCCAAAACTGTCATTGCGCATGTCTGATTTTCGTGTATTGAGATAGGTTGCAGCACGGTGGTTAACATTTTCCGTAGCGGTGTACATTTGTTGTCTCCAGTCATGTTTTTTATTTCACGGACATCGCAAATACAACGTTTTCACTATTTTCATTTTATTGATTGGTGCAATATGGTGATTAAATTATACAAGTGCGAAATCAGCGCGATTAGTCCGTCCAATTACACTATTTATGCGATTAATGCACATTTGTTTAATTCTTGAATAACCTCTAAGTCGGCATATTTGTATGTTTGAACAAATTTCGCAAAGCAACGTACTGTGCGACTTGGCGTGTATTTTCTGTATGTCTGATTTTCGTTTATTGAGATAGGTTGCAGCGCGGTGGTTAACATTTTCCCTAGCGGTGTACATTTGTTGTCTCCAGTCATGTTTTTTTATTTCACGGACATCGAAAATACAACGTTTTCACTATTCTCATTTTATTGATTGGTGCAGTATGGCGATTAATACATGCGCGAAATCAGCGCGATTAATCCGTCCAATTACACAATTTATGCGATTAATGCACATTTGTTTAATTCTTGAATAACCTCTAAGTCGGCATACATTGTATTTGTATTGTTGAACAACTCTCGCAAAGCAACGTACTGTGCGACTTGGCGGCCATTTGTGAATTTGACATGTTTCTCTATTGCTGATCAGTCATGCGCGGAATGTTTGACAAATACACACTAATCTAATCAGACACGTCACGGTGATTAATCACCGATTAGCACATGACATTGTGGTGTTAACGACACGAGTTAATTAACTAACCAACGTGTCATCTCAGTCACTCTGCGTGTCAAACACGTATTTACAACTACTCGAGTTCCTATAAAATGGCTGCAGTGCTAATCAGAAATCACATTTGTCTTGTAATACCTTACTATTCAAGATGCCTTCTAGAATTCAATCTCTTGACAAGCGCTTCACTCTGAGCGAATCAGAGCGGCGTTTTCGAAAAGCCTGCGATCAGATAGTCATGCTCAACAATCGACTCGGCGATGTGCAGAAACGTTATAAAGCGGCCAAACGCTCCAACAACCGCTCATTTCGCTACAACCTGCGCTTGAAACTGGCCGTCATAGAAGGTGCCAGGAACATGTACTATGAGTATGCATACGCCAAGGCTGACAAGGTCGCCGATCTGCGCCGTGAGTTATTCGACGAGTCTGTAGAGATAGTGTCGGGCTCCGATTCGGAGTATACATCGGACTCTGAGTGAGTCTACATGGATGTAAATCGTACGTCGTTTTCCACAAACGGCCCTTTTCAGAGCCAACCAAATTTTCTCCAAAGATATATTTCTTGTAAGAGTTGTCAAACACACACACGCCACACCTCGTTCACCTTCTGGTTACAAACTCAGAGAGAGCGCGCATGTGCGCAGGCGCACGCGGAACAATGCGCGTCTGTTCCATATTAGCATTAGTACAATTATTAACGTAATTTCGCGACTGGGGTCTTGTGACACAAATCTAATGTATACCCACAACATTCAACCACGCGCATTATGCGTGGGAACAGGCGCGACAATATTGATTATAAGTACATGTAATATCAATAATATCCCAAAATATTTCGTAAGACACGAATTCAGCCCAAAACTGTCATTGCGCATGTCTGATTTTCGTGTATTGAGATAGGTTGCAGCACGGTGGTTAACATTTTCCGTAGCGGTGTACATTTGTTGTCTCCAGTCATGTTTTTTATTTCACGGACATCGCAAATACAACGTTTTCACTATTTTCATTTTATTGATTGGTGCAATATGGTGATTAAATTATACAAGTGCGAAATCAGCGCGATTAGTCCGTCCAATTACACTATTTATGCGATTAATGCACATTTGTTTAATTCTTGAATAACCTCTAAGTCGGCATATTTGTATGTTTGAACAAATTTCGCAAAGCAACGTACTGTGCGACTTGGCGTGTATTTTCTGTATGTCTGATTTTCGTTTATTGAGATAGGTTGCAGCGCGGTGGTTAACATTTTCCCTAGCGGTGTACATTTGTTGTCTCCAGTCATGTTTTTTTATTTCACGGACATCGAAATTACAACGTTTTCACTATTCTCATTTTATTGATTGGTGCAGTATGGCGATTAATACATGCGCGAAATCAGCGCGATTAATCCGTCCAATTACACTATTTATGCGATTCATGCACATTTGTTTAATTCTTGAATAACCTCTAAGTCGGCATACATTGTATTTGTATTGTTGAACAACTCTCGCAAAGCAACGTACTGTGCGACTTGGCGGCCATTTGCGAATTTGACATGTTTCTCTATTGCTTATCAGTCATGCGCGGAATGTTTGACAAATACACACTAATCTAATCAGACACGTCACGGTGATTAATCACCGATTAGCACATGCCATTGTGGTGTTAACGACACGAGTTAATTAACTAACCAACGTGTCATCTCAGTCACTCTGCGTGTCAAATACGTATTTACAACTACTCGAGTTCCTATAAAATGGCTGCAGTGCTAATCAGAAATCACATTTGTCTTGTAATAGCTTACTATTCAAGATGCCTTCTAGAATTCAATCTCTTGACAAGCGCTTCACTCTGAGCGAATCAGAGCGGCGTTTTCGAAAAGCCTGCGATCAGATAGTCATGCTCAACAATCGACTCGGCGATGTGCAGAAACGTTATAAAGCGGCCAAACGCTCCAACAACCGCTCATTTCGCTACAACCTGCGCTTGAAACTGGCCGTCATAGAAGGTGCCAGGAACATGTACTATGAGTATGCATACGCCAAGGCTGACAAGGTCGCCGATCTGCGCCGTGAGTTATTCGACGAGTCTGTAGAGATAGTGTCGGGCTCCGATTCGGAGTATACATCGGACTCTGAGTGAGTCTACATGGATGTAAATCGTACGTCGTTTTCCACAAACGGCCCTTTTCAGAACCAACCAAATTTTCTCCAAAGATATATTTCTTGTAAGAGTTGTCAAACACACACACGCCACACCTCGTTCACCTTCTGGTTACAAACTCAGAGAGAGCGTGCATGTGCGCGCGCGCGCGCGGTACAATGCGCGTCTGTTCCATATTAGCATTAGTACAATTATTAACGTAATTTCGCGACTGGGGTCTTGTGACACAAATCTGATGTATACCCACAACATTCAACCACGCGCATTATGTGTGGGAACAGGCGCGACAATATTGATTATAAGTACATGTAATATCAATAATATCCCAAAATATTTCGTAAGACACGAATTCAGCCCAAAACTGTCAGTGCGCATGTCTGATTTTCGTGTATTGAGATAGGTTGCAGCACGGTGGTTAACATTTTCCCTAGCGGTGTACATTTGTTGTCTCCAGTCATGTTTTTTATTTCACGGACATCGCAAATACAACGTTTTCACTATTTTCATTTTATTGATTGGTGCAATATGGTGATTAAATTATACAAGTGCGAAATCAGCGCGATTAGTCCGTCCAATTACACTATTTATGCGATTAATGCACATTTGTTTAATTCTTGAATAACCTCTAAGTCGGCATATTTGTATGTTTGAACAAATTTCGCAAAGCAACGTACTGTGCGACTTGGCGTGTATTTTCTGTATGTCTGATTTTCGTTTATTGAGATAGGTTGCAGCGCGGTGGTTAACATTTTCCCTAGCGGTGTACATTTGTTGTCTCCAGTCATGTTTTTTTATTTCACGGACATCGAAAATACAACGTTTTCACTATTCTCATTTTATTGATTGGTGCAATATGGCGATTAAAATTATACATGCGCGAAATCAATGCGATTAATCCGTCCAATTACACTATTTATGCGATTCATGCACATTTGTTTAATTCTTGAATAAACTCTAAGTCGGCATACATTGCATTTGTATTGTTGAACAACTCTCGCAAAGCAACGTACTGTGCGACTTGGCGACCATTTGCGAATTTGACATGTTTCTCTATTGCTGATCAGTCATGCGCGGAATGTTTGAGAAATACACACTAATCTAATCGGACACGTCACGGTGATTAATCACCGATTAGCACATGCCATTGTGGTGTTAACGACACGAGTTAATTAACTAACCAACGTGTCATCTCAGTCACTCTGCGTGTCAAACACGTATTTACAACTACTCGAGTTCCTATAAAATGGCTGCAGTGCTAATCAGAAATCACATTTGTCTTGTAATAGCTTACTATTCAAGATGCCTTCTAGAATTCAATCTCTTGACAAGCGCTTCACTCTGAGCGAATCAGAGCGGCGTTTCCGAAAAGCCTGCGATCAGATAGTCATGCTCAACAATCGACTCGGCGATGTGCAGAAATGTTATAAAGCGGCCAAACGCTCCAACAACCGCTCATTTCGCTACAACCTGCGCTTGAAACTGGCCGTCATAGAAGGTGCCAGGAACATGTACTATGAGTATGCCTACGCCAAGGCTGACAAGGTCGCCGATCTGCGCCGTGAGTTATTCGACGAGTCTGTAGAGATAGTGTCGGGCTCCGATTCGGAGTATACATCGGACTCTGAGTGAGTCTACATGGATGTAAATCGTACGTCGTTTTCCACAAACGGCCCTTTTCAGAGCCAACCAAATTTTCTCCAAAGATATATTTCTTGTAAGAGTTGTCAAACACACACACGCCACACCTCGTTCACCTTCTGGTTACAAACTCAGAGAGAGCGTGCATGTGCGCGCGCGCGCGGTACAATGCGCGTCTGTTCCATATTAGCATTAGTACAATTATTAACGTAATTTCGCGACTGGGGTCTTGTGACACAAATCTAATGTATACCCACAACATTCAACCACGCGCATTATGTGTGGGAACAGGCGCGACAATATTGATTATAAGTACATGTAATATCAATAATATCCCAAAATATTTCGTAAGACACGAATTCAGCCCAAAACTGTCAGTGCGCATGTCTGATTTTCGTGTATTGAGATAGGTTGCAGCGCGGTGGTTAACATTTTCCCTAGCGGTGTACATTTGTTGTCTCCAGTCATGTTTTTTATTTCACGGACATCGCAAATACAACGTTTTCACTATTTTCATTTTATTGATTGGTGCAATATGGTGATTAAATTATACAAGTGCGAAATCAGCGCGATTAGTCCGTCCAATTACACTATTTATGCGATTAATGCACATTTGTTTAATTCTTGAATAACCTCTAAGTCGGCATATTTGTATGTTTGAACAACTTTCGCATAGCAACGTACTGTGCGACTTGGCGTGTATTTTCTGTATGTCTGATTTTCGTTTATTGAGATAGGTTGCAGCGCGGTGGTTAACATTTTCCCTAGCGGTGTACATTTGTTGTCTCCAGTCATGTTTTTTTATTTCACGGACATCGAAAATACAACGTTTTCACTATTCTCATTTTATTGATTGGTGCAATATGGCGATTAAAATTATACATGCGCGAAATCAATGCGATTAATCCGTCCAATTACACTATTTATGCGATTCATGCACATTTGTTTAATTCTGGAATAAACTCTAAGTCGGCATACATTGCATTTGTATTGTTGAACAACTCTCGCAAAGCAACGTACTGTGCGACTTGGCGACCATTTGCGAATTTGACATGTTTCTCTATTGCTGATCAGTCATGCGCGGAATGTTTGACAAATACACACTAATCTAATCAGACACGTCACGGTGATTAATCACCGATTAGCACATGCCATTGTGGTGTTAACGACACGAGTTAATTAACTAACCAACGTGTCATCTCAGTCACTCTGCGTGTCAAACACGTATTTACAACTACTCGAGTTCCTATAAAATGGCTGCAGTGCTAATCAGAAATCACATTTGTCTTGTAATAGCTTACTATTCAAGATGCCTTCTAGAATTCAATCTCTTGACAAGCGCTTCACTCTGAGCGAATCAGAGCGGCGTTTTCGAAAAGCCTGCGATCAGATAGTCATGCTCAACAATCGACTTGGCGATGTGCAGAAACGTTATAAAGCGGCCAAACGCTCCAACAACCGCTCATTTCGCTACAACCTGCGCTTGAAACTGGCCGTCATAGAAGGTGCCAGGAACATGTACTATGAGTATGCCTACGCCAAGGCTGACAAGGTCGCCGATCTGCGCCGTGAGTCATTCGACGAATCTGTAGAGATAGTGTCGGGCTCCGATTCGGAGTATACATCGGACTCTGAGTGAGTCTACATGGATGTAAATCGTACGTCGTTTTCCACAAACGGCCCTTTTCAGAGCCAACCAAATTGTCTCCAAAGATATATTTCTTGTAAGAGTTGTCAAACACTCACACGCCACACCTCGTTCACCTTCTGGTTTCAAACTCAGAGAGAGCGCGCATGTGCGCAGGCGCACGCGGAACAATGCGCGTCTGTTCCATATTAGCATTAGTACAATTATTAACGTAATTTCGCGACTGGGGTCTTGTGACACAAATCTAATGTATACCCACAACATTCAACCACGCGCATTATGTGTGGGAACAGGCGCGACAATATTGATTATAAGTACATGTAATATCAATAATATCCCAAAATATTTCGTAAGACACGAATTCAGCCCAAAACTGTCAGTGCGCATGTCTGATTTTCGTGTATTGAGATAGGTTGCAGCGCGGTGGTTAACATTTTCCATAGCGGTGTACATTTGTTGTCTCCAGTCATGTTTTTTATTTCACGGACATCGCAAATACAACGTTTTCACTATTTTCATTTTATTGATTGGTGCAATATGGTGATTAAATTATACAAGTGCGAAATCAGCGCGATTAGTCCGTCCAATTACACTATTTATGCGATTAATGCACATTTGTTTAATTCTTGAATAACCTCTAAGTCGGCATATTTGTATGTTTGAACAACTTTCGCAAAGCAACGTACTGTGCGACTTGGCGTGTATTTTCAGTATGTCTGCTTTCGTTTATTGAGATAGGTTGCAGCGCGGTGGTTAACATTTTCACTAGCGGTGTACATTTGTTGTCTCCAGTCATGTTTTTTATTTCACGGGCATCGCAAATACAACGTTTTCACTATTTTCATTTTATTGATTGGTGCAATATGGTGATTAAATTATACAAGTGCGAAATCAGCGCGATTAATCCGTCCAATTACACAATTTATGCGATTCATGCACATTTGTTTAATTCTTCAATAACCTCTAAGTCGGCATACATTGTATTTGTATTGTTGAACAACTCTCGCAAAGCAACGTACTGTGCGACTTGGCGGCCATTTGCGAATTTGACATGTTTCTCTATTGCTGATCAGTCATGCGCGGAATGTTTGACAAATACACACTAATCTAATCAGACACGTCACGGTGATTAATCACCGATTAGCACATGCCATTGTGGTGTTAACGACACGAGTTAATTAACTAACCAACGTGTCATCTCAGTCACTCTGTGTGTCAAACACGTATTTACAACTACTCGAGTTCCTATAAAATGGCTGCAGTGCTAATCAGAAATCACATTTGTCTTGTAATAGCTTACTATTCAAGATGCCTTCTAGAATTTAATCTCTTGACAAGCGCTTCACTCTGAGCGATTCAGAGCGGCGTTTTCGAAAAGCCTGCGATCAGATAGTCATGCTCAACAATCGACTCGGCGATGTGCAGAAACGTTATAAAGCGGCCAAACGCTCCAACAACCGCTCATTTCGCTACAACCTGCGCTTGAAACTGGCCGTCATAGAAGGTGCCAGGAACATGTACTATGAGTATGCCTACGCCAAGGCTGACAAGGTCGCCGATCTGCGCCGTGAGTTATTCGACGAGTCTGTAGAGATAGTGTCGGGCTCCGATTCGGAGTATACATCGGACTCTGAGTGAGTCTACATGGATGTAAATCGTACGTCGTTTTCCACAGAAGGCCCTTTTCAGAGCCAACCAAATTTTCTCCAAAGATATATTTCTTGTAAGAGTTGTCAAACACACACACGCCACACCTCGTTCACCTTCTGGTTACAAACTCAGAGTGAGCGTGCATGTGCGCGCGCGCGCGGTACAATGCGCGTCTGTTCCATATTAGCATTAGTACAATTATTAACGTAATTTCGCGACTGGGGTCTTGTGACACAAATCTAATGTATACCCACAACATTCAACCACGCGCATTATGTGTGGGAACAGGCGCGACAATATTGATTATAAGTACATGTAATATCAATAATATCCCAAAATATTTCGTAAGACACGAATTCAGCCCAAAACTGTCAGTGCGCATGTCTGATTTTCGTGTATTGAGATAGGTTGCAGCACGGTGGTTAACATTTTCCCTAGCGGTGTACATTTGTTGTCTCCAGTCATGTTTTTTATTTCACGGACATCGCAAATACAACGTTTTCACTATTTTCATTTTATTGATTGGTGCAATATGGTGATTAAATTATACAAGTGCGAAATCAGCGCGATTAGTCCGTCCAATTACACTATTTATGCGATTAATGCACATTTGTTTAATTCTTGAATAACCTCTAAGTCGGCATATTTGTATGTTTGAACAACTTTCGCAAAGCAACGTACTGTGCGACTTGGCGTGTATTTTCTGTATGTCTGATTTTCGTTTATTGAGATAGGTTGCAGCGCGGTGGTTAACATTTTCCCTAGCGGTGTACATTTGTTGTCTCCAGTCATGTTTTTTTATTTCACGGACATCGAAAATACAACGTTTTCACTATTCTCATTTTATTGATTGGTGCAATATGGCGATTAAAATTATACATGCGCGAAATCAGCGCGATTAATCCGTCCAATTACACTATTTATGCGATTCATGCACATTTGTTTAATTCTTGAATAAACTCTAAGTCGGCATACATTGCATTTGCATTGTTGAACAACTCTCGCAAAGCAACGTACTGTGCGACTTGGCGGCCATTTGCGAATTTGACATGTTTCTCTATTGCTGATCAGTCATGCGCGGAATGTTTGACAAATACACACTAATCTAATCAGACACGTCACGGTGATTAATCACCGATTAGCACATGCCATTGTGGTGTTAACGACACGAGTTAATTAACTAACCAACGTGTCATCTCAGTCACTCTGCGTGTCAAACACGTATTTACAACTACTCGAGTTCCTATAAAATGGCTGCAGTGCTAATCAGACATCACATTTGTCTTGTAATAGCTTACTATTCAAGATGCCTTCTAGAATTCAATCTCTTGACAAGCGCTTCACTCTGAGCGAATCAGAGCGGCGTTTTCGAAAAGCCTGCGATCAGATAGTCATGCTCAACAATCGACTCGGCGATGTGCAGAAACGTTATAAAGCGGCCAAACGCTCCAACAACCGCTCATTTCGCTACAACCTGCGCTTGAAACTGGCCGTCATAGAAGGTGCCAGGAACATGTACTATGAGTATGCCTACGCCAAGGCTGACAAGGTCGCCGATCTGCGCCGTGAGTTATTCGACGAGTCTGTAGAGATAGTGTCGGGCTCCGATTCGGAGTATACATCGGACTCTGAGTGAGTCTACATGGATGTAAATCGTACGTCGTTTTCCACAGAAGGCCCTTTTCAGAGCCAACCAAATTTTCTCCAAAGATATATTTCTTGTAAGAGTTGTCAAACACACACACGCCACACCTCGTTCACCTTCTGGTTACAAACTCAGAGTGAGCGTGCATGTGCGCGCGCGCGCGGTACAATGCGCGTCTGTTCCATATTAGCATTAGTACAATTATTAACGTAATTTCGCGACTGGGGTCTTGTGACACAAATCTAATGTATACCCACAACATTCAACCACGCGCATTATGTGTGGGAACAGGCGCGACAATATTGATTATAAGTACATGTAATATCAATAATATCCCAAAATATTTCGTAAGACACGAATTCAGCCCAAAACTGTCAGTGCGCATGTCTGATTTTCGTGTATTGAGATAGGTTGCAGCGCGGTGGTTAACATTTTCCCTAGCGGTGTACATTTGTTGTCTCCAGTCATGTTTTTTATTTCACTGACATCGCAAATACAACGTTTTCACTATTTTCATTTTATTGATTGGTGCAATATGGTGATTAAATTATACAAGTGCGAAATCAGCGCGATTAGTCCGTCCAATTACACTATTTATGCGATTAATGCACATTTGTTTAATTCTTGAATAACCTCTAAGTCGGCATATTTGTATGTTTGAACAACTTTCGCAAAGCAACGTACTGTGCGACTTGGCGTGTATTTTCTGTATGTCTGATTTTCGTTTATTGAGATAGGTTGCAGCGCGGTGGTTAACATTTTCCCTAGCGGTGTACATTTGTTGTCTCCAGTCATGTTTTTTTATTTCACGGACATCGAAAATACAACGTTTTCACTATTCTCATTTTATTGATTGGTGCAATATGGCGATTAAAATTATACATGCGCGAAATCAATGCGATTAATCCGTCCAATTACACTATTTATGCGATTCATGCACATTTGTTTAATTCTTGAATAAACTCTAAGTCGGCATACATTGCATTTGTATTGTTGAACAACTCTCGCAAAGCAACGTACTGTGCGACTTGGCGGCCATTTGCGAATATGACATGTTTCTCTATTGCTGATCAGTCATGCGCGGAATGTTTGACAAATACACACTAATCTAATCAGACACGTCACGGTGATTAATCACCGATTAGCACATGCCATTGTGGTGTTAACGACACGAGTTAATTAACTAACCAACGTGTCATCTCAGTCACTCTGCGTGTCAAACACGTATTTACAACTACTCGAGTTCCTATAAAATGGCTGCAGTGCTAATCAGAAATCACATTTGTCTTGTAATAGCTTACTATTCAAGATGCCTTCTAGAATTCAATCTCTTGACAAGCGCTTCACTCTGAGCGAATCAGAGCGGCGTTTCCGAAAAGCCTGCGATCAGATAGTCATGCTCAACAATCGACTCGGCGATGTGCAGAAACGTTATGAAGCGGCCAAACGCTCCAACAACCGCTCATTTCGCTACAACCTGCGCTTGAAACTGGCCGTCATAGAAGGTGCCAGGAACATGTACTATGAGTATGCCTACGCCAAGGCTGACAAGGTCGCCGATCTGCGCCGTGAGTTATTCGACGAGTCTGTAGAGATAGTGTCGGGCTCCGATTCGGAGTATACATCGGACTCTGAGTGAGTCTACATGGATGTAAATCGTACGTCGTTTTCCACAAACGGCCCTTTTCAGAGCCAACCAAATTTTCTCCAAAGATATATTTCTTGTAAGAGTTGTCAAACACACACACGCCACACCTCGTTCACCTTCTGGTTACAAACTCAGAGAGAGCGTGCATGTGCGCGCGCGCGCGGTACAATGCGCGTCTGTTCCATATTAGCATTAGTACAATTATTAACGTAATTTCGCGACTGGGGTCTTGTGACACAAATCTAATGTATACCCACAACATTCAACCACGCGCATTATGTGTGGGAACAGGCGCGACAATATTGATTATAAGTACATGTAATATCAATAATATCCCAAAATATTTCGTAAGACACGAATTCAGCCCAAAACTGTCAGTGCGCATATCTGATTTTCGTGTATTGAGATAGGTTGCAGCGCGGTGGTTAACATTTTCCCTAGCGGTGTACATTTGTTGTCTCCAACAAGTCGGCATACATTGTATTTGTATTGTTGAACAACTCTCGCAAAGCAACGTACTGTGCGACTTGGCGGCCATTTGCGAATTTGACATGTTTCTCTATTGCTGATCAGTCATGCGCGGAATGTTTGACAAATACACACTAATCTAATCAGACACGTCACGGTGATTAATCACCGATTAGCACATGCCATTGTGGTGTTAACGACACGAGTTAATTAACTAACCATCGTGTCATCTCAGTCACTCTGCGTGTCAAACACGTATTTACAACTACTCGAGTTCCTATAAAATGGCTGCAGTGCTAATCAGACATCACATTTGTCTTGTAATAGCTTACTATTCAAGATGCCTTCTAGAATTCAATCTCTTGACAAGCGCTTCACTCTGAGCGAATCAGAGCGGCGTTTTCGAAAAGCCTGCGATCAGATAGTCATGCTCAACAATCGACTCGGCGATGTGCAGAAACGTTATAAAGCGGCCAAACGCTCCAACAACCGCTCATTTCGCTACAACCTGCGCTTGAAACTGGCCGTCATAGAAGGTGCCAGGAACATGTACTATGAGTATGCCTACGCCAAGGCTGACAAGGTCGCCGATCTGCGCCGTGAGTTATTCGACGAGTCTGTAGATATAGTGTCGGGCTCCGATTCGGAGTATACATCGGACTCTGAGTGAGTCTACATGGATGTAAATCGTACGTCGTTTTCCACAAACGGCCCTTTTCAGAGCCAACCAAATTTTCTCCAAAGATATATTTCTTGTAAGAGTTGTCAAACACACACACGCCACACCTCGTTCACCTTCTGGTTACAAACTCAGAGAGAGCGCGCATGTGCGCGCGCGCGCGGTACAATGCGCGTCTGTTCCATATTAGCATTAGTACAATTATTAACGTAATTTCGCGACTGGGGTCTTGTGACACAAATCTAATGTATACCCACAACATTCAACCACGCGCATTATGTGTGGGAACAGGCGCGACAATATTGATTATAAGTACATGTAATATCAATAATATCCCAAAATATTTCGTAAGACACGAATTCAGCCCAAAACTGTCAGTGCGCATGTCTGATTTTCGTGTATTGAGATAGGTTGCAGCGCGGTGGTTAACATTTTCCCTAGCGGTGTACATTTGTTGTCTCCAGTCATGTTTTTTATTTCACGGACATCGCAAATACAACGTTTTCACTATTTTCATTTTATTGATTGGTGCAATATGGTGATTAAATTATACAAGTGCGAAATCAGCGCGATTAGTCCGTCCAATTACACTATTTATGCGATTAATGCACATTTGTTTAATTCTTGAATAACCTCTAAGTCGGCATATTTGTATGTTTGAACAACTTTCGCAAAGCAACGTACTGTGCGACTTGGCGTGTATTTTCTGTATGTCTGATTTTCGTTTATTGAGATAGGTTGCAGCGCGGTGGTTAACATTTTCCCTAGCGGTGTACATTTGTTGTCTCCAGTCATGTTTTTTTATTTCACGGACATCGAAAATACAACGTTTTCACTATTCTCATTTTATTGATTGGTGCAATATGGCGATTAAAATTATACATGCGCGAAATCAATGCGATTAATCCGTCCAATTACACTATTTATGCGATTCATGCACATTTGTTTAATTCTTGAATAAACTCTAAGTCGGCATACATTGCATTTGTATTGTTGAACAACTCTCGCAAAGCAACGTACTGTGCGACTTGGCGGCCATTTGCGAATATGACATGTTTCTCTATTGCTGATCAGTCATGCGCGGAATGTTTGACAAATACACACTAATCTAATCAGACACGTCACGGTGATTAATCACCGATTAGCACATGCCATTGTGGTGTTAACGACACGAGTTAATTAACTAACCAACGTGTCATCTCAGTCACTCTGCGTGTCAAACACGTATTTACAACTACTCGAGTTCCTATAAAATGGCTGCAGTGCTAATCAGAAATCACATTTGTCTTGTAATAGCTTACTATTCAAGATGCCTTCTAGAATTCAATCTCTTGACAAGCGCTTCACTCTGAGCGAATCAGAGCGGCGTTTCCGAAAAGCCTGCGATCAGATAGTCATGCTCAACAATCGACTCGGCGATGTGCAGAAACGTTATAAAGCGGCCAAACGCTCCAACAACCGCTCATTTCGCTACAACCTGCGCTTGAAACTGGCCGTCATAGAAGGTGCCAGGAACATGTACTATGAGTATGCCTACGCCAAGGCTGACAAGGTCGCCGATCTGCGCCGTGAGTTATTCGACGAGTCTGTAGAGATAGTGTCGGGCTCCGA
The DNA here is from genome assembly GCA_032209605.1 of Mactromeris polynyma. Lineage (NCBI taxonomy): Eukaryota > Metazoa > Mollusca > Bivalvia > Venerida > Mactridae > Mactromeris > Mactromeris polynyma. Next base: position 856,322 of record JASFXZ010000071.1, on the reverse strand, counting down.
TTCGGAGTATACATCGGACTCTGAGTGAGTCTACATGGATGTAAATCGTACGTCGTTTTCCACAAACGGCCCTTTTCAGAGCCAACCAAATTTTCTCCAAAGATATATTTCTTGTAAGAGTTGTCAAACACACACACGCCACACCTCGTTCACCTTCTGGTTACAAACTCAGAGAGAGCGTGCATGTGCGCGCGCGCGCGGTACAATACGCGTCTGTTCCATATTAGCATTAGTACAATTATTAACGTAATTTCGAGACTGGGGTCTTGTGACACAAATCTAATGTATACCCACAACATTCAACCACGCGCATTATGTGTGGGAACAGGCGCGACAATATTGATTATAAGTACATGTAATATCAATAATATCCCAAAATATTTCGTAAGACACGAATTCAGCCCAAAACTGTCAGTGCGCATATCTGATTTTCGTGTATTGAGATAGGTTGCAGCGCGGTGGTTAACATTTTCCCTAGCGGTGTACATTTGTTGTCTCCAACAAGTCGGCATACATTGTATTTGTATTGTTGAACAACTCTCGCAAAGCAACGTACTGTGCGACTTGGCGGCCATTTGCGAATTTGACATGTTTCTCTATTGCTGATCAGTCATGCGCGGAATGTTTGACAAATACACACTAATCTAATCAGACACGTCACGGTGATTAATCACCGATTAGCACATGCCATTGTGGTGTTAACGACACGAGTTAATTAACTAACCAACGTGTCATCTCAGTCACTCTGCGTGTCAAACACGTATTTACAACTACTCGAGTTCCTATAAAATGGCTGCAGTGCTAATCAGAAATCACATTTGTCTTGTAATAGCTTACTATTCAAGATGCCTTCTAGAATTCAATCTCTTGACAAGCGCTTCACTCTGAGCGAATCAGAGCGGCGTTTTCGAAAAGCCTGCGATCAGATAGTTATGCTCAACAATCGACTCGGCGATGTGCAGAAACGTTATAAAGCGGCCAAACGCTCCAACAACCGCTCATTTCGCTACAACCTGCGCTTGAAACTGGCCGTCATAGAAGGTGCCAGGAACATGTACTATGAGTATGCCTACGCCAAGGCTGACAAGGTCGCCGATCTGCGCCGTGAGTTATTCGACGAGTCTGTAGAGATAGTGTCGGGCTCCGATTCGGAGTATACATCGGACTCTGAGTGAGTCTACATGGATGTAAATCGTACGTCGTTTTCCACAAACGGCCCTTTTCAGAGCCAACCAAATTTTCTCCAAAGATATATTTCTTGTAAGAGTTGTCAAACACACACACGCCACACCTCGTTCACCTTCTGGTTACAAACTCAGAGAGAGCGTGCATGTGCGCGCGCGCGCGGTACAATGCGCGTCTGTTCCATATTAGCATTAGTACAATTATTAACGTAATTTCGCGACTGGGGTCTTGTGACACAAATCTAATGTATACCCACAACATTCAACCACGCGCATTATGTGTGGGAACAGGCGCGACAATATTGATTATAAGTACATGTAATATCAATAATATCCCAAAATATTTCGTAAGACACGAATTCAGCCCAAAACTGTCAGTGCGCATGTCTGATTTTCGTGTATTGAGATAGGTTGCAGCGCGGTGGGTAACATTTTCCCTAGCGGTGTACATTTGTTGTCTCCAGTCATGTTTTTTATTTCACGGACATCGCAAATACAACGTTTTCACTATTTTCATTTTATTGATTGGTGCAATATGGTGATTAAATTATACAAGTGCGAAATCAGCGCGATTAGTCCGTCCAATTACACTATTTATGCGATTAATGCACATTTGTTTAATTCTTGAATAACCTCTAAGTCGGCATATTTGTATGTTTGAACAACTTTCGCAAAGCAACGTACTGTGCGACTTGGCGTGTATTTTCTGTATGTCTGATTTTCGTTTATTGAGATAGGTTGCAGCGCGGTGGTTAACATTTTCCCTAGCGGTGTACATTTGTTGTCTCCAGTCATGTTTTTTTATTTCACGGACATCGAAAATACAACGTTTTCACTATTCTCATTTTATTGATTGGTGCAATATGGCGATTAAAATTATACATGCGCGAAATCAATGCGATTAATCCGTCCAATTACACTATTTATGCGATTCATGCACATTTGTTTAATTCTTGAATAAACTCTAAGTCGGCATACATTGCATTTGTATTGTTGAACAACTCTCGCAAAGCAACGTACTGTGCGACTTGGCGGCCATTTGCGAATTTGACATGTTTCTCTATTGCTGATCAGTCATGCGCGGAATGTTTGACAAATACACACTAATCTAATCAGACACGTCACGGTGATTAATCACCGATTAGCACATGCCATTGTGGTGTTAACGACACGAGTTAATTAACTAACCAACGTGTCATCTCAGTCACTCTGCGTGTCAAACACGTATTTACAACTACTCGAGTTCCTATAAAATGGCTGCAGTGCTAATCAGACATCACATTTGTCTTGTAATAGCTTACTATTCAAGATGCCTTCTAGAATTCAATCTCTTGACAAGCGCTTCACTCTGAGCGAATCAGAGCGGCGTTTTCGAAAAGCCTGCGATCAGATAGTCATGCTCAACAATCGACTCGGCGATGTGCAGAAACGTTATAAAGCGGCCAAACGCTCCAACAACCGCTCATTTCGCTACAACCTGCGCTTGAAACTGGCCGTCATAGAAGGTGCCAGGAACATGTACTATGAGTATGCCTACGCCAAGGCTGACAAGGTCGCCGATCTGCGCCGTGAGTTATTCGACGAGTCTGTAGAGATAGTGTCGGGCTCCGATTCGGAGTATACATCGGACTCTGAGTGAGTCTACATGGATGTAAATCGTACGTCGTTTTCCACAAACGGCCCTTTTCAGAGCCAACCAAATTTTCTCCAAAGATATATTTCTTGTAAGAGTTGTCAAACACACACACGCCACACCTCGTTCACCTTCTGGTTACAAACTCAGAGAGAGCGCGCATGTGCGCGCGCGCGCGCGGTACAATGCGCGTCTGTTCCATATTAGCATTAGTACAATTATTTACGTAATTTCGCGACTGGGGTCTTGTGACACAAATCTAATGTATACCCACAACATTCAACCACGCGCATTATGTGTGGGAACAGGCGCGACAATATTGATTATAAGTACATGTAATATCAATAATATCCCAAAATATTTCGTAAGACACGAATTCAGCCCAAAACTGTCAGTGCGCATGTCTGATTTTCGTGTATTGAGATAGGTTGCAGCGCGGTGGTTAACATTTTCCCTAGCGGTGTACATTTGTTGTCTCCAGTCATGTTTTTTATTTCACGGACATCGCAAATACAACGTTTTCACTATTTTCATTTTATTGATTGGTGCAATATGGTGATTAAATTATACAAGTGCGAAATCAGCGCGATTAGTCCGTCCAATAACACTATTTATGCGATTAATGCACATTTGTTTAATTCTTGAATAACCTCTAAGTCGGCATATTTGTATGTTTGAACAAATTTCGCAAAGCAACGTACTGTGCGACTTGGCGTGTATTTTCTGTATGTCTGATTTTCGTTTATTGAGATAGGTTGCAGCGCGGTGGTTAACATTTTCCCTAGCGGTGTACATTTGTTGTCTCCAGTCTTGTTTTTTTATTTCACGGACATCGAAAATACAACGTTTTCACTATTCTCATTTTATTGATTGGTGCAGTATGGCGATTAATACATGCGCGAAATCAGCGCGATTAATCCGTCCAATTACACTATTTATGCGATTCATGCACATTTGTTTAATTCTTGAATAACCTCTAAGTCGGCATACATTGTATTTGTATTGTTGAACAACTCTCGCAAAGCAACGTACTGTGCGACTTGGCGGCCATTTGCGAATTTGACATGTTTCTCTATTGCTGATCAGTCATGCGCGGAATGTTTGACAAATACACACTAATCTAATCAGACACGTCACGGTGATTAATCACCGATTAGCACATGCCATTGTGGTGTTAACGACACGAGTTAATTAACTAACCAACGTGTCATCTCAGTCACTCTGCGTGTCAAACACGTATTTACAACTACTCGAGTTCCTATAAAATGGCTACAGTGCTAATCAGAAATCACATTTGTCTTGTAATACCTTACTATTCAAGATGCCTTCTAGAATTCAATCTCTTGACAAGCGCTTCACTCTGAGCGAATCAGAGCGGCGTTTTCGAAAAGCCTGCGATCAGATAGTCATGCTCAACAATCGACTCGGCGATGTGCAGAAACGTTATAAAGCGGCCAAACGCTCCAACAACCGCTCATTTCGCTACAACCTGCGCTTGAAACTGGCCGTCATAGAAGGTGCCAGGAACATGTACTATGAGTATGCATACGCCAAGGCTGACAAGGTCGCCGATCTGCGCCGTGAGTTATTCGACGAGTCTGTAGAGATAGTGTCGGGCTCCGATTCGGAGTATACATCGGACTCTGAGTGAGTCTACATGGATGTAAATCGTACGTCGTTTTCCACAAACGGCCCTTTTCAGAGCCAACCAAATTTTCTCCAAAGATATATTTCTTGTAAGAGTTGTCAAACACACACACGCCACACCTCGTTCACCTTCTGGTTACAAACTCAGAGAGAGCGCGCATGTGCGCAGGCGCACGCGGAACAATGCGCGTCTGTTCCATATTAGCATTAGTTCAATTATTAACGTAATTTCGCGACTGGGGTCTTGTGACACAAATCTAATGTATACCCACAACATTCAACCACGCGCATTATGTGTGGGAACAGGCGCGACAATATTGATTATAAGTACATGTAATATCAATAATATCCCAAAATATTTCGTAAGACACGAATTCAGCCCAAAACTGTCAGTGCGCATGTCTGATTTTCGTGTATTGAGATAGGTTGCAGCGCGGTGGGTAACATTTTCCCTAGCGGTGTACATTTGTTGTCTCCAGTCATGTTTTTTATTTCACGGACATCGCAAATACAACGTTTTCACTATTTTCATTTTATTGATTGGTGCAATATGGTGATTAAATTATACAAGTGCGAAATCAGCGCGATTAGTCCGTCCAATTACACTATTTATGCGATTAATGCACATTTGTTTAATTCTTGAATAACCTCTAAGTCGGCATATTTGTATGTTTGAACAACTTTCGCAAAGCAACGTACTGTGCGACTTGGCGTGTATTTTCTGTATGTCTGATTTTCGTTTATTGAGATAGGTTGCAGCGCGGTGGTTAACATTTTCCCTAGCGGTGTACATTTGTTGTCTCCAGTCATGTTTTTTTATTTCACGGACATCGAAAATACAACGTTTTCACTATTCTCATTTTATTGATTGGTGCAATATGGCGATTAAAATTATACATGCGCGAAATCAATGCGATTAATCCGTCCAATTACACTATTTATGCGATTCATGCACATTTGTTTAATTCTTGAATAAACTCTAAGTCGGCATACATTGCATTTGTATTGTTGAACAACTCTCGCAAAGCAACGTACTGTGCGACTTGGCGGCCATTTGCGAATTTGACATGTTTCTCTATTGCTGATCAGTCATGCGCGGAATGTTTGACAAATACACACTAATCTAATCAGACACGTCACGGTGATTAATCACCGATTAGCACATGCCATTGTGGTGTTAACGACACGAGTTAATTAACTAACCAACGTGTCATCTCAGTCACTCTGCGTGTCAAACACGTATTTACAACTACTCGAGTTCCTATAAAATGGCTGCAGTGCTAATCAGACATCACATTTGTCTTGTAATAGCTTACTATTCAAGATGCCTTCTAGAATTCAATCTCTTGACAAGCGCTTCACTCTGAGCGAATCAGAGCGGCGTTTTCGAAAAGCCTGCGATCAGATAGTCATGCTCAACAATCGACTCGGCGATGTGCAGAAACGTTATAAAGCGGCCAAACGCTCCAACAACCGCTCATTTCGCTACAACCTGCGCTTGAAACTGGCCGTCATAGAAGGTGCCAGGAACATGTACTATGAGTATGCCTACGCCAAGGCTGACAAGGTCGCCGATCTGCGCCGTGAGTTATTCGACGAGTCTGTAGAGATAGTGTCGGGCTCCGATTCGGAGTATACATCGGACTCTGAGTGAGTCTACATGGATGTAAATCGTACGTCGTTTTCCACAAACGGCCCTTTTCAGAGCCAACCAAATTTTCTCCAAAGATATATTTCTTGTAAGAGTTGTCAAACACACACACGCCACACCTCGTTCACCTTCTGGTTACAAACTCAGAGAGAGCGTGCATGTGCGCGCGCGCGCGGTACAATGCGCGTCTGTTCCATATTAGCATTAGTACAATTATTAACGTAATTTCGCGACTGGGGTCTTGTGACACAAATCTAATGTATACCCACAACATTCAACCACGCGCATTATGTGTGGGAACAGGCGCGACAATATTGATTATAAGTACATGTAATATCAATAATATCCCAAAATATTTCGTAAGACACGAATTCAGCCCAAAACTGTCAGTGCGCATGTCTGATTTTCGTGTATTGAGATAGGTTGCAGCGCGGTGGTTAACATTTTCCCTAGCGGTGTACATTCGTTGTCTCCAGTCATGTTTTTTATTTCACGGACATCGCAAATACAACGTTTTCACTATTTTCATTTTATTGATTGGTGCAATATGGTGATTAAATTATACAAGTGCGAAATCAGCGCGATTAGTCCGTCCAATTACACTATTTATGCGATTAATGCACATTTGTTTAATTCTTGAATAACCTCTAAGTCGGCATATTTGTATGTTTGAACAACTTTCGCAAAGCAACGTACTGTGCGACTTGGCGTGTATTTTCTGTATGTCTGATTTTCGTTTATTGAGATAGGTTGCAGCGCGGTGGTTAACATTTTCCCTAGCGGTGTACATTTGTTGTCTCCAGTCATGTTTTTTTATTTCACGGACATCGAAAATACAACGTTTTCACTATTCTCATTTTATTGATTGGTGCAATATGGCGATTAAAATTATACATGCGCGAAATCAATGCGATTAATCCGTCCAATTACACTATTTATGCGATTCATGCACATTTGTTTAATTCTTGAATAAACTCTAAGTCGGCATACATTGCATTTGTATTGTTGAACAACTCTCGCAAAGCAACGTACTGTGCGACTTGGCGGCCATTTGCGAATATGACATGTTTCTCTATTGCTGATCAGTCATGCGCGGAATGTTTGACAAATACACACTAATCTAATCAGACACGTCACGGTGATTAATCACCGATTAGCACATGCCATTGTGGTGTTAACGACACGAGTTAATTAACTAACCAACGTGTCATCTCAGTCACTCTGCGTGTCAAACACGTATTTACAACTACTCGAGTTCCTATAAAATGGCTGCAGTGCTAATCAGAAATCACATTTGTCTTGTAATAGCTTACTATTCAAGAGGCCTTCTAGAATTCAATCTCTTGACAAGCGCTTCACTCTGAGCGAATCAGAGCGGCGTTTCCGAAAAGCCTGCGATCAGATAGTCATGCTCAACAATCGACTCGGCGATGTGCAGAAACGTTATAAAGCGGCCAAACGCTCCAACAACCGCTCATTTCGCTACAACCTGCGCTTGAAACTGGCCGTCATAGAAGGTGCCAGGAACATGTACTATGAGTATGCCTACGCCAAGGCTGACAAGGTCGCCGATCTGCGCCGTGAGTTATTCGACGAGTCTGTAGAGATAGTGTCGGGCTCCGATTCGGAGTATACATCGGACTCTGAGTGAGTCTACATGGATGTAAATCGTACGTCGTTTTCCACAAACGGCCCTTTTCAGAGCCAACCAAATTTTCTCCAAAGATATATTTCTTGTAAGAGTTGTCAAACACACACACGCCACACCTCGTTCACCTTCTGGTTACAAACTCAGAGAGAGCGTGCATGTGCGCGCGCGCGCGGTACAATGCGCGTCTGTTCCATATTAGCATTAGTACAATTATTAACGTAATTTCGCGACTGGGGTCTTGTGACACAAATCTAATGTATACCCACAACATTCAACCACGCGCATTATGTGTGGGAACAGGCGCGACAATATTGATTATAAGTACATGTAATATCAATAATATCCCAAAATATTTCGTAAGACACGAATTCAGCCCAAAACTGTCAGTGCGCATATCTGATTTTCGTGTATTGAGATAGGTTGCAGCGCGGTGGTTAACATTTTCCCTAGCGGTGTACATTTGTTGTGTCCAACAAGTCGGCATACATTGTATTTGTATTGTTGAACAACTCTCGCAAAGCAACGTACTGTGCGACTTGGCGGCCATTTACGAATTTGACATGTTTCTCTATTGCTGATCAGTCATGCGCGGAATGTTTGACAAATACACACTAATCTAATCAGACACGTCACGGTGATTAATCACCGATTAGCACATGCCATTGTGGTGTTAACGACACGAGTTAATTAACTAACCAACGTGTCATCTCAGTCACTCTGCGTGTCAAACACGTATTTACAACTACTCGAGTTCCTATAAAATGGCTGCAGTGCTAATCAGAAATCACGTTTGTCTTGTAATAGCTTACTATTCAAGATGCCTTCTAGAATTCAATCTCTTGACAAGCGCTTCACTCTGAGCGAATCAGAGCGGCGTTTCCGAAAAGCCTGCGATCAGATAGTCATGCTCAACAATCGACTCGGCGATGCGCAGAAACGTTATAAAGCGGCCAAACGCTCCAACAACCGCTCATTTCGCTACAACCTGCACTTGAAACTGGCCGTCATAGAAGGTGCCAGGAACATGTACTATGAGTATGCCTACGCCAAGGCTGACAAGGTCGCCGATCTGCGCCGTGAGTTATTCGACGAATCTGTAGAGATAGTGTCGGGCTCCGATTCGGAGTATACATCGGACTCTGAGTGAGTCTACATGGATGTAAATCGTACGTCGTTTTCCACAAACGGCCCTTTTCAGAGCCAACCAAATTTTCTCCAAAGATATATTTCTTGTAAGAGTTGTCAAACACACACACGCCACACCTCGTTCACCTTCTGGTTACAAACTCAGAAAGAGCGTGCATGTGCGCGCGCGGTACAATGCGCGTCTGTTCCATATTAGCATTAGTACAATTATTAACGTAATTTCGCGACTGGGGTCTTGTGACACAAATCTAATGTATACCCACAACATTCAACCACGCGCATTATGTGTGGGAACAGGCGCGACAATATTGATTATAAGTACATGTAATATCAATAATATCCCAAAATATTTCGTAAGACACGAATTCAGCCCAAAACTGTCAATGCGCATGTCTGATTTTCGTGTATTGAGATAGGTTGCAGCGCGGTGGTTAACATTTTCCCTAGCGGTGTACATTTGTTGTCTCCAGTCATGTTTTTTATTTCACGGACATCGCAAATACAACGTTTTCACTATTTTCATTTTATTGATTGGTGCAATATGGTGATTAAATTATACAAGTGCGAAATCAGCGCGATTAGTCCGTCCAATTACACTATTTATGCGATTAATGCACATTTGTTTAATTCTTGAATAACCTCTAAGTCGGCATATTTGTATGTTTGAACAACTTTCGCAAAGCAACGTACTGTGCGACTTGGCGTGTATTTTCTGTATGTCTGATTTTCGTTTATTGAGATAGGTTGCAGCGCGGTGGTTAACATTTTCCCTAGCGGTGTACATTTGTTGTCTCCAGTCATGTTTTTTTATTTCACGGACATCGAAAATACAACGTTTTCACTATTCTCATTTTATTGATTGGTGCAATATGGCGATTAAAATTATACATGCGCGAAATCAATGCGATTAATCCGTCCAATTACACTATTTATGCGATTCATGCACATTTGTTTAATTCTTGAATAAACTCTAAGTCGGCATACATTGCATTTGTATTGTTGAACAACTCTCGCAAAGCAACGTACTGTGCGACTTGGCGGCCATTTGCGAATTTGACATGTTTCTCTATTGCTGATCAGTCATGCGCGGAATGTTTGACAAATACACACTAATCTAATCAGACACGTCACGGTGATTAATCACCGATTAGCACATGCCATTGTGGTGTTAACGACACGAGTTAATTAACTAACCAACGTGTCATCTCAGTCACTCTGCGTGTCAAACACGTATTTACAACTACTCGAGTTCCTATAAAATGGCTGCAGTGCTAATCAGACATCACATTTGTCTTGTAATAGCTTACTATTCAAGATGCCTTCTAGAATTCAATCTCTTGACAAGCGCTTCACTCTGAGCGAATCAGAGCGGCGTTTTCGAAAAGCCTGCGATCAGATAGTCATGCTCAACAATCGACTCGGCGATGTGCAGAAACGTTATAAAGCGGCCAAACGCTCCAACAACCGCTCATTTCGCTACAACCTGCGCTTGAAACTGGCCGTCATAGAAGGTGCCAGGAACATGTACTATGAGTATGCCTACGCCAAGGCTGACAAGGTCGCCGATCTGCGCCGTGAGTTATTCGACGAGTCTGTAGAGATAGTGTCGGGCTCCGATTCGGAGTATACATCGGACTCTGAGTGAGTCTACATGGATGTAAATCGTACGACGTTTTCCACAAACGGCCCTTTTCAGAGCCAACCAAATTTTCTCCAAAGATATATTTCTTGTAAGAGTTGTCAAACACACACACGCCACACCTCGTTCACCTTCTGGTTACAAACTCAGAGAGAGCGTGCATGTGCGCGCGCGGTACAATGCGCGTCTGTTCCATATTAGCATTAGTACAATTATTAACGTAATTTCGCGACTGGGATCTTGTGACACAAATCTAATGTATACCCACAACATTCAACCACGCGCATTATGTGTGGGAACAGGCGCGACAATATTGATTATAAGTACATGTAATATCAATAATATCCCAAAATATTTCGTAAGACACGAATTCAGCCCAAAACTGTCAGTGCGCATGTCTGATTTTCGTGTATTGAGATAGGTTGCAGCGCGGTGGTTAACATTTTCCCTAGCGGTGTACATTTGTTGTCTCCAGTCATGTTTTTTATTTCACGGACATCGCAAATACAACGTTTTCACTATTTTCATTTTATTGATTGGTGCAATATGGTGATTAAATTATACAAGTGCGAAATCAGCGCGATTAGTCCGTCCAATTACACTATTTATGCGATTAATGCACATTTGTTTAATTCTTGAATAACCTCTAAGTCGGCATATTTGTATGTTTGAACAACTTTCGCAAAGCAACGTACTGTGCGACTTGGCGTGTATTTTCTGTATGTCTGATTTTCGTTTATTGAGATAGGTTGCAGCGCGGTGGTTAACATTTTCCCTAGCGGTGTACATTTGTTGTCTCCAGTCATGTTTTTTTATTTCACGGACATCGAAAATACAACGTTTTCACTATTCTCATTTTATTGATTGGTGCAATATGGCGATTAAAATTATACATGCGCGAAATCAATGCGATTAATCCGTCCAATTACACTATTTATGCGATTCATGCACATTTGTTTAATTCTTGAATAAACTCTAAGTCGGCATACATTGCATTTGTATTGTTGAACAACTCTCGCAAAGCAACGTACTGTGCGACTTGGCGGCCATTTGCGAATTTGACATGTTTCTCTATTGCTGATCAGTCATGCGCGGAATGTTTGACAAATACACACTAATCTAATCAGACACGTCACGGTGATTAATCACCGATTAGCACATGCCATTGTGGTGTTAACGACACGAGTTAATTAACTAACCAACGTGTCATCTCAGTCACTCTGCGTGTCAAACACGTATTTACAACTACTCGAGTTCCTATAAAATGGCTGCAGTGCTAATCAGACATCACATTTGTCTTGTAATAGCTTACTATTCAAGATGCCTTCTAGAATTCAATCTCTTGACAAGCGCTTCACTCTGAGCGAATCAGAGCGGCGTTTTCGAAAAGCCTGCGATCAGATAGTCATGCTCAACAATCGACTCGGCGATGTGCAGAAACGTTATAAAGCGGCCAAACGCTCCAACAACCGCTCATTTCGCTACAACCTGCGCTTGAAACTGGCCGTCATAGAAGGTGCCAGGAACATGTACTATGAGTATGCCTACGCCAAGGCTGACAAGGTCGCCGATCTGCGCCGTGAGTTATTCGACGAGTCTGTAGAGATAGTGTCGGGCTCCGATTCGGAGTATACATCGGACTCTGAGTGAGTCTACATGGATGTAAATCGTACGTCGTTTTCCACAAACGGCCCTTTTCAGAGCCGACCAAATTTTCTCCAAAGATATATTTCTTGTAAGAGTTGTCAAACACACACACGCCACACCTCGTTCACCTTCTGGTTACAAACTCAGAGAGAGCGTGCATGTGCGCGCGCGCGCGGTACAATGCGCGTCTGTTCCATATTAGCATTAGTACAATTATTAACGTAATTTCGCGACTGGGGTCTTGTGACACAAATCTAATGTATACCCACAACATTCAACCACGCGCATTATGTGTGGGAACAGGCGCGACAATATTGATTATAAGTACATGTAATATCAATAATATCCCAAAATATTTCGTAAGACACGAATTCAGCCCAAAACTGTCAGTGCGCATGTCTGATTTTCGTGTATTGAGATAGGTTGCAGCGCGGTGGTTAACATTTTCCCTAGCGGTGTACATTTGTTGTCTCCAGTCATGTTTTTTATTTCACGGACATCGCAAATACAACGTTTTCACTATTTTCATTTTATTGATTGGTGCAATATGGTGATTAAATTATACAAGTGCGAAATCAGCGCGATTAGTCCGTCCAATTACACTATTTATGCGATTAATGCACATTTGTTTAATTCTTGAATAACCTCTAAGTCGGCATATTTGTATGTTTGAACAACTTTCGCAAAGCAACGTACTGTGCGACTTGGCGTGTATTTTCTGTATGTCTGATTTTCGTTTATTGAGATAGGTTGCAGCGCGGTGGTTAACATTTTCCCTAGCGGTGTACATTTGTTGTCTCCAGTCATGTTTTTTTATTTCACGGACATCGAAAATACAACGTTTTCACTATTCTCATTTTATTGATTGGTGCAATATGGCGATTAAAATTATACATGCGCGAAATCAATGCGATTAATCCGTCCAATTACACTATTTATGCGATTCATGCACATTTGTTTAATTCTTGAATAAACTCTAAGTCGGCATACATTGCATTTGTATTGTTGAACAACTCTCGCAAAGCAACGTACTGTGCGACTTGGCGGCCATTTGCGAATTTGACATGTTTCTCTATTGCTGATCAGTCATGCGCGGAATGTTTGACAAATACACACTAATCTAATCAGACACGTCACGGTGATTAATCACCGATTAGCACATGCCATTGTGGTGTTAACGACACGAGTTAATTAACTAACCAACGTGTCATCTCAGTCACTCTGCGTGTCAAACACGTATTTACAACTACTCGAGTTCCTATAAAATGGCTGCAGTGCTAATCAGACATCACATTTGTCTTGTAATAGCTTACTATTCAAGATGCCTTCTAGAATTCAATCTCTTGACAAGCGCTTCACTCTGAGCGAATCAGAGCGGCGTTTTCGAAAAGCCTGCGATCAGATAGTCATGCTCAACAATCGACTCGGCGATGTGCAGAAACGTTATAAAGCGGCCAAACGCTCCAACAACCGCTCATTTCGCTACAACCTGCGCTTGAAACTGGCCGTCATAGAAGGTGCCAGGAACATGTACTATGAGTATGCCTACGCCAAGGCTGACAAGGTCGCCGATCTGCGCCGTGAGTTATTCGACGAGTCTGTAGAGATAGTGTCGGGCTCCGATTCGGAGTATACATCGGACTCTGAGTGAGTCTACATGGATGTAAATCGTACGTCGTTTTCCACAAACGGCCCTTTTCAGAGCCAACCAAATTTTCTACAAAGATATATTTCTTGTAAGAGTTGTCAAACACACACACGCCACACCTCGTTCACCTTCTGGTTACAAACTCAGAGAGAGCGTGCATGTGCGCGCGCGCGCGGTACAATGCGCGTCTGTTCCATATTAGCATTAGTACAATTATTAACGTAATTTCGCGACTGGGGTCTTGTGACACAAATCTAATGTATACCCACAACATTCAACCACGCGCATTATGTGTGGGAACAGGCGCGACAATATTGATTATAAGTACATGTAATATCAATAATATCCCAAAATATTTCGTAAGACACGAATTCAGCCCAAAACTGTCAGTGCGCATGTCTGATTTTCGTGTATTGAGATAGGTTGCAGCGCGGTGGTTAACATTTTCCCTAGCGGTGTACATTCGTTGTCTCCAGTCATGTTTTTTATTTCACGGACATCGCAAATACAACGTTTTCACTATTTTCATTTTATTGATTGGTGCAATATGGTGATTAAATTATACAAGTGCGAAATCAGCGCGATTAGTCCGTCCAATTACACTATTTATGCGATTAATGCACATTTGTTTAATTCTTGAATAACCTCTAAGTCGGCATATTTGTATGTTTGAACAACTTTCGCAAAGCAACGTACTGTGCGACTTGGCGTGTATTTTCTGTATGTCTGATTTTCGTTTATTGAGATAGGTTGCAGCGCGGTGGTTAACATTTTCCCTAGCGGTGTACATTTGTTGTCTCCAGTCATGTTTTTTTATTTCACGGACATCGAAAATACAACGTTTTCACTATTCTCATTTTATTGATTGGTGCAATATGGCGATTAAAATTATACATGCGCGAAATCAATGCGATTAATCCGTCCAATTACACTATTTATGCGATTCATGCACATTTGTTTAATTCTTGAATAAACTCTAAGTCGGCATACATTGCATTTGTATTGTTGAACAACTCTCGCAAAGCAACGTACTGTGCGACTTGGCGGCCATTTGCGAATTTGACATGTTTCTCTATTGCTGATCAGTCATGCGCGGAATGTTTGACAAATACACACTAATCTAATCAGACACGTCACGGTGATTAATCACCGATTAGCACATGTCATTGTGGTGTTAACGACACGAGTTAATTAACTAACCAACGTGTAATCTCAGTCACTCTGCGTGTCAAACACGTATTTACAACTACTCGAGTTCCTATAAAATGGCTGCAGTGCTAATCAGACATCACATTTGTCTTGTAATAGCTTACTATTCAAGATGCCTTCTAGAATTCAATCTCTTGACAAGCGCTTCACTCTGAGCGAATCAGAGCGGCGTTTTCGAAAAGCCTGCGATCAGATAGTCATGCTCAACAATCGACTCGGCGATGTGCAGAAACGTTATAAAGCGGCCAAACGCTCCAACAACCGCTCATTTCGCTACAACCTGCGCTTGAAACTGGCCGTCATAGAAGGTGCCAGGAACATGTACTATGAGTATGCCTACGCCAAGGCTGACAAGGTCGCCGATCTGCGCCGTGAGTTATTCGACGAGTCTGTAGAGATAGTGTCGGGCTCCGATTCGGAGTATACATCGGACTCTGAGTGAGTCTACATGGATGTAAATCGTACGACGTTTTCCACAAACGGCCCTTTTCAGAGCCAACCAAATTTTCTCCAAAGATATATTTCTTGTAAGAGTTGTCAAACACACACACGCCACACCTCGTTCACCTTCTGGTTACAAACTCAGAGAGAGCGTGCATGTGCGCGCGCGGTACAATGCGCGTCTGTTCCATATTAGCATTAGTACAATTATTAACGTAATTTCGCGACTGGGATCTTGTGACACAAATCTAATGTATACCCACAACATTCAACCACGCGCATTATGTGTGGGAACAGGCGCGACAATATTGATTATAAGTACATGTAATATCAATAATATCCCAAAATATTTCGTAAGACACGAATTCAGCCCAAAACTGTCAGTGCGCATGTCTGATTTTCGTGTATTGAGATAGGTTGCAGCGCGGTGGTTAACATTTTCCCTAGCGGTGTACATTTGTTGTCTCCAGTCATGTTTTTTATTTCACGGACATCGCAAATACAACGTTTTCACTATTTTCATTTTATTGATTGGTGCAATATGGTGATTAAATTATACAAGTGCGAAATCAGCGCGATTAGTCCGTCCAATTACACTATTTATGCGATTAATGCACATTTGTTTAATTCTTGAATAACCTCTAAGTCGGCATATTTGTATGTTTGAACAACTTTCGCAAAGCAACGTACTGTGCGACTTGGCGTGTATTTTCTGTATGTCTGATTTTCGTTTATTGAGATAGGTTGCAGCGCGGTGGTTAACATTTTCCCTAGCGGTGTACATTTGTTGTCTCCAGTCATGTTTTTTTATTTCACGGACATCGAAAATACAACGTTTTCACTATTCTCATTTTATTGATTGGTGCAATATGGCGATTAAAATTATACATGCGCGAAATCAATGCGATTAATCCGTCCAATTACACTATTTATGCGATTCATGCACATTTGTTTAATTCTTGAATAAACTCTAAGTCGGCATACATTGCATTTGTATTGTTGAACAACTCTCGCAAAGCAACGTACTGTGCGACTTGGCGGCCATTTGCGAATTTGACATGTTTCTCTATTGCTGATCAGTCATGCGCGGAATGTTTGACAAATACACACTAATCTAATCAGACACGTCACGGTGATTAATCACCGATTAGCACATGCCATTGTGGTGTTAACGACACGAGTTAATTAACTAACCAACGTGTCATCTCAGTCACTCTGCGTGTCAAACACGTATTTACAACTACTCGAGTTCCTATAAAATGGCTGCAGTGCTAATCAGACATCACATTTGTCTTGTAATAGCTTACTATTCAAGATGCCTTCTAGAATTCAATCTCTTGACAAGCGCTTCACTCTGAGCGAATCAGAGCGGCGTTTTCGAAAAGCCTGCGATCAGATAGTCATGCTCAACAATCGACTCGGCGATGTGCAGAAACGTTATAAAGCGGCCAAACGCTCCAACAACCGCTCATTTCGCTACAACCTGCGCTTGAAACTGGCCGTCATAGAAGGTGCCAGGAACATGTACTATGAGTATGCCTACGCCAAGGCTGACAAGGTCGCCGATCTGCGCCGTGAGTTATTCGACGAGTCTGTAGAGATAGTGTCGGGCTCCGATTCGGAGTATACATCGGACTCTGAGTGAGTCTACATGGATGTAAATCGTACGTCGTTTTCCACAAACGGCCCTTTTCAGAGCCAACCAAATTTTCTCCAAAGATATATTTCTTGTAAGAGTTGTCAAACACACACACGCCACACCTCGTTCACCTTCTGGTTACAAACTCAGAGAGAGCGTGCATGTGCGCGCGCGCGCGCGCGGTACAATGCGCGTCTGTTCCATATTAGCATTAGTACAATTATTAACGTAATTTCGCGACTGGGGTCTTGTGACACAAATCTAATGTATACCCACAACATTCAACCACGCGCATTATGTGTGGGAACAGGCGCGACAATATTGATTATAAGTACATGTAATATCAATAATATCCCAAAATATTTCGTAAGACACGAATTCAGCCCAAAACTGTCAGTGCGCATGTCTGATTTTCGTGTATTGAGATAGGTTGCAGCGCGGTGGTTAACATTTTCCCTAGCGGTGTACATTCGTTGTCTCCAGTCATGTTTTTTATTTCACGGACATCGCAAATACAACGTTTTCACTATTTTCATTTTATTGATTGGTGCAATATGGTGATTAAATTATACAAGTGCGAAATCAGCGCGATTAGTCCGTCCAATTACACTATTTATGCGATTAATGCACATTTGTTTAATTCTTGAATAACCTCTAAGTCGGCATATTTGTATGTTTGAACAACTTTCGCAAAGCAACGTACTGTGCGACTTGGCGTGTATTTTCTGTATGTCTGATTTTCGTTTATTGAGATAGGTTGCAGCGCGGTGGTTAACATTTTCCCTAGCGGTGTACATTTGTTGTCTCCAGTCATGTTTTTTTATTTCACGGACATCGAAAATACAACGTTTTCACTATTCTCATTTTATTGATTGGTGCAATATGGCGATTAAAATTATACATGCGCGAAATCAATGCGATTAATCCGTCCAATTACACTATTTATGCGATTCATGCACATTTGTTTAATTCTTGAATAAACTCTAAGTCGGCATACATTGCATTTGTATTGTTGAACAACTCTCGCAAAGCAACGTACTGTGCGACTTGGCGGCCATTTGCGAATTTGACATGTTTCTCTATTGCTGATCAGTCATGCGCGGAATGTTTGACAAATACACACTAATCTAATCAGACACGTCACGGTGATTAATCACCGATTAGCACATGCCATTGTGGTGTTAACGACACGAGTTAATTAACTAACCAACGTGTAATCTCAGTCACTCTGCGTGTCAAACACGTATTTACAACTACTCGAGTTCCTATAAAATGGCTGCAGTGCTAATCAGACATCACATTTGTCTTGTAATAGCTTACTATTCAAGATGCCTTCTAGAATTCAATCTCTTGACAAGCGCTTCACTCTGAGCGAATCAGAGCGGCGTTTTCGAAAAGCCTGCGATCAGATAGTCATGCTCAACAATCGACTCGGCGATGTGCAGAAACGTTATAAAGCGGCCAAACGCTCCAACAACCGCTCATTTCGCTACAACCTGCGCTTGAAACTGGCCGTCATAGAAGGTGCCAGGAACATGTACTATGAGTATGCCTACGCCAAGGCTGACAAGGTCGCCGATCTGCGCCGTGAGTTATTCGACGAGTCTGTAGAGATAGTGTCGGGCTCCGATTCGGAGTATACATCGGACTCTGAGTGAGTCTACATGGATGTAAATCGTACGACGTTTTCCACAAACGGCCCTTTTCAGAGCCAACCAAATTTTCTCCAAAGATATATTTCTTGTAAGAGTTGTCAAACACACACACGCCACACCTCGTTCACCTTCTGGTTACAAACTCAGAGAGAGCGTGCATGTGCGCGCGCGGTACAATGCGCGTCTGTTCCATATTAGCATTAGTACAATTATTAACGTAATTTCGCGACTGGGATCTTGTGACACAAATCTAATGTATACCCACAACATTCAACCACGCGCATTATGTGTGGGAACAGGCGCGACAATATTGATTATAAGTACATGTAATATCAATAATATCCCAAAATATTTCGTAAGACACGAATTCAGCCCAAAACTGTCAGTGCGCATGTCTGATTTTCGTGTATTGAGATAGGTTGCAGCGCGGTGGTTAACATTTTCCCTAGCGGTGTACATTTGTTGTCTCCAGTCATGTTTTTTATTTCACGGACATCGCAAATACAACGTTTTCACTATTTTCATTTTATTGATTGGTGCAATATGGTGATTAAATTATACAAGTGCGAAATCAGCGCGATTAGTCCGTCCAATTACACTATTTATGCGATTAATGCACATTTGTTTAATTCTTGAATAACCTCTAAGTCGGCATATTTGTATGTTTGAACAACTTTCGCAAAGCAACGTACTGTGCGACTTGGCGTGTATTTTCTGTATGTCTGATTTTCGTTTATTGAGATAGGTTGCAGCGCGGTGGTTAACATTTTCCCTAGCGGTGTACATTTGTTGTCTCCAGTCATGTTTTTTTATTTCACGGACATCGAAAATACAACGTTTTCACTATTCTCATTTTATTGATTGGTGCAATATGGCGATTAAAATTATACATGCGCGAAATCAATGCGATTAATCCGTCCAATTACACTATTTATGCGATTCATGCACATTTGTTTAATTCTTGAATAAACTCTAAGTCGGCATACATTGCATTTGTATTGTTGAACAACTCTCGCAAAGCAACGTACTGTGCGACTTGGCGGCCATTTGCGAATTTGACATGTTTCTCTATTGCTGATCAGTCATGCGCGGAATGTTTGACAAATACACACTAATCTAATCAGACACGTCACGGTGATTAATCACCGATTAGCACATGCCATTGTGGTGTTAACGACACGAGTTAATTAACTAACCAACGTGTCATCTCAGTCACTCTGCGTGTCAAACACGTATTTACAACTACTCGAGTTCCTATAAAATGGCTGCAGTGCTAATCAGACATCACATTTGTCTTGTAATAGCTTACTATTCAAGATGCCTTCTAGAATTCAATCTCTTGACAAGCGCTTCACTCTGAGCGAATCAGAGCGGCGTTTTCGAAAAGCCTGCGATCAGATAGTCATGCTCAACAATCGACTCGGCGATGTGCAGAAACGTTATAAAGCGGCCAAACGCTCCAACAACCGCTCATTTCGCTACAACCTGCGCTTGAAACTGGCCGTCATAGAAGGTGCCAGGAACATGTACTATGAGTATGCCTACGCCAAGGCTGACAAGGTCGCCGATCTGCGCCGTGAGTTATTCGACGAGTCTGTAGAGATAGTGTCGGGCTCCGATTCGGAGTATACATCGGACTCTGAGTGAGTCTACATGGATGTAAATCGTACGTCGTTTTCCACAAACGGCCCTTTTCAGAGCCAACCAAATTTTCTCCAAAGATATATTTCTTGTAAGAGTTGTCAAACACACACACGCCACACCTCGTTCACCTTCTGGTTACAAACTCAGAGAGAGCGTGCATGTGCGCGCGCGCGCGGTACAATGCGCGTCTGTTCCATATTAGCATTAGTACAATTATTAACGTAATTTCGCGACTGGGATCTTGTGACACAAATCTAATGTATACCCACAACATTCAACCACGCGCATTATGTGTGGGAACAGGCGCGACAATATTGATTATAAGTACATGTAATATCAATAATATCCCAAAATATTTCGTAAGACACGAATTCAGCCCAAAACTGTCAGTGCGCATGTCTGATTTTCGTGTATTGAGATAGGTTGCAGCGCGGTGGTTAACATTTTCCCTAGCGGTGTACATTTGTTGTCTCCAGTCATGTTTTTTATTTCACGGACATCGCAAATACAACGTTTTCACTATTTTCATTTTATTGATTGGTGCAATATGGTGATTAAATTATACAAGTGCGAAATCAGCGCGATTAGTCCGTCCAATTACACTATTTATGCGATTAATGCACATTTGTTTAATTCTTGAATAACCTCTAAGTCGGCATATTTGTATGTTTGAACAACTTTCGCAAAGCAACGTACTGTGCGACTTGGCGTGTATTTTCTGTATGTCTGATTTTCGTTTATTGAGATAGGTTGCAGCGCGGTGGTTAACATTTTCCCTAGCGGTGTACATTTGTTGTCTCCAGTCATGTTTTTTTATTTCACGGACATCGAAAATACAACGTTTTCACTATTCTCATTTTATTGATTGGTGCAATATGGCGATTAAAATTATACATGCGCGAAATCAATGCGATTAATCCGTCCAATTACACTATTTATGCGATTCATGCACATTTGTTTAATTCTTGAATAAACTCTAAGTCGGCATACATTGCATTTGTATTGTTGAACAACTCTCGCAAAGCAACGTACTGTGCGACTTGGCGGCCATTTGCGAATTTGACATGTTTCTCTATTGCTGATCAGTCATGCGCGGAATGTTTGACAAATACACACTAATCTAATCAGACACGTCACGGTGATTAATCACCGATTAGCACATGCCATTGTGGTGTTAACGACACGAGTTAATTAACTAACCAACGTGTCATCTCAGTCACTCTGCGTGTCAAACACGTATTTACAACTACTCGAGTTCCTATAAAATGGCTGCAGTGCTAATCAGACATCACATTTGTCTTGTAATAGCTTACTATTCAAGATGCCTTCTAGAATTCAATCTCTTGACAAGCGCTTCACTCTGAGCGAATCAGAGCGGCGTTTTCGAAAAGCCTGCGATCAGATAGTCATGCTCAACAATCGACTCGGCGATGTGCAGAAACGTTATAAAGCGGCCAAACGCTCCAACAACCGCTCATTTCGCTACAACCTGCGCTTGAAACTGGCCGTCATAGAAGGTGCCAGGAACATGTACTATGAGTATGCCTACGCCAAGGCTGACAAGGTCGCCGATCTGCGCCGTGAGTTATTCGACGAGTCTGTAGAGATAGTGTCGGGCTCCGATTCGGAGTATACATCGGACTCTGAGTGAGTCTACATGGATGTAAATCGTACGTCGTTTTCCACAAACGGCCCTTTTCAGAGCCAACCAAATTTTCTCCAAAGATATATTTCTTGTAAGAGTTGTCAAACACACACACGCCACACCTCGTTCACCTTCTGGTTACAAACTCAGAGAGAGCGTGCATGTGCGCGCGCGCGCGGTACAATGCGCGTCTGTTCCATATTAGCATTAGTACAATTATTAACGTAATTTCGCGACTGGGGTCTTGTGACACAAATCTAATGTATACCCACAACATTCAACCACGCGCATTATGTGTGGGAACAGGCGCGACAATATTGATTATAAGTACATGTAATATCAATAATATCCCAAAATATTTCGTAAGACACGAATTCAGCCCAAAACTGTCAGTGCGCATGTCTGATTTTCGTGTATTGAGATAGGTTGCAGCGCGGTGGTTAACATTTTCCCTAGCGGTGTACATTTGTTGTCTCCAGTCATGTTTTTTATTTCACGGACATCGCAAATACAACGTTTTCACTATTTTCATTTTATTGATTGGTGCAATATGGTGATTAAATTATACAAGTGCGAAATCAGCGCGATTAGTCCGTCCAATTACACTATTTATGCGATTAATGCACATTTGTTTAATTCTTGAATAACCTCTAAGTCGGCATATTTGTATGTTTGAACAACTTTCGCAAAGCAACGTACTGTGCGACTTGGCGTGTATTTTCTGTATGTCTGATTTTCGTTTATTGAGATAGGTTGCAGCGCGGTGGTTAACATTTTCCCTAGCGGTGTACATTTGTTGTCTCCAGTCATGTTTTTTTATTTCACGGACATCGAAAATACAACGTTTTCACTATTCTCATTTTATTGATTGGTGCAATATGGCGATTAAAATTATACATGCGCGAAATCAATGCGATTAATCCGTCCAATTACACTATTTATGCGATTCATGCACATTTGTTTAATTCTTGAATAAACTCTAAGTCGGCATACATTGCATTTGTATTGTTGAACAACTCTCGCAAAGCAACGTACTGTGCGACTTGGCGGCCATTTGCGAATTTGACATGTTTCTCTATTGCTGATCAGTCATGCGCGGAATGTTTGACAAATACACACTAATCTAATCAGACACGTCACGGTGATTAATCACCGATTAGCACATGCCATTGTGGTGTTAACGACACGAGTTAATTAACTAACCAACGTGTCATCTCAGTCACTCTGCGTGTCAAACACGTATTTACAACTACTCGAGTTCCTATAAAATGGCTGCAGTGCTAATCAGACATCACATTTGTCTTGTAATAGCTTACTATTCAAGATGCCTTCTAGAATTCAATCTCTTGACAAGCGCTTCACTCTGAGCGAATCAGAGCGGCGTTTTCGAAAAGCCTGCGATCAGATAGTCATGCTCAACAATCGACTCGGCGATGTGCAGAAACGTTATAAAGCGGCCAAACGCTCCAACAACCGCTCATTTCGCTACAACCTGCGCTTGAAACTGGCCGTCATAGAAGGTGCCAGGAACATGTACTATGAGTATGCCTACGCCAAGGCTGACAAGGTCGCCGATCTGCGCCGTGAGTTATTCGACGAGTCTGTAGAGATAGTGTCGGGCTCCGATTCGGAGTATACATCGGACTCTGAGTGAGTCTACATGGATGTAAATCGTACGTCGTTTTCCACAAACGGCCCTTTTCAGAGCCAACCAAATTTTCTCCAAAGATATATTTCTTGTAAGAGTTGTCAAACACACACACGCCACACCTCGTTCACCTTCTGGTTACAAACTCAGAGAGAGCGTGCATGTGCGCGCGCGCGCGGTACAATGCGCGTCTGTTCCATATTAGCATTAGTACAATTATTAACGTAATTTCGCGACTGGGGTCTTGTGACACAAATCTAATGTATACCCACAACATTCAACCACGCGCATTATGTGTGGGAACAGGCGCGACAATATTGATTATAAGTACATGTAATATCAATAATATCCCAAAATATTTCGTAAGACACGAATTCAGCCCAAAACTGTCAGTGCGCATGTCTGATTTTCGTGTATTGAGATAGGTTGCAGCGCGGTGGTTAACATTTTCCCTAGCGGTGTACATTCGTTGTCTCCAGTCATGTTTTTTATTTCACGGACATCGCAAATACAACGTTTTCACTATTTTCATTTTATTGATTGGTGCAATATGGTGATTAAATTATACAAGTGCGAAATCAGCGCGATTAGTCCGTCCAATTACACTATTTATGCGATTAATGCACATTTGTTTAATTCTTGAATAACCTCTAAGTCGGCATATTTGTATGTTTGAACAACTTTCGCAAAGCAACGTACTGTGCGACTTGGCGTGTATTTTCTGTATGTCTGATTTTCGTTTATTGAGATAGGTTGCAGCGCGGTGGTTAACATTTTCCCTAGCGGTGTACATTTGTTGTCTCCAGTCATGTTTTTTTATTTCACGGACATCGAAAATACAACGTTTTCACTATTCTCATTTTATTGATTGGTGCAATATGGCGATTAAAATTATACATGCGCGAAATCAATGCGATTAATCCGTCCAATTACACTATTTATGCGATTCATGCACATTTGTTTAATTCTTGAATAAACTCTAAGTCGGCATACATTGCATTTGTATTGTTGAACAACTCTCGCAAAGCAACGTACTGTGCGACTTGGCGGCCATTTGCGAATTTGACATGTTTCTCTATTGCTGATCAGTCATGCGCGGAATGTTTGACAAATACACACTAATCTAATCAGACACGTCACGGTGATTAATCACCGATTAGCACATGCCATTGTGGTGTTAACGACACGAGTTAATTAACTAACCAACGTGTCATCTCAGTCACTCTGCGTGTCAAACACGTATTTACAACTACTCGAGTTCCTATAAAATGGCTGCAGTGCTAATCAGACATCACATTTGTCTTGTAATAGCTTACTATTCAAGATGCCTTCTAGAATTCAATCTCTTGACAAGCGCTTCACTCTGAGCGAATCAGAGCGGCGTTTTCGAAAAGCCTGCGATCAGATAGTCATGCTCAACAATCGACTCGGCGATGTGCAGAAACGTTATAAAGCGGCCAAACGCTCCAACAACCGCTCATTTCGCTACAACCTGCGCTTGAAACTGGCCGTCATAGAAGGTGCCAGGAACATGTACTATGAGTATGCCTACGCCAAGGCTGACAAGGTCGCCGATCTGCGCCGTGAGTTATTCGACGAGTCTGTAGAGATAGTGTCGGGCTCCGATTCGGAGTATACATCGGACTCTGAGTGAGTCTACATGGATGTAAATCGTACGTCGTTTTCCACAAACGGCCCTTTTCAGAGCCAACCAAATTTTCTCCAAAGATATATTTCTTGTAAGAGTTGTCAAACACACACACGCCACACCTCGTTCACCTTCTGGTTACAAACTCAGAGAGAGCGTGCATGTGCGCGCGCGCGCGGTACAATGCGCGTCTGTTCCATATTAGCATTAGTACAATTATTAACGTAATTTCGCGACTGGGGTCTTGTGACACAAATCTAATGTATACCCACAACATTCAACCACGCGCATTATGTGTGGGAACAGGCGCGACAATATTGATTATAAGTACATGTAATATCAATAATATCCCAAAATATTTCGTAAGACACGAATTCAGCCCAAAACTGTCAGTGCGCATGTCTGATTTTCGTGTATTGAGATAGATGGCAGCGCGGTGGTTAACATTTTCCCTAGCGGTGTACATTCGTTGTCTCCAGTCATGTTTTTTATTTCACGGACATCGCAAATACAACGTTTTCACTATTTTCATTTTATTGATTGGTGCAATATGGTGATTAAATTATACAAGTGCGAAATCAGCGCGATTAGTCCGTCCAATTACACTATTTATGCGATTAATGCACATTTGTTTAATTCTTGAATAACCTCTAAGTCGGCATATTTGTATGTTTGAACAACTTTCGCAAAGCAACGTACTGTGCGACTTGGCGTGTATTTTCTGTATGTCTGATTTTCGTTTATTGAGATAGGTTGCAGCGCGGTGGTTAACATTTTCCCTAGCGGTGTACATTTGTTGTCTCCAGTCATGTTTTTTTATTTCACGGACATCGAAAATACAACGTTTTCACTATTCTCATTTTATTGATTGGTGCAATATGGCGATTAAAATTATACATGCGCGAAATCAATGCGATTAATCCGTCCAATTACACTATTTATGCGATTCATGCACATTTGTTTAATTCTTGAATAAACTCTAAGTCGGCATACATTGCATTTGTATTGTTGAACAACTCTCGCAAAGCAACGTACTGTGCGACTTGGCGGCCATTTGCGAATTTGACATGTTTCTCTATTGCTGATCAGTCATGCGCGGAATGTTTGACAAATACACACTAATCTAATCAGACACGTCACGGTGATTAATCACCGATTAGCACATGCCATTGTGGTGTTAACGACACGAGTTAATTAACTAACCAACGTGTCATCTCAGTCACTCTGCGTGTCAAACACGTATTTACAACTACTCGAGTTCCTATAAAATGGCTGCAGTGCTAATCAGACATCACATTTGTCTTGTAATAGCTTACTATTCAAGATGCCTTCTAGAATTCAATCTCTTGACAAGCGCTTCACTCTGAGCGAATCAGAGCGGCGTTTTCGAAAAGCCTGCGATCAGATAGTCATGCTCAACAATCGACTCGGCGATGTGCAGAAACGTTATAAAGCGGCCAAACGCTCCAACAACCGCTCATTTCGCTACAACCTGCGCTTGAAACTGGCCGTCATAGAAGGTGCCAGGAACATGTACTATGAGTATGCCTACGCCAAGGCTGACAAGGTCGCCGATCTGCGCCGTGAGTTATTCGACGAGTCTGTAGAGATAGTGTCGGGCTCCGATTCGGAGTATACATCGGACTCTGAGTGAGTCTACATGGATGTAAATCGTACGTCGTTTTCCACAAACGGCCCTTTTCAGAGCCAACCAAATTTTCTCCAAAGATATATTTCTTGTAAGAGTTGTCAAACACACACACGCCACACCTCGTTCACCTTCTGGTTACAAACTCAGAGAGAGCGTGCATGTGCGCGCGCGCGCGGTACAATGCGCGTCTGTTCCATATTAGCATTAGTACAATTATTAACGTAATTTCGCGACTGGGGTCTTGTGACACAAATCTAATGTATACCCACAACATTCAACCACGCGCATTATGTGTGGGAACAGGCGCGACAATATTGATTATAAGTACATGTAATATCAATAATATCCCAAAATATTTCGTAAGACACGAATTCAGCCCAAAACTGTCAGTGCGCATGTCTGATTTTCGTGTATTGAGATAGATGGCAGCGCGGTGGTTAACATTTTCCCTAGCGGTGTACATTCGTTGTCTCCAGTCATGTTTTTTATTTCACGGACATCGCAAATACAACGTTTTCACTATTTTCATTTTATTGATTGGTGCAATATGGTGATTAAATTATACAAGTGCGAAATCAGCGCGATTAGTCCGTCCAATTACACTATTTATGCGATTAATGCACATTTGTTTAATTCTTGAATAACCTCTAAGTCGGCATATTTGTATGTTTGAACAACTTTCGCAAAGCAACGTACTGTGCGACTTGGCGTGTATTTTCTGTATGTCTGATTTTCGTTTATTGAGATAGGTTGCAGCGCGGTGGTTAACATTTTCCCTAGCGGTGTACATTTGTTGTCTCCAGTCATGTTTTTTTATTTCACGGACATCGAAAATACAACGTTTTCACTATTCTCATTTTATTGATTGGTGCAATATGGCGATTAAAATTATACATGCGCGAAATCAATGCGATTAATCCGTCCAATTACACTATTTATGCGATTCATGCACATTTGTTTAATTCTTGAATAAACTCTAAGTCGGCATACATTGCATTTGTATTGTTGAACAACTCTCGCAAAGCAACGTACTGTGCGACTTGGCGGCCATTTGCGAATTTGACATGTTTCTCTATTGCTGATCAGTCATGCGCGGAATGTTTGACAAATACACACTAATCTAATCAGACACGTCACGGTGATTAATCACCGATTAGCACATGCCATTGTGGTGTTAACGACACGAGTTAATTAACTAACCAACGTGTCATCTCAGTCACTCTGCGTGTCAAACACGTATTTACAACTACTCGAGTTCCTATAAAATGGCTGCAGTGCTAATCAGACATCACATTTGTCTTGTAATAGCTTACTATTCAAGATGCCTTCTAGAATTCAATCTCTTGACAAGCGCTTCACTCTGAGCGAATCAGAGCGGCGTTTTCGAAAAGCCTGCGATCAGATAGTCATGCTCAACAATCGACTCGGCGATGTGCAGAAACGTTATAAAGCGGCCAAACGCTCCAACAACCGCTCATTTCGCTACAACCTGCGCTTGAAACTGGCCGTCATAGAAGGTGCCAGGAACATGTACTATGAGTATGCCTACGCCAAGGCTGACAAGGTCGCCGATCTGCGCCGTGAGTTATTCGACGAGTCTGTAGAGATAGTGTCGGGCTCCGATTCGGAGTATACATCGGACTCTGAGTGAGTCTACATGGATGTAAATCGTACGTCGTTTTCCACAAACGGCCCTTTTCAGAGCCAACCAAATTTTCTCCAAAGATATATTTCTTGTAAGAGTTGTCAAACACACACACGCCACACCTCGTTCACCTTCTGGTTACAAACTCAGAGAGAGCGTGCATGTGCGCGCGCGCGCGGTACAATGCGCGTCTGTTCCATATTAGCATTAGTACAATTATTAACGTAATTTCGCGACTGGGGTCTTGTGACACAAATCTAATGTATACCCACAACATTCAACCACGCGCATTATGTGTGGGAACAGGCGCGACAATATTGATTATAAGTACATGTAATATCAATAATATCCCAAAATATTTCGTAAGACACGAATTCAGCCCAAAACTGTCAGTGCGCATGTCTGATTTTCGTGTATTGAGATAGGTTGCAGCGCGGTGGTTAACATTTTCCCTAGCGGTGTACATTCGTTGTCTCCAGTCATGTTTTTTATTTCACGGACATCGCAAATACAACGTTTTCACTATTTTCATTTTATTGATTGGTGCAATATGGTGATTAAATTATACAAGTGCGAAATCAGCGCGATTAGTCCGTCCAATTACACTATTTATGCGATTAATGCACATTTGTTTAATTCTTGAATAACCTCTAAGTCGGCATATTTGTA
Source organism: Mactromeris polynyma (assembly GCA_032209605.1). Taxonomy (NCBI): domain Eukaryota; kingdom Metazoa; phylum Mollusca; class Bivalvia; order Venerida; family Mactridae; genus Mactromeris; species Mactromeris polynyma. Next base: position 826,982 of record JASFXZ010000071.1, on the reverse strand, counting down.
TGTTTGAACAACTTTCGCAAAGCAACGTACTGTGCGACTTGGCGTGTATTTTCTGTATGTCTGATTTTCGTTTATTGAGATAGGTTGCAGCGCGGTGGTTAACATTTTCCCTAGCGGTGTACATTTGTTGTCTCCAGTCATGTTTTTTTATTTCACGGACATCGAAAATACAACGTTTTCACTATTCTCATTTTATTGATTGGTGCAATATGGCGATTAAAATTATACATGCGCGAAATCAATGCGATTAATCCGTCCAATTACACTATTTATGCGATTCATGCACATTTGTTTAATTCTTGAATAAACTCTAAGTCGGCATACATTGCATTTGTATTGTTGAACAACTCTCGCAAAGCAACGTACTGTGCGACTTGGCGGCCATTTGCGAATTTGACATGTTTCTCTATTGCTGATCAGTCATGCGCGGAATGTTTGACAAATACACACTAATCTAATCAGACACGTCACGGTGATTAATCACCGATTAGCACATGCCATTGTGGTGTTAACGACACGAGTTAATTAACTAACCAACGTGTCATCTCAGTCACTCTGCGTGTCAAACACGTATTTACAACTACTCGAGTTCCTATAAAATGGCTGCAGTGCTAATCAGACATCACATTTGTCTTGTAATAGCTTACTATTCAAGATGCCTTCTAGAATTCAATCTCTTGACAAGCGCTTCACTCTGAGCGAATCAGAGCGGCGTTTTCGAAAAGCCTGCGATCAGATAGTCATGCTCAACAATCGACTCGGCGATGTGCAGAAACGTTATAAAGCGGCCAAACGCTCCAACAACCGCTCATTTCGCTACAACCTGCGCTTGAAACTGGCCGTCATAGAAGGTGCCAGGAACATGTACTATGAGTATGCCTACGCCAAGGCTGACAAGGTCGCCGATCTGCGCCGTGAGTTATTCGACGAGTCTGTAGAGATAGTGTCGGGCTCCGATTCGGAGTATACATCGGACTCTGAGTGAGTCTACATGGATGTAAATCGTACGTCGTTTTCCACAAACGGCCCTTTTCAGAGCCAACCAAATTTTCTCCAAAGATATATTTCTTGTAAGAGTTGTCAAACACACACACGCCACACCTCGTTCACCTTCTGGTTACAAACTCAGAGAGAGCGTGCATGTGCGCGCGCGCGCGGTACAATGCGCGTCTGTTCCATATTAGCATTAGTACAATTATTAACGTAATTTCGCGACTGGGGTCTTGTGACACAAATCTAATGTATACCCACAACATTCAACCACGCGCATTATGTGTGGGAACAGGCGCGACAATATTGATTATAAGTACATGTAATATCAATAATATCCCAAAATATTTCGTAAGACACGAATTCAGCCCAAAACTGTCAGTGCGCATGTCTGATTTTCGTGTATTGAGATAGGTTGCAGCGCGGTGGTTAACATTTTCCCTAGCGGTGTACATTCGTTGTCTCCAGTCATGTTTTTTATTTCACGGACATCGCAAATACAACGTTTTCACTATTTTCATTTTATTGATTGGTGCAATATGGTGATTAAATTATACATGCGCGAAATCAGCGCGATTAGTCCGTCCAATTACACTATTTATGCGATTAATGCACATTTGTTTAATTCTTGAATAACCTCTAAGTCGGCATATTTGTATGTTTGAACAACTTTCGCAAAGCAACGTACTGTGCGACTTGGCGTGTATTTTCTGTATGTCTGATTTTCGTTTATTGAGATAGGTTGCAGCGCGGTAGTTAACATTTTCCCTAGCGGTGTACATTTGTTGTCTCCAGTCATGTTTTTTTATTTCACGGACATCGAAAATACAACGTTTTCACTATTCTCATTTTATTGATTGGTGCAATATGGCGATTAAAATTATACATGCGCGAAATCAATGCGATTAATCCGTCCAATTACACTATTTATGCGATTCATGCACATTTGTTTAATTCTTGAATAAACTCTAAGTCGGCATACATTGCATTTGTATTGTTGAACAACTCTCGCAAAGCAACGTACTGTGCGACTTGGCGGCCATTTGCGAATTTGACATGTTTCTCTATTGCTGATCAGTCATGCGCGGAATGTTTGACAAATACACACTAATCTAATCAGACACGTCACGGTGATTAATCACCGATTAGCACATGCCATTGTGGTGTTAACGACACGAGTTAATTAACTAACCAACGTGTCATCTCAGTCACTCTGCGTGTCAAACACGTATTTACAACTACTCGAGTTCCTATAAAATGGCTGCAGTGCTAATCAGACATCACATTTGTCTTGTAATAGCTTACTATTCAAGATGCCTTCTAGAATTCAATCTCTTGACAAGCGCTTCACTCTGAGCGAATCAGAGCGGCGTTTTCGAAAAGCCTGCGATCAGATAGTCATGCTCAACAATCGACTCGGCGATGTGCAGAAACGTTATAAAGCGGCCAAACGCTCCAACAACCGCTCATTTCGCTACAACCTGCGCTTGAAACTGGCCGTCATAGAAGGTGCCAGGAACATGTACTATGAGTATGCCTACGCCAAGGCTGACAAGGTCGCCGATCTGCGCCGTGAGTTATTCGACGAGTCTGTAGAGATAGTGTCGGGCTCCGATTCGGAGTATACATCGGACTCTGAGTGAGTCTACATGGATGTAAATCGTACGTCGTTTTCCACAAACGGCCCTTTTCAGAGCCAACCAAATTTTCTCCAAAGATATATTTCTTGTAAGAGTTGTCAAACACACACACGCCACACCTCGTTCACCTTCTGGTTACAAACTCAGAGAGAGCGTGCATGTGCGCGCGCGCGCGGTACAATGCGCGTCTGTTCCATATTAGCATTAGTACAATTATTAACGTAATTTCGCGACTGGGGTCTTGTGACACAAATCTAATGTATACCCACAACATTCAACCACGCGCATTATGTGTGGGAACAGGCGCGACAATATTGATTATAAGTACATGTAATATCAATAATATCCCAAAATATTTCGTAAGACACGAATTCAGCCCAAAACTGTCAGTGCGCATGTCTGATTTTCGTGTATTGAGATAGGTTGCAGCGCGGTGGTTAACATTTTCCCTAGCGGTGTACATTCGTTGTCTCCAGTCATGTTTTTTATTTCACGGACATCGCAAATACAACGTTTTCACTATTTTCATTTTATTGATTGGTGCAATATGGTGATTAAATTATACATGCGCGAAATCAGCGCGATTAGTCCGTCCAATTACACTATTTATGCGATTAATGCACATTTGTTTAATTCTTGAATAACCTCTAAGTCGGCATATTTGTATGTTTGAACAACTTTCGCAAAGCAACGTACTGTGCGACTTGGCGTGTATTTTCTGTATGTCTGATTTTCGTTTATTGAGATAGGTTGCAGCGCGGTAGTTAACATTTTCCCTAGCGGTGTACATTTGTTGTCTCCAGTCATGTTTTTTTATTTCACGGACATCGAAAATACAACGTTTTCACTATTCTCATTTTATTGATTGGTGCAATATGGCGATTAAAATTATACATGCGCGAAATCAATGCGATTAATCCGTCCAATTACACTATTTATGCGATTCATGCACATTTGTTTAATTCTTGAATAAACTCTAAGTCGGCATACATTGCATTTGTATTGTTGAACAACTCTCGCAAAGCAACGTACTGTGCGACTTGGCGGCCATTTGCGAATTTGACATGTTTCTCTATTGCTGATCAGTCATGCGCGGAATGTTTGACAAATACACACTAATCTAATCAGACACGTCACGGTGATTAATCACCGATTAGCACATGCCATTGTGGTGTTAACGACACGAGTTAATTAACTAACCAACGTGTCATCTCAGTCACTCTGCGTGTCAAACACGTATTTACAACTACTCGAGTTCCTATAAAATGGCTGCAGTGCTAATCAGACATCACAGTAGCGGATCAGTGGTCCAGTGGTAAAACGCTGGACTTGTAATCCAGGGATCGCTGGTTCGATTCCCCGCTCCATCACTGACCGTACTAACAGTCTTTCGGACGAGACTTTAAAAACCGAGGTCCCGTGTATGATGCTTTACATCGAGCACGTAAAAGAACCAGGGGTGCTTCTGGAACTGGGGCATCTTCTGTATCATGCACTATCCTCCAAGTCTAATATGACTAACATTCTTCCGGAGGCGTCGCCCATATGGGAAACCGGTGGCGACGATAAATAAAAGCATATACAACAATCAGACATCACATTTGTCTTGTAATAGCTTACTATTCAAGATGCCTTCTAGAATTCAATCTCTTGACAAGCGCTTCACTCTGAGCGAATCAGAGCGGCGTTTTCGAAAAGCCTGCGATCAGATAGTCATGCTCAACAATCGACTCGGCGATGTGCAGAAACGTTATAAAGCGGCCAAACGCTCCAACAACCGCTCATTTCGCTACAACCTGCGCTTGAAACTGGCCGTCATAGAAGGTGCCAGGAACATGTACTATGAGTATGCCTACGCCAAGGCTGACAAGGTCGCCGATCTGCGCCGTGAGTTATTCGACGAGTCTGTAGAGATAGTGTCGGGCTCCGATTCGGAGTATACATCGGACTCTGAGTGAGTCTACATGGATGTAAATCGTACGTCGTTTTCCACAAACGGCCCTTTTCAGAGCCAACCAAATTTTCTCCAAAGATATATTTCTTGTAAGAGTTGTCAAACACACACACGCCACACCTCGTTCACCTTCTGGTTACAAACTCAGAGAGAGCGTGCATGTGCGCGCGCGCGCGGTACAATGCGCGTCTGTTCCATATTAGCATTAGTACAATTATTAACGTAATTTCGCGACTGGGGTCTTGTGACACAAATCTAATGTATACCCACAACATTCAACCACGCGCATTATGTGTGGGAACAGGCGCGACAATATTGATTATAAGTACATGTAATATCAATAATATCCCAAAATATTTCGTAAGACACGAATTCAGCCCAAAACTGTCAGTGCGCATGTCTGATTTTCGTGTATTGAGATAGATGGCAGCGCGGTGGTTAACATTTTCCCTAGCGGTGTACATTCGTTGTCTCCAGTCATGTTTTTTATTTCACGGACATCGCAAATACAACGTTTTCACTATTTTCATTTTATTGATTGGTGCAATATGGTGATTAAATTATACAAGTGCGAAATCAGCGCGATTAGTCCGCCCAATTACACTATTTATGCGATTAATGCACATTTGTTTAATTCTTGAATAACCTCTAAGTCGGCATATTTGTATGTTTGAACAACTTTCGCAAAGCAACGTACTGTGCGACTTGGCGTGTATTTTCTGTATGTCTGATTTTCGTTTATTGAGATAGGTTGCAGCGCGGTGGTTAACATTTTCCCTAGCGGTGTACATTTGTTGTCTCCAGTCATGTTTTTTTATTTCACGGACATCGAAAATACAACGTTTTCACTATTCTCATTTTATTGATTGGTGCAATATGGCGATTAAAATTATACATGCGCGAAATCAATGCGATTAATCCGTCCAATTACACTATTTATGCGATTCATGCACATTTGTTTAATTCTTGAATAAACTCTAAGTCGGCATACATTGCATTTGTATTGTTGAACAACTCTCGCAAAGCAACGTACTGTGCGACTTGGCGGCCATTTGCGAATTTGACATGTTTCTCTATTGCTGATCAGTCATGCGCGGAATGTTTGACAAATACACACTAATCTAATCAGACACGTCACGGTGATTAATCACCGATTAGCACATGCCATTGTGGTGTTAACGACACGAGTTAATTAACTAACCAACGTGTCATCTCAGTCACTCTGCGTGTCAAACACGTATTTACAACTACTCGAGTTCCTATAAAATGGCTGCAGTGCTAATCAGACATCACATTTGTCTTGTAATAGCTTACTATTCAAGATGCCTTCTAGAATTCAATCTCTTGACAAGCGCTTCACTCTGAGCGAATCAGAGCGGCGTTTTCGAAAAGCCTGCGATCAGATAGTCATGCTCAACAATCGACTCGGCGATGTGCAGAAACGTTATAAAGCGGCCAAACGCTCCAACAACCGCTCATTTCGCTACAACCTGCGCTTGAAACTGGCCGTCATAGAAGGTGCCAGGAACATGTACTATGAGTATGCCTACGCCAAGGCTGACAAGGTCGCCGATCTGCGCCGTGAGTTATTCGACGAGTCTGTAGAGATAGTGTCGGGCTCCGATTCGGAGTATACATCGGACTCTGAGTGAGTCTACATGGATGTAAATCGTACGTCGTTTTCCACAAACGGCCCTTTTCAGAGCCAACCAAATTTTCTCCAAAGATATATTTCTTGTAAGAGTTGTCAAACACACACACGCCACACCTCGTTCACCTTCTGGTTACAAACTCAGAGAGAGCGTGCATGTGCGCGCGCGCGGTACAATGCGCGTCTGTTCCATATTAGCATTAGTACAATTATTAACGTAATTTCGCGACTGGGGTCTTGTGACACAAATCTAATGTATACCCACAACATTCAACCACGCGCATTATGTGTGGGAACAGGCGCGACAATATTGATTATAAGTACATGTAATATCAATAATATCCCAAAATATTTCGTAAGACACGAATTCAGCCCAAAACTGTCAGTGCGCATGTCTGATTTTCGTGTATTGAGATAGGTTGCAGCGCGGTGGTTAACATTTTCCCTAGCGGTGTACATTCGTTGTCTCCAGTCATGTTTTTTATTTCACGGACATCGCAAATACAACGTTTTCACTATTTTCATTTTATTGATTGGTGCAATATGGTGATTAAATTATACAAGTGCGAAATCAGCGCGATTAGTCCGTCCAATTACACTATTTATGCGATTAATGCACATTTGTTTAATTCTTGAATAACCTCTAAGTCGGCATATTTGTATGTTTGAACAACTTTCGCAAAGCAACGTACTGTGCGACTTGGCGTGTATTTTCTGTATGTCTGATTTTCGTTTATTGAGATAGGTTGCAGCGCGGTGGTTAACATTTTCCCTAGCGGTGTACATTTGTTGTCTCCAGTCATGTTTTTTTATTTCACGGACATCGAAAATACAACGTTTTCACTATTCTCATTTTATTGATTGGTGCAATATGGCGATTAAAATTATACATGCGCGAAATCAATGCGATTAATCCGTCCAATTACACTATTTATGCGATTCATGCACATTTGTTTAATTCTTGAATAAACTCTAAGTCGGCATACATTGCATTTGTATTGTTGAACAACTCTCGCAAAGCAACGTACTGTGCGACTTGGCGGCCATTTGCGAATTTGACATGTTTCTCTATTGCTGATCAGTCATGCGCGGAATGTTTGACAAATACACACTAATCTAATCAGACACGTCACGGTGATTAATCACCGATTAGCACATGCCATTGTGGTGTTAACGACACGAGTTAATTAACTAACCAACGTGTCATCTCAGTCACTCTGCGTGTCAAACACGTATTTACAACTACTCGAGTTCCTATAAAATGGCTGCAGTGCTAATCAGACATCACATTTGTCTTGTAATAGCTTACTATTCAAGATGCCTTCTAGAATTCAATCTCTTGACAAGCGCTTCACTCTGAGCGAATCAGAGCGGCGTTTTCGAAAAGCCTGCGATCAGATAGTCATGCTCAACAATCGACTCGGCGATGTGCAGAAACGTTATAAAGCGGCCAAACGCTCCAACAACCGCTCATTTCGCTACAACCTGCGCTTGAAACTGGCCGTCATAGAAGGTGCCAGGAACATGTACTATGAGTATGCCTACGCCAAGGCTGACAAGGTCGCCGATCTGCGCCGTGAGTTATTCGACGAGTCTGTAGAGATAGTGTCGGGCTCCGATTCGGAGTATACATCGGACTCTGAGTGAGTCTACATGGATGTAAATCGTACGTCGTTTTCCACAAACGGCCCTTTTCAGAGCCAACCAAATTTTCTCCAAAGATATATTTCTTGTAAGAGTTGTCAAACACACACACGCCACACCTCGTTCACCTTCTGGTTACAAACTCAGAGAGAGCGTGCATGTGCGCGCGCGCGCGGTACAATGCGCGTCTGTTCCATATTAGCATTAGTACAATTATTAACGTAATTTCGCGACTGGGGTCTTGTGACACAAATCTAATGTATACCCACAACATTCAACCACGCGCATTATGTGTGGGAACAGGCGCGACAATATTGATTATAAGTACATGTAATATCAATAATATCCCAAAATATTTCGTAAGACACGAATTCAGCCCAAAACTGTCAGTGCGCATGTCTGATTTTCGTGTATTGAGATAGATGGCAGCGCGGTGGTTAACATTTTCCCTAGCGGTGTACATTCGTTGTCTCCAGTCATGTTTTTTATTTCACGGACATCGCAAATACAACGTTTTCACTATTTTCATTTTATTGATTGGTGCAATATGGTGATTAAATTATACAAGTGCGAAATCAGCGCGATTAGTCCGCCCAATTACACTATTTATGCGATTAATGCACATTTGTTTAATTCTTGAATAACCTCTAAGTCGGCATATTTGTATGTTTGAACAACTTTCGCAAAGCAACGTACTGTGCGACTTGGCGTGTATTTTCTGTATGTCTGATTTTCGTTTATTGAGATAGGTTGCAGCGCGGTGGTTAACATTTTCCCTAGCGGTGTACATTTGTTGTCTCCAGTCATGTTTTTTTATTTCACGGACATCGAAAATACAACGTTTTCACTATTCTCATTTTATTGATTGGTGCAATATGGCGATTAAAATTATACATGCGCGAAATCAATGCGATTAATCCGTCCAATTACACTATTTATGCGATTCATGCACATTTGTTTAATTCTTGAATAAACTCTAAGTCGGCATACATTGCATTTGTATTGTTGAACAACTCTCGCAAAGCAACGTACTGTGCGACTTGGCGGCCATTTGCGAATTTGACATGTTTCTCTATTGCTGATCAGTCATGCGCGGAATGTTTGACAAATACACACTAATCTAATCAGACACGTCACGGTGATTAATCACCGATTAGCACATGCCATTGTGGTGTTAACGACACGAGTTAATTAACTAACCAACGTGTCATCTCAGTCACTCTGCGTGTCAAACACGTATTTACAACTACTCGAGTTCCTATAAAATGGCTGCAGTGCTAATCAGACATCACATTTGTCTTGTAATAGCTTACTATTCAAGATGCCTTCTAGAATTCAATCTCTTGACAAGCGCTTCACTCTGAGCGAATCAGAGCGGCGTTTTCGAAAAGCCTGCGATCAGATAGTCATGCTCAACAATCGACTCGGCGATGTGCAGAAACGTTATAAAGCGGCCAAACGCTCCAACAACCGCTCATTTCGCTACAACCTGCGCTTGAAACTGGCCGTCATAGAAGGTGCCAGGAACATGTACTATGAGTATGCCTACGCCAAGGCTGACAAGGTCGCCGATCTGCGCCGTGAGTTATTCGACGAGTCTGTAGAGATAGTGTCGGGCTCCGATTCGGAGTATACATCGGACTCTGAGTGAGTCTACATGGATGTAAATCGTACGTCGTTTTCCACAAACGGCCCTTTTCAGAGCCAACCAAATTTTCTCCAAAGATATATTTCTTGTAAGAGTTGTCAAACACACACACGCCACACCTCGTTCACCTTCTGGTTACAAACTCAGAGAGAGCGTGCATGTGCGCGCGCGCGCGGTACAATGCGCGTCTGTTCCATATTAGCATTAGTACAATTATTAACGTAATTTCGCGACTGGGGTCTTGTGACACAAATCTAATGTATACCCACAACATTCAACCACGCGCATTATGTGTGGGAACAGGCGCGACAATATTGATTATAAGTACATGTAATATCAATAATATCCCAAAATATTTCGTAAGACACGAATTCAGCCCAAAACTGTCAGTGCGCATGTCTGATTTTCGTGTATTGAGATAGGTTGCAGCGCGGTGGTTAACATTTTCCCTAGCGGTGTACATTCGTTGTCTCCAGTCATGTTTTTTATTTCACGGACATCGCAAATACAACGTTTTCACTATTTTCATTTTATTGATTGGTGCAATATGGTGATTAAATTATACAAGTGCGAAATCAGCGCGATTAGTCCGTCCAATTACACTATTTATGCGATTAATGCACATTTGTTTAATTCTTGAATAACCTCTAAGTCGGCATATTTGTATGTTTGAACAACTTTCGCAAAGCAACGTACTGTGCGACTTGGCGTGTATTTTCTGTATGTCTGATTTTCGTTTATTGAGATAGGTTGCAGCGCGGTGGTTAACATTTTCCCTAGCGGTGTACATTTGTTGTCTCCAGTCATGTTTTTTTATTTCACGGACATCGAAAATACAACGTTTTCACTATTCTCATTTTATTGATTGGTGCAATATGGCGATTAAAATTATACATGCGCGAAATCAATGCGATTAATCCGTCCAATTACACTATTTATGCGATTCATGCACATTTGTTTAATTCTTGAATAAACTCTAAGTCGGCATACATTGCATTTGTATTGTTGAACAACTCTCGCAAAGCAACGTACTGTGCGACTTGGCGGCCATTTGCGAATTTGACATGTTTCTCTATTGCTGATCAGTCATGCGCGGAATGTTTGACAAATACACACTAATCTAATCAGACACGTCACGGTGATTAATCACCGATTAGCACATGCCATTGTGGTGTTAACGACACGAGTTAATTAACTAACCAACGTGTCATCTCAGTCACTCTGCGTGTCAAACACGTATTTACAACTACTCGAGTTCCTATAAAATGGCTGCAGTGCTAATCAGACATCACATTTGTCTTGTAATAGCTTACTATTCAAGATGCCTTCTAGAATTCAATCTCTTGACAAGCGCTTCACTCTGAGCGAATCAGAGCGGCGTTTTCGAAAAGCCTGCGATCAGATAGTCATGCTCAACAATCGACTCGGCGATGTGCAGAAACGTTATAAAGCGGCCAAACGCTCCAACAACCGCTCATTTCGCTACAACCTGCGCTTGAAACTGGCCGTCATAGAAGGTGCCAGGAACATGTACTATGAGTATGCCTACGCCAAGGCTGACAAGGTCGCCGATCTGCGCCGTGAGTTATTCGACGAGTCTGTAGAGATAGTGTCGGGCTCCGATTCGGAGTATACATCGGACTCTGAGTGAGTCTACATGGATGTAAATCGTACGTCGTTTTCCACAAACGGCCCTTTTCAGAGCCAACCAAATTTTCTCCAAAGATATATTTCTTGTAAGAGTTGTCAAACACACACACGCCACACCTCGTTCACCTTCTGGTTACAAACTCAGAGAGAGCGTGCATGTGCGCGCGCGCGCGGTACAATGCGCGTCTGTTCCATATTAGCATTAGTACAATTATTAACGTAATTTCGCGACTGGGGTCTTGTGACACAAATCTAATGTATACCCACAACATTCAACCACGCGCATTATGTGTGGGAACAGGCGCGACAATATTGATTATAAGTACATGTAATATCAATAATATCCCAAAATATTTCGTAAGACACGAATTCAGCCCAAAACTGTCAGTGCGCATGTCTGATTTTCGTGTATTGAGATAGGTTGCAGCGCGGTGGTTAACATTTTCCCTAGCGGTGTACATTCGTTGTCTCCAGTCATGTTTTTTATTTCACGGACATCGCAAATACAACGTTTTCACTATTTTCATTTTATTGATTGGTGCAATATGGTGATTAAATTATACAAGTGCGAAATCAGCGCGATTAGTCCGTCCAATTACACTATTTATGCGATTAATGCACATTTGTTTAATTCTTGAATAACCTCTAAGTCGGCATATTTGTATGTTTGAACAACTTTCGCAAAGCAACGTACTGTGCGACTTGGCGTGTATTTTCTGTATGTCTGATTTTCGTTTATTGAGATAGGTTGCAGCGCGGTGGTTAACATTTTCATTTTATTGATTGGTGCAATATGGCGATTAAAATTATACATGCGCGAAATCAATGCGATTAATCCGTCCAATTACACTATTTATGCGATTCATGCACATTTGTTTAATTCTTGAATAAACTCTAAGTCGGCATACATTGCATTTGTATTGTTGAACAACTCTCGCAAAGCAACGTACTGTGCGACTTGGCGGCCATTTGCGAATTTGACATGTTTCTCTATTGCTGATCAGTCATGCGCGGAATGTTTGACAAATACACACTAATCTAATCAGACACGTCACGGTGATTAATCACCGATTAGCACATGCCATTGTGGTGTTAACGACACGAGTTAATTAACTAACCAACGTGTCATCTCAGTCACTCTGCGTGTCAAACACGTATTTACAACTACTCGAGTTCCTATAAAATGGCTGCAGTGCTAATCAGACATCACATTTGTCTTGTAATAGCTTACTATTCAAGATGCCTTCTAGAATTCAATCTCTTGACAAGCGCTTCACTCTGAGCGAATCAGAGCGGCGTTTTCGAAAAGCCTGCGATCAGATAGTCATGCTCAACAATCGACTCGGCGATGTGCAGAAACGTTATAAAGCGGCCAAACGCTCCAACAACCGCTCATTTCGCTACAACCTGCGCTTGAAACTGGCCGTCATAGAAGGTGCCAGGAACATGTACTATGAGTATGCCTACGCCAAGGCTGACAAGGTCGCCGATCTGCGCCGTGAGTTATTCGACGAGTCTGTAGAGATAGTGTCGGGCTCCGATTCGGAGTATACATCGGACTCTGAGTGAGTCTGCATGGATGTAAATCGTACGTCGTTTTCCACAAACGGCCCTTTTCAGAGCCAACCAAATTTTCTCCAAAGATATATTTCTTGTAAGAGTTGTCAAACACACACACGCCACACCTCGTTCACCTTCTGGTTACAAACTCAGAGAGAGCGTGCATGTGCGCGCGCGCGCGGTACAATGCGCGTCTGTTCCATATTAGCATTAGTACAATTATTAACGTAATTTCGCGACTGGGGTCTTGTGACACAAATCTAATGTATACCCACAACATTCAACCACGCGCATTATGTGTGGGAACAGGCGCGACAATATTGATTATAAGTACATGTAATATCAATAATATCCCAAAATATTTCGTAAGACACGAATTCAGCCCAAAACTGTCAGTGCGCATGTCTGATTTTCGTGTATTGAGATAGGTTGCAGCGCGGTGGTTAACATTTTCCCTAGCGGTGTACATTCGTTGTCTCCAGTCATGTTTTTTATTTCACGGACATCGCAAATACAACGTTTTCACTATTTTCATTTTATTGATTGGTGCAATATGGTGATTAAATTATACAAGTGCGAAATCAGCGCGATTAGTCCGTCCAATTACACTATTTATGCGATTAATGCACATTTGTTTAATTCTTGAATAACCTCTAAGTCGGCATATTTGTATGTTTGAACAACTTTCGCAAAGCAACGTACTGTGCGACTTGGCGTGTATTTTCTGTATGTCTGATTTTCGTTTATTGAGATAGGTTGCAGCGCGGTGGTTAACATTTTCCCTAGCGGTGTACATTTGTTGTCTCCAGTCATGTTTTTTTATTTCACGGACATCGAAAATACAACGTTTTCACTATTCTCATTTTATTGATTGGTGCAATATGGCGATTAAAATTATACATGCGCGAAATCAATGCGATTAATCCGTCCAATTACACTATTTATGCGATTCATGCACATTTGTTTAATTCTTGAATAAACTCTAAGTCGGCATACATTGCATTTGTATTGTTGAACAACTCTCGCAAAGCAACGTACTGTGCGACTTGGCGGCCATTTGCGAATTTGACATGTTTCTCTATTGCTGATCAGTCATGCGCGGAATGTTTGACAAATACACACTAATCTAATCAGACACGTCACGGTGATTAATCACCGATTAGCACATGCCATTGTGGTGTTAACGACACGAGTTAATTAACTAACCAACGTGTCATCTCAGTCACTCTGCGTGTCAAACACGTATTTACAACTACTCGAGTTCCTATAAAATGGCTGCAGTGCTAATCAGACATCACATTTGTCTTGTAATAGCTTACTATTCAAGATGCCTTCTAGAATTCAATCTCTTGACAAGCGCTTCACTCTGAGCGAATCAGAGCGGCGTTTTCGAAAAGCCTGCGATCAGATAGTCATGCTCAACAATCGACTCGGCGATGTGCAGAAACGTTATAAAGCGGCCAAACGCTCCAACAACCGCTCATTTCGCTACAACCTGCGCTTGAAACTGGCCGTCATAGAAGGTGCCAGGAACATGTACTATGAGTATGCCTACGCCAAGGCTGACAAGGTCGCCGATCTGCGCCGTGAGTTATTCGACGAGTCTGTAGAGATAGTGTCGGGCTCCGATTCGGAGTATACATCGGACTCTGAGTGAGTCTACATGGATGTAAATCGTACGTCGTTTTCCACAAACGGCCCTTTTCAGAGCCAACCAAATTTTCTCCAAAGATATATTTCTTGTAAGAGTTGTCAAACACACACACGCCACACCTCGTTCACCTTCTGGTTACAAACTCAGAGAGAGCGTGCATGTGCGCGCGCGCGCGGTACAATGCGCGTCTGTTCCATATTAGCATTAGTACAATTATTAACGTAATTTCGCGACTGGGGTCTTGTGACACAAATCTAATGTATACCCACAACATTCAACCACGCGCATTATGTGTGGGAACAGGCGCGACAATATTGATTATAAGTACATGTAATATCAATAATATCCCAAAATATTTCGTAAGACACGAATTCAGCCCAAAACTGTCAGTGCGCATGTCTGATTTTCGTGTATTGAGATAGGTTGCAGCGCGGTGGTTAACATTTTCCCTAGCGGTGTACATTCGTTGTCTCCAGTCATGTTTTTTATTTCACGGACATCGCAAATACAACGTTTTCACTATTTTCATTTTATTGATTGGTGCAATATGGTGATTAAATTATACAAGTGCGAAATCAGCGCGATTAGTCCGTCCAATTACACTATTTATGCGATTAATGCACATTTGTTTAATTCTTGAATAACCTCTAAGTCGGCATATTTGTATGTTTGAACAACTTTCGCAAAGCAACGTACTGTGCGACTTGGCGTGTATTTTCTGTATGTCTGATTTTCGTTTATTGAGATAGGTTGCAGCGCGGTGGTTAACATTTTCCCTAGCGGTGTACATTTGTTGTCTCCAGTCATGTTTTTTTATTTCACGGACATCGAAAATACAACGTTTTCACTATTCTCATTTTATTGATTGGTGCAATATGGCGATTAAAATTATACATGCGCGAAATCAATGCGATTAATCCGTCCAATTACACTATTTTTGCGATTCATGCACATTTGTTTAATTCTTGAATAAACTCTAAGTCGGCATACATTGCATTTGTATTGTTGAACAACTCTCGCAAAGCAACGTACTGTGCGACTTGGCGGCCATTTGCGAATTTGACATGTTTCTCTATTGCTGATCAGTCATGCGCGGAATGTTTGACAAATACACACTAATCTAATCAGACACGTCACGGTGATTAATCACCGATTAGCACATGCCATTGTGGTGTTAACGACACGAGTTAATTAACTAACCAACGTGTCATCTCAGTCACTCTGCGTGTCAAACACGTATTTACAACTACTCGAGTTCCTATAAAATGGCTGCAGTGCTAATCAGACATCACATTTGTCTTGTAATAGCTTACTATTCAAGATGCCTTCTAGAATTCAATCTCTTGACAAGCGCTTCACTCTGAGCGAATCAGAGCGGCGTTTTCGAAAAGCCTGCGATCAGATAGTCATGCTCAACAATCGACTCGGCGATGTGCAGAAACGTTATAAAGCGGCCAAACGCTCCAACAACCGCTCATTTCGCTACAACCTGCGCTTGAAACTGGCCGTCATAGAAGGTGCCAGGAACATGTACTATGAGTATGCCTACGCCAAGGCTGACAAGGTCGCCGATCTGCGCCGTGAGTTATTCGACGAGTCTGTAGAGATAGTGTCGGGCTCCGATTCGGAGTATACATCGGACTCTGAGTGAGTCTACATGGATGTAAATCGTACGTCGTTTTCCACAAACGGCCCTTTTCAGAGCCAACCAAATTTTCTCCAAAGATATATTTCTTGTAAGAGTTGTCAAACACACACACGCCACACCTCGTTCACCTTCTGGTTACAAACTCAGAGAGAGCGTGCATGTGCGCGCGCGCGCGGTACAATGCGCGTCTGTTCCATATTAGCATTAGTACAATTATTAACGTAATTTCGCGACTGGGGTCTTGTGACACAAATCTAATGTATACCCACAACATTCAACCACGCGCATTATGTGTGGGAACAGGCGCGACAATATTGATTATAAGTACATGTAATATCAATAATATCCCAAAATATTTCGTAAGACACGAATTCAGCCCAAAACTGTCAGTGCGCATGTCTGATTTTCGTGTATTGAGATAGGTTGCAGCGCGGTGGTTAACATTTTCCCTAGCGGTGTACATTCGTTGTCTCCAGTCATGTTTTTTATTTCACGGACATCGCAAATACAACGTTTTCACTATTTTCATTTTATTGATTGGTGCAATATGGTGATTAAATTATACAAGTGCGAAATCAGCGCGATTAGTCCGTCCAATTACACTATTTATGCGATTAATGCACATTTGTTTAATTCTTGAATAACCTCTAAGTCGGCATATTTGTATGTTTGAACAACTTTCGCAAAGCAACGTACTGTGCGACTTGGCGTGTATTTTCTGTATGTCTGATTTTCGTTTATTGAGATAGGTTGCAGCGCGGTGGTTAACATTTTCCCTAGCGGTGTACATTTGTTGTCTCCAGTCATGTTTTTTTATTTCACGGACATCGAAAATACAACGTTTTCACTATTCTCATTTTATTGATTGGTGCAATATGGCGATTAAAATTATACATGCGCGAAATCAATGCGATTAATCCGTCCAATTACACTATTTATGCGATTCATGCACATTTGTTTAATTCTTGAATAAACTCTAAGTCGGCATACATTGCATTTGTATTGTTGAACAACTCTCGCAAAGCAACGTACTGTGCGACTTGGCGGCCATTTGCGAATTTGACATGTTTCTCTATTGCTGATCAGTCATGCGCGGAATGTTTGACAAATACACACTAATCTAATCAGACACGTCACGGTGATTAATCACCGATTAGCACATGCCATTGTGGTGTTAACGACACGAGTTAATTAACTAACCAACGTGTCATCTCAGTCACTCTGCGTGTCAAACACGTATTTACAACTACTCGAGTTCCTATAAAATGGCTGCAGTGCTAATCAGACATCACATTTGTCTTGTAATAGCTTACTATTCAAGATGCCTTCTAGAATTCAATCTCTTGACAAGCGCTTCACTCTGAGCGAATCAGAGCGGCGTTTTCGAAAAGCCTGCGATCAGATAGTCATGCTCAACAATCGACTCGGCGATGTGCAGAAACGTTATAAAGCGGCCAAACGCTCCAACAACCGCTCATTTCGCTACAACCTGCGCTTGAAACTGGCCGTCATAGAAGGTGCCAGGAACATGTACTATGAGTATGCCTACGCCAAGGCTGACAAGGTCGCCGATCTGCGCCGTGAGTTATTCGACGAGTCTGTAGAGATAGTGTCGGGCTCCGATTCGGAGTATACATCGGACTCTGAGTGAGTCTACATGGATGTAAATCGTACGTCGTTTTCCACAAACGGCCCTTTTCAGAGCCAACCAAATTTTCTCCAAAGATATATTTCTTGTAAGAGTTGTCAAACACACACACGCCACACCTCGTTCACCTTCTGGTTACAAACTCAGAGAGAGCGTGCATGTGCGCGCGCGCGCGGTACAATGCGCGTCTGTTCCATATTAGCATTAGTACAATTATTAACGTAATTTCGCGACTGGGGTCTTGTGACACAAATCTAATGTATACCCACAACATTCAACCACGCGCATTATGTGTGGGAACAGGCGCGACAATATTGATTATAAGTACATGTAATATCAATAATATCCCAAAATATTTCGTAAGACACGAATTCAGCCCAAAACTGTCAGTGCGCATGTCTGATTTTCGTGTATTGAGATAGGTTGCAGCGCGGTGGTTAACATTTTCCCTAGCGGTGTACATTCGTTGTCTCCAGTCATGTTTTTTATTTCACGGACATCGCAAATACAACGTTTTCACTATTTTCATTTTATTGATTGGTGCAATATGGTGATTAAATTATACAAGTGCGAAATCAGCGCGATTAGTCCGTCCAATTACACTATTTATGCGATTAATGCACATTTGTTTAATTCTTGAATAACCTCTAAGTCGGCATATTTGTATGTTTGAACAACTTTCGCAAAGCAACGTACTGTGCGACTTGGCGTGTATTTTCTGTATGTCTGATTTTCGTTTATTGAGATAGGTTGCAGCGCGGTGGTTAACATTTTCCCTAGCGGTGTACATTTGTTGTCTCCAGTCATGTTTTTTTATTTCACGGACATCGAAAATACAACGTTTTCACTATTCTCATTTTATTGATTGGTGCAATATGGCGATTAAAATTATACATGCGCGAAATCAATGCGATTAATCCGTCCAATTACACTATTTATGCGATTCATGCACATTTGTTTAATTCTTGAATAAACTCTAAGTCGGCATACATTGCATTTGTATTGTTGAACAACTCTCGCAAAGCAACGTACTGTGCGACTTGGCGGCCATTTGCGAATTTGACATGTTTCTCTATTGCTGATCAGTCATGCGCGGAATGTTTGACAAATACACACTAATCTAATCAGACACGTCACGGTGATTAATCACCGATTAGCACATGCCATTGTGGTGTTAACGACACGAGTTAATTAACTAACCAACGTGTCATCTCAGTCACTCTGCGTGTCAAACACGTATTTACAACTACTCGAGTTCCTATAAAATGGCTGCAGTGCTAATCAGACATCACATTTGTCTTGTAATAGCTTACTATTCAAGATGCCTTCTAGAATTCAATCTCTTGACAAGCGCTTCACTCTGAGCGAATCAGAGCGGCGTTTTCGAAAAGCCTGCGATCAGATAGTCATGCTCAACAATCGACTCGGCGATGTGCAGAAACGTTATAAAGCGGCCAAACGCTCCAACAACCGCTCATTTCGCTACAACCTGCGCTTGAAACTGGCCGTCATAGAAGGTGCCAGGAACATGTACTATGAGTATGCCTACGCCAAGGCTGACAAGGTCGCCGATCTGCGCCGTGAGTTATTCGACGAGTCTGTAGAGATAGTGTCGGGCTCCGATTCGGAGTATACATCGGACTCTGAGTGAGTCTACATGGATGTAAATCGTACGTCGTTTTCCACAAACGGCCCTTTTCAGAGCCAACCAAATTTTCTCCAAAGATATATTTCTTGTAAGAGTTGTCAAACACACACACGCCACACCTCGTTCACCTTCTGGTTACAAACTCAGAGAGAGCGTGCATGTGCGCGCGCGCGCGGTACAATGCGCGTCTGTTCCATATTAGCATTAGTACAATTATTAACGTAATTTCGCGACTGGGGTCTTGTGACACAAATCTAATGTATACCCACAACATTCAACCACGCGCATTATGTGTGGGAACAGGCGCGACAATATTGATTATAAGTACATGTAATATCAATAATATCCCAAAATATTTCGTAAGACACGAATTCAGCCCAAAACTGTCAGTGCGCATGTCTGATTTTCGTGTATTGAGATAGGTTGCAGCGCGGTGGTTAACATTTTCCCTAGCGGTGTACATTCGTTGTCTCCAGTCATGTTTTTTATTTCACGGACATCGCAAATACAACGTTTTCACTATTTTCATTTTATTGATTGGTGCAATATGGTGATTAAATTATACAAGTGCGAAATCAGCGCGATTAGTCCGTCCAATTACACTATTTATGCGATTAATGCACATTTGTTTAATTCTTGAATAACCTCTAAGTCGGCATATTTGTATGTTTGAACAACTTTCGCAAAGCAACGTACTGTGCGACTTGGCGTGTATTTTCTGTATGTCTGATTTTCGTTTATTGAGATAGGTTGCAGCGCGGTGGTTAACATTTTCCCTAGCGGTGTACATTTGTTGTCTCCAGTCATGTTTTTTTATTTCACGGACATCGAAAATACAACGTTTTCACTATTCTCATTTTATTGATTGGTGCAATATGGCGATTAAAATTATACATGCGCGAAATCAATGCGATTAATCCGTCCAATTACACTATTTATGCGATTCATGCACATTTGTTTAATTCTTGAATAAACTCTAAGTCGGCATACATTGCATTTGTATTGTTGAACAACTCTCGCAAAGCAACGTACTGTGCGACTTGGCGGCCATTTGCGAATTTGACATGTTTCTCTATTGCTGATCAGTCATGCGCGGAATGTTTGACAAATACACACTAATCTAATCAGACACGTCACGGTGATTAATCACCGATTAGCACATGCCATTGTGGTGTTAACGACACGAGTTAATTAACTAACCAACGTGTCATCTCAGTCACTCTGCGTGTCAAACACGTATTTACAACTACTCGAGTTCCTATAAAATGGCTGCAGTGCTAATCAGACATCACATTTGTCTTGTAATAGCTTACTATTCAAGATGCCTTCTAGAATTCAATCTCTTGACAAGCGCTTCACTCTGAGCGAATCAGAGCGGCGTTTTCGAAAAGCCTGCGATCAGATAGTCATGCTCAACAATCGACTCGGCGATGTGCAGAAACGTTATAAAGCGGCCAAACGCTCCAACAACCGCTCATTTCGCTACAACC
Source organism: Mactromeris polynyma (assembly GCA_032209605.1). Classification (NCBI taxonomy): domain Eukaryota; kingdom Metazoa; phylum Mollusca; class Bivalvia; order Venerida; family Mactridae; genus Mactromeris; species Mactromeris polynyma. Next base: position 806,157 of record JASFXZ010000071.1, on the reverse strand, counting down.
TGCGCTTGAAACTGGCCGTCATAGAAGGTGCCAGGAACATGTACTATGAGTATGCCTACGCCAAGGCTGACAAGGTCGCCGATCTGCGCCGTGAGTTATTCGACGAGTCTGTAGAGATAGTGTCGGGCTCCGATTCGGAGTATACATCGGACTCTGAGTGAGTCTGCATGGATGTAAATCGTACGTCGTTTTCCACAAACGGCCCTTTTCAGAGCCAACCAAATTTTCTCCAAAGATATATTTCTTGTAAGAGTTGTCAAACACACACACGCCACACCTCGTTCACCTTCTGGTTACAAACTCAGAGAGAGCGTGCATGTGCGCGCGCGCGCGGTACAATGCGCGTCTGTTCCATATTAGCATTAGTACAATTATTAACGTAATTTCGCGACTGGGGTCTTGTGACACAAATCTAATGTATACCCACAACATTCAACCACGCGCATTATGTGTGGGAACAGGCGCGACAATATTGATTATAAGTACATGTAATATCAATAATATCCCAAAATATTTCGTAAGACACGAATTCAGCCCAAAACTGTCAGTGCGCATGTCTGATTTTCGTGTATTGAGATAGGTTGCAGCGCGGTGGTTAACATTTTCCCTAGCGGTGTACATTCGTTGTCTCCAGTCATGTTTTTTATTTCACGGACATCGCAAATACAACGTTTTCACTATTTTCATTTTATTGATTGGTGCAATATGGTGATTAAATTATACAAGTGCGAAATCAGCGCGATTAGTCCGTCCAATTACACTATTTATGCGATTAATGCACATTTGTTTAATTCTTGAATAACCTCTAAGTCGGCATATTTGTATGTTTGAACAACTTTCGCAAAGCAACGTACTGTGCGACTTGGCGTGTATTTTCTGTATGTCTGATTTTCGTTTATTGAGATAGGTTGCAGCGCGGTGGTTAACATTTTCCCTAGCGGTGTACATTTGTTGTCTCCAGTCATGTTTTTTTATTTCACGGACATCGAAAATACAACGTTTTCACTATTCTCATTTTATTGATTGGTGCAATATGGCGATTAAAATTATACATGCGCGAAATCAATGCGATTAATCCGTCCAATTACACTATTTATGCGATTCATGCACATTTGTTTAATTCTTGAATAAACTCTAAGTCGGCATACATTGCATTTGTATTGTTGAACAACTCTCGCAAAGCAACGTACTGTGCGACTTGGCGGCCATTTGCGAATTTGACATGTTTCTCTATTGCTGATCAGTCATGCGCGGAATGTTTGACAAATACACACTAATCTAATCAGACACGTCACGGTGATTAATCACCGATTAGCACATGCCATTGTGGTGTTAACGACACGAGTTAATTAACTAACCAACGTGTCATCTCAGTCACTCTGCGTGTCAAACACGTATTTACAACTACTCGAGTTCCTATAAAATGGCTGCAGTGCTAATCAGACATCACATTTGTCTTGTAATAGCTTACTATTCAAGATGCCTTCTAGAATTCAATCTCTTGACAAGCGCTTCACTCTGAGCGAATCAGAGCGGCGTTTTCGAAAAGCCTGCGATCAGATAGTCATGCTCAACAATCGACTCGGCGATGTGCAGAAACGTTATAAAGCGGCCAAACGCTCCAACAACCGCTCATTTCGCTACAACCTGCGCTTGAAACTGGCCGTCATAGAAGGTGCCAGGAACATGTACTATGAGTATGCCTACGCCAAGGCTGACAAGGTCGCCGATCTGCGCCGTGAGTTATTCGACGAGTCTGTAGAGATAGTGTCGGGCTCCGATTCGGAGTATACATCGGACTCTGAGTGAGTCTACATGGATGTAAATCGTACGTCGTTTTCCACAAACGGCCCTTTTCAGAGCCAACCAAATTTTCTCCAAAGATATATTTCTTGTAAGAGTTGTCAAACACACACACGCCACACCTCGTTCACCTTCTGGTTACAAACTCAGAGAGAGCGTGCATGTGCGCGCGCGCGCGGTACAATGCGCGTCTGTTCCATATTAGCATTAGTACAATTATTAACGTAATTTCGCGACTGGGGTCTTGTGACACAAATCTAATGTATACCCACAACATTCAACCACGCGCATTATGTGTGGGAACAGGCGCGACAATATTGATTATAAGTACATGTAATATCAATAATATCCCAAAATATTTCGTAAGACACGAATTCAGCCCAAAACTGTCAGTGCGCATGTCTGATTTTCGTGTATTGAGATAGGTTGCAGCGCGGTGGTTAACATTTTCCCTAGCGGTGTACATTCGTTGTCTCCAGTCATGTTTTTTATTTCACGGACATCGCAAATACAACGTTTTCACTATTTTCATTTTATTGATTGGTGCAATATGGTGATTAAATTATACAAGTGCGAAATCAGCGCGATTAGTCCGTCCAATTACACTATTTATGCGATTAATGCACATTTGTTTAATTCTTGAATAACCTCTAAGTCGGCATATTTGTATGTTTGAACAACTTTCGCAAAGCAACGTACTGTGCGACTTGGCGTGTATTTTCTGTATGTCTGATTTTCGTTTATTGAGATAGGTTGCAGCGCGGTGGTTAACATTTTCCCTAGCGGTGTACATTTGTTGTCTCCAGTCATGTTTTTTTATTTCACGGACATCGAAAATACAACGTTTTCACTATTCTCATTTTATTGATTGGTGCAATATGGCGATTAAAATTATACATGCGCGAAATCAATGCGATTAATCCGTCCAATTACACTATTTATGCGATTCATGCACATTTGTTTAATTCTTGAATAAACTCTAAGTCGGCATACATTGCATTTGTATTGTTGAACAACTCTCGCAAAGCAACGTACTGTGCGACTTGGCGGCCATTTGCGAATTTGACATGTTTCTCTATTGCTGATCAGTCATGCGCGGAATGTTTGACAAATACACACTAATCTAATCAGACACGTCACGGTGATTAATCACCGATTAGCACATGCCATTGTGGTGTTAACGACACGAGTTAATTAACTAACCAACGTGTCATCTCAGTCACTCTGCGTGTCAAACACGTATTTACAACTACTCGAGTTCCTATAAAATGGCTGCAGTGCTAATCAGACATCACATTTGTCTTGTAATAGCTTACTATTCAAGATGCCTTCTAGAATTCAATCTCTTGACAAGCGCTTCACTCTGAGCGAATCAGAGCGGCGTTTTCGAAAAGCCTGCGATCAGATAGTCATGCTCAACAATCGACTCGGCGATGTGCAGAAACGTTATAAAGCGGCCAAACGCTCCAACAACCGCTCATTTCGCTACAACCTGCGCTTGAAACTGGCCGTCATAGAAGGTGCCAGGAACATGTACTATGAGTATGCCTACGCCAAGGCTGACAAGGTCGCCGATCTGCGCCGTGAGTTATTCGACGAGTCTGTAGAGATAGTGTCGGGCTCCGATTCGGAGTATACATCGGACTCTGAGTGAGTCTACATGGATGTAAATCGTACGTCGTTTTCCACAAACGGCCCTTTTCAGAGCCAACCAAATTTTCTCCAAAGATATATTTCTTGTAAGAGTTGTCAAACACACACACGCCACACCTCGTTCACCTTCTGGTTACAAACTCAGAGAGAGCGTGCATGTGCGCGCGCGCGCGGTACAATGCGCGTCTGTTCCATATTAGCATTAGTACAATTATTAACGTAATTTCGCGACTGGGGTCTTGTGACACAAATCTAATGTATACCCACAACATTCAACCACGCGCATTATGTGTGGGAACAGGCGCGACAATATTGATTATAAGTACATGTAATATCAATAATATCCCAAAATATTTCGTAAGACACGAATTCAGCCCAAAACTGTCAGTGCGCATGTCTGATTTTCGTGTATTGAGATAGGTTGCAGCGCGGTGGTTAACATTTTCCCTAGCGGTGTACATTCGTTGTCTCCAGTCATGTTTTTTATTTCACGGACATCGCAAATACAACGTTTTCACTATTTTCATTTTATTGATTGGTGCAATATGGTGATTAAATTATACAAGTGCGAAATCAGCGCGATTAGTCCGTCCAATTACACTATTTATGCGATTAATGCACATTTGTTTAATTCTTGAATAACCTCTAAGTCGGCATATTTGTATGTTTGAACAACTTTCGCAAAGCAACGTACTGTGCGACTTGGCGTGTATTTTCTGTATGTCTGATTTTCGTTTATTGAGATAGGTTGCAGCGCGGTGGTTAACATTTTCCCTAGCGGTGTACATTTGTTGTCTCCAGTCATGTTTTTTTTTTTCACGGACATCGAAAATACAACGTTTTCACTATTCTCATTTTATTGATTGGTGCAATATGGCGATTAAAATTATACATGCGCGAAATCAATGCGATTAATCCGTCCAATTACACTATTTATGCGATTCATGCACATTTGTTTAATTCTTGAATAAACTCTAAGTCGGCATACATTGCATTTGTATTGTTGAACAACTCTCGCAAAGCAACGTACTGTGCGACTTGGCGGCCATTTGCGAATTTGACATGTTTCTCTATTGCTGATCAGTCATGCGCGGAATGTTTGACAAATACACACTAATCTAATCAGACACGTCACGGTGATTAATCACCGATTAGCACATGCCATTGTGGTGTTAACGACACGAGTTAATTAACTAACCAACGTGTCATCTCAGTCACTCTGCGTGTCAAACACGTATTTACAACTACTCGAGTTCCTATAAAATGGCTGCAGTGCTAATCAGACATCACATTTGTCTTGTAATAGCTTACTATTCAAGATGCCTTCTAGAATTCAATCTCTTGACAAGCGCTTCACTCTGAGCGAATCAGAGCGGCGTTTTCGAAAAGCCTGCGATCAGATAGTCATGCTCAACAATCGACTCGGCGATGTGCAGAAACGTTATAAAGCGGCCAAACGCTCCAACAACCGCTCATTTCGCTACAACCTGCGCTTGAAACTGGCCGTCATAGAAGGTGCCAGGAACATGTACTATGAGTATGCCTACGCCAAGGCTGACAAGGTCGCCGATCTGCGCCGTGAGTTATTCGACGAGTCTGTAGAGATAGTGTCGGGCTCCGATTCGGAGTATACATCGGACTCTGAGTGAGTCTACATGGATGTAAATCGTACGTCGTTTTCCACAAACGGCCCTTTTCAGAGCCAACCAAATTTTCTCCAAAGATATATTTCTTGTAAGAGTTGTCAAACACACACACGCCACACCTCGTTCACCTTCTGGTTACAAACTCAGAGAGAGCGTGCATGTGCGCGCGCGCGCGGTACAATGCGCGTCTGTTCCATATTAGCATTAGTACAATTATTAACGTAATTTCGCGACTGGGGTCTTGTGACACAAATCTAATGTATACCCACAACATTCAACCACGCGCATTATGTGTGGGAACAGGCGCGACAATATTGATTATAAGTACATGTAATATCAATAATATCCCAAAATATTTCGTAAGACACGAATTCAGCCCAAAACTGTCAGTGCGCATGTCTGATTTTCGTGTATTGAGATAGGTTGCAGCGCGGTGGTTAACATTTTCCCTAGCGGTGTACATTCGTTGTCTCCAGTCATGTTTTTTATTTCACGGACATCGCAAATACAACGTTTCACTATTTTCATTTTATTGATTGGTGCAATATGGTGATTAAATTATACAAGTGCGAAATCAGCGCGATTAGTCCGTCCAATTACACTATTTATGCGATTAATGCACATTTGTTTAATTCTTGAATAACCTCTAAGTCGGCATATTTGTATGTTTGAACAACTTTCGCAAAGCAACGTACTGTGCGACTTGGCGTGTATTTTCTGTATGTCTGATTTTCGTTTATTGAGATAGGTTGCAGCGCGGTGGTTAACATTTTCCCTAGCGGTGTACATTTGTTGTCTCCAGTCATGTTTTTTTATTTCACGGACATCGAAAATACAACGTTTTCACTATTCTCATTTTATTGATTGGTGCAATATGGCGATTAAAATTATACATGCGCGAAATCAATGCGATTAATCCGTCCAATTACACTATTTATGCGATTCATGCACATTTGTTTAATTCTTGAATAAACTCTAAGTCGGCATACATTGCATTTGTATTGTTGAACAACTCTCGCAAAGCAACGTACTGTGCGACTTGGCGGCCATTTGCGAATTTGACATGTTTCTCTATTGCTGATCAGTCATGCGCGGAATGTTTGACAAATACACACTAATCTAATCAGACACGTCACGGTGATTAATCACCGATTAGCACATGCCATTGTGGTGTTAACGACACGAGTTAATTAACTAACCAACGTGTCATCTCAGTCACTCTGCGTGTCAAACACGTATTTACAACTACTCGAGTTCCTATAAAATGGCTGCAGTGCTAATCAGACATCACATTTGTCTTGTAATAGCTTACTATTCAAGATGCCTTCTAGAATTCAATCTCTTGACAAGCGCTTCACTCTGAGCGAATCAGAGCGGCGTTTTCGAAAAGCCTGCGATCAGATAGTCATGCTCAACAATCGACTCGGCGATGTGCAGAAACGTTATAAAGCGGCCAAACGCTCCAACAACCGCTCATTTCGCTACAACCTGCGCTTGAAACTGGCCGTCATAGAAGGTGCCAGGAACATGTACTATGAGTATGCCTACGCCAAGGCTGACAAGGTCGCCGATCTGCGCCGTGAGTTATTCGACGAGTCTGTAGAGATAGTGTCGGGCTCCGATTCGGAGTATACATCGGACTCTGAGTGAGTCTACATGGATGTAAATCGTACGTCGTTTTCCACAAACGGCCCTTTTCAGAGCCAACCAAATTTTCTCCAAAGATATATTTCTTGTAAGAGTTGTCAAACACACACACGCCACACCTCGTTCACCTTCTGGTTACAAACTCAGAGAGAGCGTGCATGTGCGCGCGCGCGCGGTACAATGCGCGTCTGTTCCATATTAGCATTAGTACAATTATTAACGTAATTTCGCGACTGGGGTCTTGTGACACAAATCTAATGTATACCCACAACATTCAACCACGCGCATTATGTGTGGGAACAGGCGCGACAATATTGATTATAAGTACATGTAATATCAATAATATCCCAAAATATTTCGTAAGACACGAATTCAGCCCAAAACTGTCAGTGCGCATGTCTGATTTTCGTGTATTGAGATAGGTTGCAGCGCGGTGGTTAACATTTTCCCTAGCGGTGTACATTCGTTGTCTCCAGTCATGTTTTTTATTTCACGGACATCGCAAATACAACGTTTTCACTATTTTCATTTTATTGATTGGTGCAATATGGTGATTAAATTATACAAGTGCGAAATCAGCGCGATTAGTCCGTCCAATTACACTATTTATGCGATTAATGCACATTTGTTTAATTCTTGAATAACCTCTAAGTCGGCATATTTGTATGTTTGAACAACTTTCGCAAAGCAACGTACTGTGCGACTTGGCGTGTATTTTCTGTATGTCTGATTTTCGTTTATTGAGATAGGTTGCAGCGCGGTGGTTAACATTTTCCCTAGCGGTGTACATTTGTTGTCTCCAGTCATGTTTTTTTATTTCACGGACATCGAAAATACAACGTTTTCACTATTCTCATTTTATTGATTGGTGCAATATGGCGATTAAAATTATACATGCGCGAAATCAATGCGATTAATCCGTCCAATTACACTATTTATGCGATTCATGCACATTTGTTTAATTCTTGAATAAACTCTAAGTCGGCATACATTGCATTTGTATTGTTGAACAACTCTCGCAAAGCAACGTACTGTGCGACTTGGCGGCCATTTGCGAATTTGACATGTTTCTCTATTGCTGATCAGTCATGCGCGGAATGTTTGACAAATACACACTAATCTAATCAGACACGTCACGGTGATTAATCACCGATTAGCACATGCCATTGTGGTGTTAACGACACGAGTTAATTAACTAACCAACGTGTCATCTCAGTCACTCTGCGTGTCAAACACGTATTTACAACTACTCGAGTTCCTATAAAATGGCTGCAGTGCTAATCAGACATCACATTTGTCTTGTAATAGCTTACTATTCAAGATGCCTTCTAGAATTCAATCTCTTGACAAGCGCTTCACTCTGAGCGAATCAGAGCGGCGTTTTCGAAAAGCCTGCGATCAGATAGTCATGCTCAACAATCGACTCGGCGATGTGCAGAAACGTTATAAAGCGGCCAAACGCTCCAACAACCGCTCATTTCGCTACAACCTGCGCTTGAAACTGGCCGTCATAGAAGGTGCCAGGAACATGTACTATGAGTATGCCTACGCCAAGGCTGACAAGGTCGCCGATCTGCGCCGTGAGTTATTCGACGAGTCTGTAGAGATAGTGTCGGGCTCCGATTCGGAGTATACATCGGACTCTGAGTGAGTCTACATGGATGTAAATCGTACGTCGTTTTCCACAAACGGCCCTTTTCAGAGCCAACCAAATTTTCTCCAAAGATATATTTCTTGTAAGAGTTGTCAAACACACACACGCCACACCTCGTTCACCTTCTGGTTACAAACTCAGAGAGAGCGTGCATGTGCGCGCGCGCGCGGTACAATGCGCGTCTGTTCCATATTAGCATTAGTACAATTATTAACGTAATTTCGCGACTGGGGTCTTGTGACACAAATCTAATGTATACCCACAACATTCAACCACGCGCATTATGTGTGGGAACAGGCGCGACAATATTGATTATAAGTACATGTAATATCAATAATATCCCAAAATATTTCGTAAGACACGAATTCAGCCCAAAACTGTCAGTGCGCATGTCTGATTTTCGTGTATTGAGATAGGTTGCAGCGCGGTGGTTAACATTTTCCCTAGCGGTGTACATTCGTTGTCTCCAGTCATGTTTTTTATTTCACGGACATCGCAAATACAACGTTTTCACTATTTTCATTTTATTGATTGGTGCAATATGGTGATTAAATTATACAAGTGCGAAATCAGCGCGATTAGTCCGTCCAATTACACTATTTATGCGATTAATGCACATTTGTTTAATTCTTGAATAACCTCTAAGTCGGCATATTTGTATGTTTGAACAACTTTCGCAAAGCAACGTACTGTGCGACTTGGCGTGTATTTTCTGTATGTCTGATTTTCGTTTATTGAGATAGGTTGCAGCGCGGTGGTTAACATTTTCCCTAGCGGTGTACATTTGTTGTCTCCAGTCATGTTTTTTTATTTCACGGACATCGAAAATACAACGTTTTCACTATTCTCATTTTATTGATTGGTGCAATATGGCGATTAAAATTATACATGCGCGAAATCAATGCGATTAATCCGTCCAATTACACTATTTATGCGATTCATGCACATTTGTTTAATTCTTGAATAAACTCTAAGTCGGCATACATTGCATTTGTATTGTTGAACAACTCTCGCAAAGCAACGTACTGTGCGACTTGGCGGCCATTTGCGAATTTGACATGTTTCTCTATTGCTGATCAGTCATGCGCGGAATGTTTGACAAATACACACTAATCTAATCAGACACGTCACGGTGATTAATCACCGATTAGCACATGCCATTGTGGTGTTAACGACACGAGTTAATTAACTAACCAACGTGTCATCTCAGTCACTCTGCGTGTCAAACACGTATTTACAACTACTCGAGTTCCTATAAAATGGCTGCAGTGCTAATCAGACATCACATTTGTCTTGTAATAGCTTACTATTCAAGATGCCTTCTAGAATTCAATCTCTTGACAAGCGCTTCACTCTGAGCGAATCAGAGCGGCGTTTTCGAAAAGCCTGCGATCAGATAGTCATGCTCAACAATCGACTCGGCGATGTGCAGAAACGTTATAAAGCGGCCAAACGCTCCAACAACCGCTCATTTCGCTACAACCTGCGCTTGAAACTGGCCGTCATAGAAGGTGCCAGGAACATGTACTATGAGTATGCCTACGCCAAGGCTGACAAGGTCGCCGATCTGCGCCGTGAGTTATTCGACGAGTCTGTAGAGATAGTGTCGGGCTCCGATTCGGAGTATACATCGGACTCTGAGTGAGTCTACATGGATGTAAATCGTACGTCGTTTTCCACAAACGGCCCTTTTCAGAGCCAACCAAATTTTCTCCAAAGATATATTTCTTGTAAGAGTTGTCAAACACACACACGCCACACCTCGTTCACCTTCTGGTTACAAACTCAGAGAGAGCGTGCATGTGCGCGCGCGCGCGGTACAATGCGCGTCTGTTCCATACTAGCATTAGTACAATTATTAACGTAATTTCGCGACTGGGGTCTTGTGACACAAATCTAATGTATACCCACAACATTCAACCACGCGCATTATGTGTGGGAACAGGCGCGACAATATTGATTATAAGTACATGTAATATCAATAATATCCCAAAATATTTCGTAAGACACGAATTCAGCCCAAAACTGTCAGTGCGCATGTCTGATTTTCGTGTATTGAGATAGGTTGCAGCGCGGTGGTTAACATTTTCCCTAGCGGTGTACATTCGTTGTCTCCAGTCATGTTTTTTATTTCACGGACATCGCAAATACAACGTTTTCACTATTTTCATTTTATTGATTGGTGCAATATGGTGATTAAATTATACAAGTGCGAAATCAGCGCGATTAGTCCGTCCAATTACACTATTTATGCGATTAATGCACATTTGTTTAATTCTTGAATAACCTCTAAGTCGGCATATTTGTATGTTTGAACAACTTTCGCAAAGCAACGTACTGTGCGACTTGGCGTGTATTTTCTGTATGTCTGATTTTCGTTTATTGAGATAGGTTGCAGCGCGGTGGTTAACATTTTCCCTAGCGGTGTACATTTGTTGTCTCCAGTCATGTTTTTTTATTTCACGGACATCGAAAATACAACGTTTTCACTATTCTCATTTTATTGATTGGTGCAATATGGCGATTAAAATTATACATGCGCGAAATCAATGCGATTAATCCGTCCAATTACACTATTTATGCGATTCATGCACATTTGTTTAATTCTTGAATAAACTCTAAGTCGGCATACATTGCATTTGTATTGTTGAACAACTCTCGCAAAGCAACGTACTGTGCGACTTGGCGGCCATTTGCGAATTTGACATGTTTCTCTATTGCTGATCAGTCATGCGCGGAATGTTTGACAAATACACACTAATCTAATCAGACACGTCACGGTGATTAATCACCGATTAGCACATGCCATTGTGGTGTTAACGACACGAGTTAATTAACTAACCAACGTGTCATCTCAGTCACTCTGCGTGTCAAACACGTATTTACAACTACTCGAGTTCCTATAAAATGGCTGCAGTGCTAATCAGACATCACATTTGTCTTGTAATAGCTTACTATTCAAGATGCCTTCTAGAATTCAATCTCTTGACAAGCGCTTCACTCTGAGCGAATCAGAGCGGCGTTTTCGAAAAGCCTGCGATCAGATAGTCATGCTCAACAATCGACTCGGCGATGTGCAGAAACGTTATAAAGCGGCCAAACGCTCCAACAACCGCTCATTTCGCTACAACCTGCGCTTGAAACTGGCCGTCATAGAAGGTGCCAGGAACATGTACTATGAGTATGCCTACGCCAAGGCTGACAAGGTCGCCGATCTGCGCCGTGAGTTATTCGACGAGTCTGTAGAGATAGTGTCGGGCTCCGATTCGGAGTATACATCGGACTCTGAGTGAGTCTACATGGATGTAAATCGTACGTCGTTTTCCACAAACGGCCCTTTTCAGAGCCAACCAAATTTTCTCCAAAGATATATTTCTTGTAAGAGTTGTCAAACACACACACGCCACACCTCGTTCACCTTCTGGTTACAAACTCAGAGAGAGCGTGCATGTGCGCGCGCGCGCGGTACAATGCGCGTCTGTTCCATATTAGCATTAGTACAATTATTAACGTAATTTCGCGACTGGGGTCTTGTGACACAAATCTAATGTATACCCACAACATTCAACCACGCGCATTATGTGTGGGAACAGGCGCGACAATATTGATTATAAGTACATGTAATATCAATAATATCCCAAAATATTTCGTAAGACACGAATTCAGCCCAAAACTGTCAGTGCGCATGTCTGATTTTCGTGTATTGAGATAGGTTGCAGCGCGGTGGTTAACATTTTCCCTAGCGGTGTACATTCGTTGTCTCCAGTCATGTTTTTTATTTCACGGACATCGCAAATACAACGTTTTCACTATTTTCATTTTATTGATTGGTGCAATATGGTGATTAAATTATACAAGTGCGAAATCAGCGCGATTAGTCCGTCCAATTACACTATTTATGCGATTAATGCACATTTGTTTAATTCTTGAATAACCTCTAAGTCGGCATATTTGTATGTTTGAACAACTTTCGCAAAGCAACGTACTGTGCGACTTGGCGTGTATTTTCTGTATGTCTGATTTTCGTTTATTGAGATAGGTTGCAGCGCGGTGGTTAACATTTTCCCTAGCGGTGTACATTTGTTGTCTCCAGTCATGTTTTTTTTTTTCACGGACATCGAAAATACAACGTTTTCACTATTCTCATTTTATTGATTGGTGCAATATGGCGATTAAAATTATACATGCGCGAAATCAATGCGATTAATCCGTCCAATTACACTATTTATGCGATTCATGCACATTTGTTTAATTCTTGAATAAACTCTAAGTCGGCATACATTGCATTTGTATTGTTGAACAACTCTCGCAAAGCAACGTACTGTGCGACTTGGCGGCCATTTGCGAATTTGACATGTTTCTCTATTGCTGATCAGTCATGCGCGGAATGTTTGACAAATACACACTAATCTAATCAGACACGTCACGGTGATTAATCACCGATTAGCACATGCCATTGTGGTGTTAACGACACGAGTTAATTAACTAACCAACGTGTCATCTCAGTCACTCTGCGTGTCAAACACGTATTTACAACTACTCGAGTTCCTATAAAATGGCTGCAGTGCTAATCAGACATCACATTTGTCTTGTAATAGCTTACTATTCAAGATGCCTTCTAGAATTCAATCTCTTGACAAGCGCTTCACTCTGAGCGAATCAGAGCGGCGTTTTCGAAAAGCCTGCGATCAGATAGTCATGCTCAACAATCGACTCGGCGATGTGCAGAAACGTTATAAAGCGGCCAAACGCTCCAACAACCGCTCATTTCGCTACAACCTGCGCTTGAAACTGGCCGTCATAGAAGGTGCCAGGAACATGTACTATGAGTATGCCTACGCCAAGGCTGACAAGGTCGCCGATCTGCGCCGTGAGTTATTCGACGAGTCTGTAGAGATAGTGTCGGGCTCCGATTCGGAGTATACATCGGACTCTGAGTGAGTCTACATGGATGTAAATCGTACGTCGTTTTCCACAAACGGCCCTTTTCAGAGCCAACCAAATTTTCTCCAAAGATATATTTCTTGTAAGAGTTGTCAAACACACACACGCCACACCTCGTTCACCTTCTGGTTACAAACTCAGAGAGAGCGTGCATGTGCGCGCGCGCGCGGTACAATGCGCGTCTGTTCCATATTAGCATTAGTACAATTATTAACGTAATTTCGCGACTGGGGTCTTGTGACACAAATCTAATGTATACCCACAACATTCAACCACGCGCATTATGTGTGGGAACAGGCGCGACAATATTGATTATAAGTACATGTAATATCAATAATATCCCAAAATATTTCGTAAGACACGAATTCAGCCCAAAACTGTGAGTGCGCATGTCTGATTTTCGTGTATTGAGATAGGTTGCAGCGCGGTGGTTAACATTTTCCCTAGCGGTGTACATTCGTTGTCTCCAGTCATGTTTTTTATTTCACGGACATCGCAAATACAACGTTTTCACTATTTTCATTTTATTGATTGGTGCAATATGGTGATTAAATTATACAAGTGCGAAATCAGCGCGATTAGTCCGTCCAATTACACTATTTATGCGATTAATGCACATTTGTTTAATTCTTGAATAACCTCTAAGTCGGCATATTTGTATGTTTGAACAACTTTCGCAAAGCAACGTACTGTGCGACTTGGCGTGTATTTTCTGTATGTCTGATTTTCGTTTATTGAGATAGGTTGCAGCGCGGTGGTTAACATTTTCCCTAGCGGTGTACATTTGTTGTCTCCAGTCATGTTTTTTTATTTCACGGACATCGAAAATACAACGTTTTCACTATTCTCATTTTATTGATTGGTGCAATATGGCGATTAAAATTATACATGCGCGAAATCAATGCGATTAATCCGTCCAATTACACTATTTATGCGATTCATGCACATTTGTTTAATTCTTGAATAAACTCTAAGTCGGCATACATTGCATTTGTATTGTTGAACAACTCTCGCAAAGCAACGTACTGTGCGACTTGGCGGCCATTTGCGAATTTGACATGTTTCTCTATTGCTGATCAGTCATGCGCGGAATGTTTGACAAATACACACTAATCTAATCAGACACGTCACGGTGATTAATCACCGATTAGCACATGCCATTGTAGTGTTAACGACACGAGTTAATTAACTAACCAACGTGTCATCTCAGTCACTCTGCGTGTCAAACACGTATTTACAACTACTCGAGTTCCTATAAAATGGCTGCAGTGCTAATCAGACATCACATTTGTCTTGTAATAGCTTACTATTCAAGATGCCTTCTAGAATTCAATCTCTTGACAAGCGCTTCACTCTGAGCGAATCAGAGCGGCGTTTTCGAAAAGCCTGCGATCAGATAGTCATGCTCAACAATCGACTCGGCGATGTGCAGAAACGTTATAAAGCGGCCAAACGCTCCAACAACCGCTCATTTCGCTACAACCTGCGCTTGAAACTGGCCGTCATAGAAGGTGCCAGGAACATGTACTATGAGTATGCCTACGCCAAGGCTGACAAGGTCGCCGATCTGCGCCGTGAGTTATTCGACGAGTCTGTAGAGATAGTGTCGGGCTCCGATTCGGAGTATACATCGGACTCTGAGTGAGTCTACATGGATGTAAATCGTACGTCGTTTTCCACAAACGGCCCTTTTCAGAGCCAACCAAATTTTCTCCAAAGATATATTTCTTGTAAGAGTTGTCAAACACACACACGCCACACCTCGTTCACCTTCTGGTTACAAACTCAGAGAGAGCGTGCATGTGCGCGCGCGCGCGGTACAATGCGCGTCTGTTCCATATTAGCATTAGTACAATTATTAACGTAATTTCGCGACTGGGGTCTTGTGACACAAATCTAATGTATACCCACAACATTCAACCACGCGCATTATGTGTGGGAACAGGCGCGACAATATTGATTATAAGTACATGTAATATCAATAATATCCCAAAATATTTCGTAAGACACGAATTCAGCCCAAAACTGTCAGTGCGCATGTCTGATTTTCGTGTATTGAGATAGGTTGCAGCGCGGTGGTTAACATTTTCCCTAGCGGTGTACATTCGTTGTCTCCAGTCATGTTTTTTATTTCACGGACATCGCAAATACAACGTTTTCACTATTTTCATTTTATTGATTGGTGCAATATGGTGATTAAATTATACAAGTGCGAAATCAGCGCGATTAGTCCGTCCAATTACACTATTTATGCGATTAATGCACATTTGTTTAATTCTTGAATAACCTCTAAGTCGGCATATTTGTATGTTTGAACAACTTTCGCAAAGCAACGTACTGTGCGACTTGGCGTGTATTTTCTGTATGTCTGATTTTCGTTTATTGAGATAGGTTGCAGCGCGGTGGTTAACATTTTCCCTAGCGGTGTACATTTGTTGTCTCCAGTCATGTTTTTTTATTTCACGGACATCGAAAATACAACGTTTTCACTATTCTCATTTTATTGATTGGTGCAATATGGCGATTAAAATTATACATGCGCGAAATCAATGCGATTAATCCGTCCAATTACACTATTTATGCGATTCATGCACATTTGTTTAATTCTTGAATAAACTCTAAGTCGGCATACATTGCATTTGTATTGTTGAACAACTCTCGCAAAGCAACGTACTGTGCGACTTGGCGGCCATTTGCGAATTTGACATGTTTCTCTATTGCTGATCAGTCATGCGCGGAATGTTTGACAAATACACACTAATCTAATCAGACACGTCACGGTGATTAATCACCGATTAGCACATGCCATTGTAGTGTTAACGACACGAGTTAATTAACTAACCAACGTGTCATCTCAGTCACTCTGCGTGTCAAACACGTATTTACAACTACTCGAGTTCCTATAAAATGGCTGCAGTGCTAATCAGACATCACATTTGTCTTGTAATAGCTTACTATTCAAGATGCCTTCTAGAATTCAATCTCTTGACAAGCGCTTCACTCTGAGCGAATCAGAGCGGCGTTTTCGAAAAGCCTGCGATCAGATAGTCATGCTCAACAATCGACTCGGCGATGTGCAGAAACGTTATAAAGCGGCCAAACGCTCCAACAACCGCTCATTTCGCTACAACCTGCGCTTGAAACTGGCCGTCATAGAAGGTGCCAGGAACATGTACTATGAGTATGCCTACGCCAAGGCTGACAAGGTCGCCGATCTGCGCCGTGAGTTATTCGACGAGTCTGTAGAGATAGTGTCGGGCTCCGATTCGGAGTATACATCGGACTCTGAGTGAGTCTACATGGATGTAAATCGTACGTCGTTTTCCACAAACGGCCCTTTTCAGAGCCAACCAAATTTTCTCCAAAGATATATTTCTTGTAAGAGTTGTCAAACACACACACGCCACACCTCGTTCACCTTCTGGTTACAAACTCAGAGAGAGCGTGCATGTGCGCGCGCGCGCGGTACAATGCGCGTCTGTTCCATATTAGCATTAGTACAATTATTAACGTAATTTCGCGACTGGGGTCTTGTGACACAAATCTAATGTATACCCACAACATTTAACCACGCGCATTATGTGTGGGAACAGGCGCGACAATATTGATTATAAGTACATGTAATATCAATAATATCCCAAAATATTTCGTAAGACACGAATTCAGCCCAAAACTGTCAGTGCGCATGTCTGATTTTCGTGTATTGAGATAGGTTGCAGCGCGGTGGTCAACATTTTCCCTAGCGGTGTACATTCGTTGTCTCCAGTCATGTTTTTTATTTCACGGACATCGCAAATACAACGTTTTCACTATTTTCATTTTATTGATTGGTGCAATATGGTGATTAAATTATACAAGTGCGAAATCAGCGCGATTAGTCCGTCCAATTACACTATTTATGCGATTAATGCACATTTGTTTAATTCTTGAATAACCTCTAAGTCGGCATATTTGTATGTTTGAACAACTTTCGCAAAGCAACGTACTGTGCGACTTGGCGTGTATTTTCTGTATGTCTGATTTTCGTTTATTGAGATAGGTTGCAGCGCGGTGGTTAACATTTTCCCTAGCGGTGTACATTTGTTGTCTCCAGTCATGTTTTTTTATTTCACGGACATCGAAAATACAACGTTTTCACTATTCTCATTTTATTGATTGGTGCAATATGGCGATTAAAATTATACATGCGCGAAATCAATGCGATTAATCCGTCCAATTACACTATTTTTGCGATTCATGCACATTTGTTTAATTCTTGAATAAACTCTAAGTCGGCATACATTGCATTTGTATTGTTGAACAACTCTCGCAAAGCAACGTACTGTGCGACTTGGCGGCCATTTGCGAATTTGACATGTTTCTCTATTGCTGATCAGTCATGCGCGGAATGTTTGACAAATACACACTAATCTAATCAGACACGTCACGGTGATTAATCACCGATTAGCACATGCCAGTGTGGTGTTAACGACACGAGTTAATTAACTAACCAACGTGTCATCTCAGTCACTCTGCGTGTCAAACACGTATTTACAACTACTCGAGTTCCTATAAAATGGCTGCAGTGCTAATCAGACATCACATTTGTCTTGTAATAGCTTACTATTCAAGATGCCTTCTAGAATTCAATCTCTTGACAAGCGCTTCACTCTGAGCGAATCAGAGCGGCGTTTTCGAAAAGCCTGCGATCAGATAGTCATGCTCAACAATCGACTCGGCGATGTGCAGAAACGTTATAAAGCGGCCAAACGCTCCAACAACCGCTCATTTCGCTACAACCTGCGCTTGAAACTGGCCGTCATAGAAGGTGCCAGGAACATGTACTATGAGTATGCCTACGCCAAGGCTGACAAGGTCGCCGATCTGCGCCGTGAGTTATTCGACGAGTCTGTAGAGATAGTGTCGGGCTCCGATTCGGAGTATACATCGGACTCTGAGTGAGTCTACATGGATGTAAATCGTACGTCGTTTTCCACAAACGGCCCTTTTCAGAGCCAACCAAATTTTCTCCAAAGATATATTTCTTGTAAGAGTTGTCAAACACACACACGCCACACCTCGTTCACCTTCTGGTTACAAACTCAGAGAGAGCGTGCATGTGCGCGCGCGCGCGGTACAATGCGCGTCTGTTCCATATTAGCATTAGTACAATTATTAACGTAATTTCGCGACTGGGGTCTTGTGACACAAATCTAATGTATACCCACAACATTCAACCACGCGCATTATGTGTGGGAACAGGCGCGACAATATTGATTATAAGTACATGTAATATCAATAATATCCCAAAATATTTCGTAAGACACGAATTCAGCCCAAAACTGTCAGTGCGCATGTCTGATTTTCGTGTATTGAGATAGGTTGCAGCGCGGTGGTTAACATTTTCCCTAGCGGTGTACATTCGTTGTCTCCAGTCATGTTTTTTATTTCACGGACATCGCAAATACAACGTTTTCACTATTTTCATTTTATTGATTGGTGCAATATGGTGATTAAATTATACAAGTGCGAAATCAGCGCGATTAGTCCGTCCAATTACACTATTTATGCGATTAATGCACATTTGTTTAATTCTTGAATAACCTCTAAGTCGGCATATTTGTATGTTTGAACAACTTTCGCAAAGCAACGTACTGTGCGACTTGGCGTGTATTTTCTGTATGTCTGATTTTCGTTTATTGAGATAGGTTGCAGCGCGGTGGTTAACATTTTCCCTAGCGGTGTACATTTGTTGTCTCCAGTCATGTTTTTTTATTTCACGGACATCGAAAATACAACGTTTTCACTATTCTCATTTTATTGATTGGTGCAATATGGCGATTAAAATTATACATGCGCGAAATCAATGCGATTAATCCGTCCAATTACACTATTTATGCGATTCATGCACATTTGTTTAATTCTTGAATAAACTCTAAGTCGGCATACATTGCATTTGTATTGTTGAACAACTCTCGCAAAGCAACGTACTGTGCGACTTGGCGGCCATTTGCGAATTTGACATGTTTCTCTATTGCTGATCAGTCATGCGCGGAATGTTTGACAAATACACACTAATCTAATCAGACACGTCACGGTGATTAATCACCGATTAGCACATGCCATTGTGGTGTTAACGACACGAGTTAATTAACTAACCAACGTGTCATCTCAGTCACTCTGCGTGTCAAACACGTATTTACAACTACTCGAGTTCCTATAAAATGGCTGCAGTGCTAATCAGACATCACATTTGTCTTGTAATAGCTTACTATTCAAGATGCCTTCTAGAATTCAATCTCTTGACAAGCGCTTCACTCTGAGCGAATCAGAGCGGCGTTTTCGAAAAGCCTGCGATCAGATAGTCATGCTCAACAATCGACTCGGCGATGTGCAGAAACGTTATAAAGCGGCCAAACGCTCCAACAACCGCTCATTTCGCTACAACCTGCGCTTGAAACTGGCCGTCATAGAAGGTGCCAGGAACATGTACTATGAGTATGCCTACGCCAAGGCTGACAAGGTCGCCGATCTGCGCCGTGAGTTATTCGACGAGTCTGTAGAGATAGTGTCGGGCTCCGATTCGGAGTATACATCGGACTCTGAGTGAGTCTACATGGATGTAAATCGTACGTCGTTTTCCACAAACGGCCCTTTTCAGAGCCAACCAAATTTTCTCCAAAGATATATTTCTTGTAAGAGTTGTCAAACACACACACGCCACACCTCGTTCACCTTCTGGTTACAAACTCAGAGAGAGCGTGCATGTGCGCGCGCGCGCGGTACAATGCGCGTCTGTTCCATATTAGCATTAGTACAATTATTAACGTAATTTCGCGACTGGGGTCTTGTGACACAAATCTAATGTATACCCACAACATTCAACCACGCGCATTATGTGTGGGAACAGGCGCGACAATATTGATTATAAGTACATGTAATATCAATAATATCCCAAAATATTTCGTAAGACACGAATTCAGCCCAAAACTGTCAGTGCGCATGTCTGATTTTCGTGTATTGAGATAGGTTGCAGCGCGGTGGTTAACATTTTCCCTAGCGGTGTACATTCGTTGTCTCCAGTCATGTTTTTTATTTCACGAACATCGCAAATACAACGTTTTCACTATTTTCATTTTATTGATTGGTGCAATATGGTGATTAAATTATACAAGTGCGAAATCAGCGCGATTAGTCCGTCCAATTACACTATTTATGCGATTAATGCACATTTGTTTAATTCTTGAATAACCTCTAAGTCGGCATATTTGTATGTTTGAACAACTTTCGCAAAGCAACGTACTGTGCGACTTGGCGTGTATTTTCTGTATGTCTGATTTTCGTTTATTGAGATAGGTTGCAGCGCGGTGGTTAACATTTTCCCTAGCGGTGTACATTTGTTGTCTCCAGTCATGTTTTTTTATTTCACGGACATCGAAAATACAACGTTTTCACTATTCTCATTTTATTGATTGGTGCAATATGGCGATTAAAATTATACATGCGCGAAATCAATGCGATTAATCCGTCCAATTACACTATTTATGCGATTCATGCACATTTGTTTAATTCTTGAATAAACTCTAAGTCGGCATACATTGCATTTGTATTGTTGAACAACTCTCGCAAAGCAACGTACTGTGCGACTTGGCGGCCATTTGCGAATTTGACATGTTTCTCTATTGCTGATCAGTCATGCGCGGAATGTTTGACAAATACACACTAATCTAATCAGACACGTCACGGTGATTAATCACCGATTAGCACATGCCATTGTGGTGTTAACGACACGAGTTAATTAACTAACCAACGTGTCATCTCAGTCACTCTGCGTGTCAAACACGTATTTACAACTACTCGAGTTCCTATAAAATGGCTGCAGTGCTAATCAGACATCACATTTGTCTTGTAATAGCTTACTATTCAAGATGCCTTCTAGAATTCAATCTCTTGACAAGCGCTTCACTCTGAGCGAATCAGAGCGGCGTTTTCGAAAAGCCTGCGATCAGATAGTCATGCTCAACAATCGACTCGGCGATGTGCAGAAACGTTATAAAGCGGCCAAACGCTCCAACAACCGCTCATTTCGCTACAACCTGCGCTTGAAACTGGCCGTCATAGAAGGTGCCAGGAACATGTACTATGAGTATGCCTACGCCAAGGCTGACAAGGTCGCCGATCTGCGCCGTGAGTTATTCGACGAGTCTGTAGAGATAGTGTCGGGCTCCGATTCGGAGTATACATCGGACTCTGAGTGAGTCTACATGGATGTAAATCGTACGTCGTTTTCCACAAACGGCCCTTTTCAGAGCCAACCAAATTTTCTCCAAAGATATATTTCTTGTAAGAGTTGTCAAACACACACACGCCACACCTCGTTCACCTTCTGGTTACAAACTCAGAGAGAGCGTGCATGTGCGCGCGCGCGCGGTACAATGCGCGTCTGTTCCATATTAGCATTAGTACAATTATTAACGTAATTTCGCGACTGGGGTCTTGTGACACAAATCTAATGTATACCCACAACATTTAACCACGCGCATTATGTGTGGGAACAGGCGCGACAATATTGATTATAAGTACATGTAATATCAATAATATCCCAAAATATTTCGTAAGACACGAATTCAGCCCAAAACTGTCAGTGCGCATGTCTGATTTTCGTGTATTGAGATAGGTTGCAGCGCGGTGGTCAACATTTTCCCTAGCGGTGTACATTCGTTGTCTCCAGTCATGTTTTTTATTTCACGGACATCGCAAATACAACGTTTTCACTATTTTCATTTTATTGATTGGTGCAATATGGTGATTAAATTATACAAGTGCGAAATCAGCGCGATTAGTCCGTCCAATTACACTATTTATGCGATTAATGCACATTTGTTTAATTCTTGAATAACCTCTAAGTCGGCATATTTGTATGTTTGAACAACTTTCGCAAAGCAACGTACTGTGCGACTTGGCGTGTATTTTCTGTATGTCTGATTTTCGTTTATTGAGATAGGTTGCAGCGCGGTGGTTAACATTTTCCCTAGCGGTGTACATTTGTTGTCTCCAGTCATGTTTTTTTATTTCACGGACATCGAAAATACAACGTTTTCACTATTCTCATTTTATTGATTGGTGCAATATGGCGATTAAAATTATACATGCGCGAAATCAATGCGATTAATCCGTCCAATTACACTATTTTTGCGATTCATGCACATTTGTTTAATTCTTGAATAAACTCTAAGTCGGCATACATTGCATTTGTATTGTTGAACAACTCTCGCAAAGCAACGTACTGTGCGACTTGGCGGCCATTTGCGAATTTGACATGTTTCTCTATTGCTGATCAGTCATGCGCGGAATGTTTGACAAATACACACTAATCTAATCAGACACGTCACGGTGATTAATCACCGATTAGCACATGCCAGTGTGGTGTTAACGACACGAGTTAATTAACTAACCAACGTGTCATCTCAGTCACTCTGCGTGTCAAACACGTATTTACAACTACTCGAGTTCCTATAAAATGGCTGCAGTGCTAATCAGACATCACATTTGTCTTGTAATAGCTTACTATTCAAGATGCCTTCTAGAATTCAATCTCTTGACAAGCGCTTCACTCTGAGCGAATCAGAGCGGCGTTTTCGAAAAGCCTGCGATCAGATAGTCATGCTCAACAATCGACTCGGCGATGTGCAGAAACGTTATAATGCGGCCAAACGCTCCAACAACCGCTCATTTCGCTACAACCTGCGCTTGAAACTGGCCGTCATAGAAGGTGCCAGGAACATGTACTATGAGTATGCCTACGCCAAGGCTGACAAGGTCGCCGATCTGCGCCGTGAGTTATTCGACGAGTCTGTAGAGATAGTGTCGGGCTCCGATTCGGAGTATACATCGGACTCTGAGTGAGTCTACATGGATGTAAATCGTACGTCGTTTTCCACAAACGGCCCTTTTCAGAGCCAACCAAATTTTCTCCAAAGATATATTTCTTGTAAGAGTTGTCAAACACACACACGCCACACCTCGTTCACCTTCTGGTTACAAACTCAGAGAGAGCGTGCATGTGCGCGCGCGCGCGGTACAATGCGCGTCTGTTCCATATTAGCATTAGTACAATTATTAACGTAATTTCGCGACTGGGGTCTTGTGACACAAATCTAATGTATACCCACAACATTTAACCACGCGCATTATGTGTGGGAACAGGCGCGACAATATTGATTATAAGTACATGTAATATCAATAATATCCCAAAATATTTCGTAAGACACGAATTCAGCCCAAAACTGTCAGTGCGCATGTCTGATTTTCGTGTATTGAGATAGGTTGCAGCGCGGTGGTCAACATTTTCCCTAGCGGTGTACATTCGTTGTCTCCAGTCATGTTTTTTATTTCACGGACATCGCAAATACAACGTTTTCACTATTTTCATTTTATTGATTGGTGCAATATGGTGATTAAATTATACAAGTGCGAAATCAGCGCGATTAGTCCGTCCAATTACACTATTTATGCGATTAATGCACATTTGTTTAATTCTTGAATAACCTCTAAGTCGGCATATTTGTATGTTTGAACAACTTTCGCAAAGCAACGTACTGTGCGACTTGGCGTGTATTTTCTGTATGTCTGATTTTCGTTTATTGAGATAGGTTGCAGCGCGGTGGTTAACATTTTCCCTAGCGGTGTACATTTGTTGTCTCCAGTCATGTTTTTTTATTTCACGGACATCGAAAATACAACGTTTTCACTATTCTCATTTTATTGATTGGTGCAATATGGCGATTAAAATTATACATGCGCGAAATCAATGCGATTAATCCGTCCAATTACACTATTTTTGCGATTCATGCACATTTGTTTAATTCTTGAATAAACTCTAAGTCGGCATACATTGCATTTGTATTGTTGAACAACTCTCGCAAAGCAACGTACTGTGCGACTTGGCGGCCATTTGCGAATTTGACATGTTTCTCTATTGCTGATCAGTCATGCGCGGAATGTTTGACAAATACACACTAATCTAATCAGACACGTCACGGTGATTAATCACCGATTAGCACATGCCATTGTGGTGTTAACGACACGAGTTAATTAACTAACCAACGTGTCATCTCAGTCACTCTGCGTGTCAAACACGTATTTACAACTACTCGAGTTCCTATAAAATGGCTGCAGTGCTAATCAGACATCACATTTGTCTTGTAATAGCTTACTATTCAAGATGCCTTCTAGAATTCAATCTCTTGACAAGCGCTTCACTCTGAGCGAATCAGAGCGGCGTTTTCGAAAAGCCTGCGATCAGATAGTCATGCTCAACAATCGACTCGGCGATGTGCAGAAACGTTATAAAGCGGCCAAACGCTCCAACAACCGCTCATTTCGCTACAACCTGCGCTTGAAACTGGCCGTCATAGAAGGTGCCAGGAACATGTACTATGAGTATGCCTACGCCAAGGCTGACAAGGTCGCCGATCTGCGCCGTGAGTTATTCGACGAGTCTGTAGAGATAGTGTCGGGCTCCGATTCGGAGTATACATCGGACTCTGAGTGAGTCTACATGGATGTAAATCGTACGTCGTTTTCCACAAACGGCCCTTTTCAGAGCCAACCAAATTTTCTCCAAAGATATATTTCTTGTAAGAGTTGTCAAACACACACACGCCACACCTCGTTCACCTTCTGGTTACAAACTCAGAGAGAGCGTGCATGTGCGCGCGCGCGCGGTACAATGCGCGTCTGTTCCATATTAGCATTAGTACAATTATTAACGTAATTTCGCGACTGGGGTCTTGTGACACAAATCTAATGTATACCCACAACATTCAACCACGCGCATTATGTGTGGGAACAGGCGCGACAATATTGATTATAAGTACATGTAATATCAATAATATCCCAAAATATTTCGTAAGACACGAATTCAGCCCAAAACTGTCAGTGCGCATGTCTGATTTTCGTGTATTGAGATAGGTTGCAGCGCGGTGGTTAACATTTTCCCTAGCGGTGTACATTCGTTGTCTCCAGTCATGTTTTTTATTTCACGAAAATCGCAAATACAACGTTTTCACTATTTTCATTTTATTGATTGGTGCAATATGGTGATTAAATTATACAAGTGCGAAATCAGCGCGATTAGTCCGTCCAATTACACTATTTATGCGATTAATGCACATTTGTTTAATTCTTGAATAACCTCTAAGTCGGCATATTTGTATGTTTGAACAACTTTCGCAAAGCAACGTACTGTGCGACTTGGCGTGTATTTTCTGTATGTCTGATTTTCGTTTATTGAGATAGGTTGCAGCGCGGTGGTTAACATTTTCCCTAGCGGTGTACATTTGTTGTCTCCAGTCATGTTTTTTTATTTCACGGACATCGAAAATACAACGTTTTCACTATTCTCATTTTATTGATTGGTGCAATATGGCGATTAAAATTATACATGCGCGAAATCAATGCGATTAATCCGTCCAATTACACTATTTATGCGATTCATGCACATTTGTTTAATTCTTGAATAAACTCTAAGTCGGCATACATTGCATTTGTATTGTTGAACAACTCTCGCAAAGCAACGTACTGTGCGACTTGGCGGCCATTTGCGAATTTGACATGTTTCTCTATTGCTGATCAGTCATGCGCGGAATGTTTGACAAATACACACTAATCTAATCAGACACGTCACGGTGATTAATCACCGATTAGCACATGCCATTGTGGTGTTAACGACACGAGTTAATTAACTAACCAACGTGTCATCTCAGTCACTCTGCGTGTCAAACACGTATTTACAACTACTCGAGTTCCTATAAAATGGCTGCAGTGCTAATCAGACATCACATTTGTCTTGTAATAGCTTACTATTCAAGATGCCTTCTAGAATTCAATCTCTTGACAAGCGCTTCACTCTGAGCGAATCAGAGCGGCGTTTTCGAAAAGCCTGCGATCAGATAGTCATGCTCAACAATCGACTCGGCGATGTGCAGAAACGTTATAAAGCGGCCAAACGCTCCAACAACCGCTCATTTCGCTACAACCTGCGCTTGAAACTGGCCGTCATAGAAGGTGCCAGGAACATGTACTATGAGTATGCCTACGCCAAGGCTGACAAGGTCGCCGATCTGCGCCGTGAGTTATTCGACGAGTCTGTAGAGATAGTGTCGGGCTCCGATTCGGAGTATACATCGGACTCTGAGTGAGTCTACATGGATGTAAATCGTACGTCGTTTTCCACAAACGGCCCTTTTCAGAGCCAACCAAATTTTCTCCAAAGATATATTTCTTGTAAGAGTTGTCAAACACACACACGCCACACCTCGTTCACCTTCTGGTTACAAACTCAGAGAGAGCGTGCATGTGCGCGCGCGCGCGGTACAATGCGCGTCTGTTCCATATTAGCATTAGTACAATTATTAACGTAATTTCGCGACTGGGGTCTTGTGACACAAATCTAATGTATACCCACAACATTTAACCACGCGCATTATGTGTGGGAACAGGCGCGACAATATTGATTATAAGTACATGTAATATCAATAATATCCCAAAATATTTCGTAAGACACGAATTCAGCCCAAAACTGTCAGTGCGCATGTCTGATTTTCGTGTATTGAGATAGGTTGCAGCGCGGTGGTCAACATTTTCCCTAGCGGTGTACATTCGTTGTCTCCAGTCATGTTTTTTATTTCACGGACATCGCAAATACAACGTTTTCACTATTTTCATTTTATTGATTGGTGCAATATGGTGATTAAATTATACAAGTGCGAAATCAGCGCGATTAGTCCGTCCAATTACACTATTTATGCGATTAATGCACATTTGTTTAATTCTTGAATAACCTCTAAGTCGGCATATTTGTATGTTTGAACAACTTTCGCAAAGCAACGTACTGTGCGACTTGGCGTGTATTTTCTGTATGTCTGATTTTCGTTTATTGAGATAGGTTGCAGCGCGGTGGTTAACATTTTCCCTAGCGGTGTACATTTGTTGTCTCCAGTCATGTTTTTTTATTTCACGGACATCGAAAATACAACGTTTTCACTATTCTCATTTTATTGATTGGTGCAATATGGCGATTAAAATTATACATGCGCGAAATCAATGCGATTAATCCGTCCAATTACACTATTTTTGCGATTCATGCACATTTGTTTAATTCTTGAATAAACTCTAAGTCGGCATACATTGCATTTGTATTGTTGAACAACTCTCGCAAAGCAACGTACTGTGCGACTTGGCGGCCATTTGCGAATTTGACATGTTTCTCTATTGCTGATCAGTCATGCGCGGAATGTTTGACAAATACACACTAATCTAATCAGACACGTCACGGTGATTAATCACCGATTAGCACATGCCAGTGTGGTGTTAACGACACGAGTTAATTAACTAACCAACGTGTCATCTCAGTCACTCTGCGTGTCAAACACGTATTTACAACTACTCGAGTTCCTATAAAATGGCTGCAGTGCTAATCAGACATCACATTTGTCTTGTAATAGCTTACTATTCAAGATGCCTTCTAGAATTCAATCTCTTGACAAGCGCTTCACTCTGAGCGAATCAGAGCGGCGTTTTCGAAAAGCCTGCGATCAGATAGTCATGCTCAACAATCGACTCGGCGATGTGCAGAAACGTTATAAAGCGGCCAAACGCTCCAACAACCGCTCATTTCGCTACAACCTGCGCTTGAAACTGGCCGTCATAGAAGGTGCCAGGAACATGTACTATGAGTATGCCTACGCCAAGGCTGACAAGGTCGCCGATCTGCGCCGTGAGTTATTCGACGAGTCTGTAGAGATAGTGTCGGGCTCCGATTCGGAGTATACATCGGACTCTGAGTGAGTCTACATGGATGTAAATCGTACGTCGTTTTCCACAAACGGCCCTTTTCAGAGCCAACCAAATTTTCTCCAAAGATATATTTCTTGTAAGAGTTGTCAAACACACACACGCCACACCTCGTTCACCTTCTGGTTACAAACTCAGAGAGAGCGTGCATGTGCGCGCGCGCGCGGTACAATGCGCGTCTGTTCCATATTAGCATTAGTACAATTATTAACGTAATTTCGCGACTGGGGTCTTGTGACACAAATCTAATGTATACCCACAACATTTAACCACGCGCATTATGTGTGGGAACAGGCGCGACAATATTGATTATAAGTACATGTAATATCAATAATATCCCAAAATATTTCGTAAGACACGAATTCAGCCCAAAACTGTCAGTGCGCATGTCTGATTTTCGTGTATTGAGATAGGTTGCAGCGCGGTGGTCAACATTTTCCCTAGCGGTGTACATTCGTTGTCTCCAGTCATGTTTTTTATTTCACGGACATCGCAAATACAACGTTTTCACTATTTTCATTTTATTGATTGGTGCAATATGGTGATTAAATTATACAAGTGCGAAATCAGCGCGATTAGTCCGTCCAATTACACTATTTATGCGATTAATGCACATTTGTTTAATTCTTGAATAACCTCTAAGTCGGCATATTTGTATGTTTGAACAACTTTCGCAAAGCAACGTACTGTGCGACTTGGCGTGTATTTTCTGTATGTCTGATTTTCGTTTATTGAGATAGGTTGCAGCGCGGTGGTTAACATTTTCCCTAGCGGTGTACATTTGTTGTCTCCAGTCATGTTTTTTTATTTCACGGACATCGAAAATACAACGTTTTCACTATTCTCATTTTATTGATTGGTGCAATATGGCGATTAAAATTATACATGCGCGAAATCAATGCGATTAATCCGTCCAATTACACTATTTTTGCGATTCATGCACATTTGTTTAATTCTTGAATAAACTCTAAGTCGGCATACATTGCATTTGTATTGTTGAACAACTCTCGCAAAGCAACGTACTGTGCGACTTGGCGGCCATTTGCGAATTTGACATGTTTCTCTATTGCTGATCAGTCATGCGCGGAATGTTTGACAAATACACACTAATCTAATCAGACACGTCACGGTGATAAATCACCGATTAGCACATGCCAGTGTGGTGTTAACGACACGAGTTAATTAACTAACCAACGTGTCATCTCAGTCACTCTGCGTGTCAAACACGTATTTACAACTACTCGAGTTCCTATAAAATGGCTGCAGTGCTAATCAGACATCACATTTGTCTTGTAATAGCTTACTATTCAAGATGCCTTCTAGAATTCAATCTCTTGACAAGCGCTTCACTCTGAGCGAATCAGAGCGGCGTTTTCGAAAAGCCTGCGATCAGATAGTCATGCTCAACAATCGACTCGGCGATGTGCAGAAACGTTATAAAGCGGCCAAACGCTCCAACAACCGCTCATTTCGCTACAACCTGCGCTTGAAACTGGCCGTCATAGAAGGTGCCAGGAACATGTACTATGAGTATGCCTACGCCAAGGCTGACAAGGTCGCCGATCTGCGCCGTGAGTTATTCGACGAGTCTGTAGAGATAGTGTCGGGCTCCGATTCGGAGTATACATCGGACTCTGAGTGAGTCTACATGGATGTAAATCGTACGTCGTTTTCCACAAACGGCCCTTTTCAGAGCCAACCAAATTTTCTCCAAAGATATATTTCTTGTAAGAGTTGTCAAACACACACACGCCACACCTCGTTCACCTTCTGGTTACAAACTCAGAGAGAGCGTGCATGTGCGCGCGCGCGCGGTACAATGCGCGTCTGTTCCATATTAGCATTAGTACAATTATTAACGTAATTTCGCGACTGGGGTCTTGTGACACAAATCTAATGTATACCCACAACATTCAACCACGCGCATTATGTGTGGGAACAGGCGCGACAATATTGATTATAAGTACATGTAATATCAATAATATCCCAAAATATTTCGTAAGACACGAATTCAGCCCAAAACTGTCAGTGCGCATGTCTGATTTTCGTGTATTGAGATAGGTTGCAGCGCGGTGGTTAACATTTTCCCTAGCGGTGTACATTCGTTGTCTCCAGTCATGTTTTTTATTTCACGGACATCGCAAATACAACGTTTTCACTATTTTCATTTTATTGATTGGTGCAATATGGTGATTAAATTATACAAGTGCGAAATCAGCGCGATTAGTCCGTCCAATTACACTATTTATGCGATTAATGCACATTTGTTTAATTCTTGAATAACCTCTAAGTCGGCATATTTGTATGTTTGAACAACTTTCGCAAAGCAACGTACTGTGCGACTTGGCGTGTATTTTCTGTATGTCTGATTTTCGTTTATTGAGATAGGTTGCAGCGCGGTGGTTAACATTTTCCCTAGCGGTGTACATTTGTTGTCTCCAGTCATGTTTTTTTATTTCACGGACATCGAAAATACAACGTTTTCACTATTCTCATTTTATTGATTGGTGCAATATGGCGATTAAAATTATACATGCGCGAAATCAATGCGATTAATCCGTCCAATTACACTATTTATGCGATTCATGCACATTTGTTTAATTCTTGAATAAACTCTAAGTCGGCATACATTGCATTTGTATTGTTGAACAACTCTCGCAAAGCAACGTACTGTGCGACTTGGCGGCCATTTGCGAATTTGACATGTTTCTCTATTGCTGATCAGTCATGCGCGGAATGTTTGACAAATACACACTAATCTAATCAGACACGTCACGGTGATTAATCACCGATTAGCACATGCCATTGTGGTGTTAACGACACGAGTTAATTAACTAACCAACGTGTCATCTCAGTCACTCTGCGTGTCAAACACGTATTTACAACTACTCGAGTTCCTATAAAATGGCTGCAGTGCTAATCAGACATCACATTTGTCTTGTAATAGCTTACTATTCAAGATGCCTTCTAGAATTCAATCTCTTGACAAGCGCTTCACTCTGAGCGAATCAGAGCGGCGTTTTCGAAAAGCCTGCGATCAGATAGTCATGCTCAACAATCGACTCGGCGATGTGCAGAAACGTTATAAAGCGGCCAAACGCTCCAACAACCGCTCATTTCGCTACAACCTGCGCTTGAAACTGGCCGTCATAGAAGGTGCCAGGAACATGTACTATGAGTATGCCTACGCCAAGGCTGACAAGGTCGCCGATCTGCGCCGTGAGTTATTCGACGAGTCTGTAGAGATAGTGTCGGGCTCCGATTCGGAGTATACATCGGACTCTGAGTGAGTCTACATGGATGTAAATCGTACGTCGTTTTCCACAAACGGCCCTTTTCAGAGCCAACCAAATTTTCTCCAAAGATATATTTCTTGTAAGAGTTGTCAAACACACACACGCCACACCTCGTTCACCTTCTGGTTACAAACTCAGAGAGAGCGTGCATGTGCGCGCGCGCGCGGTACAATGCGCGTCTGTTCCATATTAGCATTAGTACAATTATTAACGTAATTTCGCGACTGGGGTCTTGTGACACAAATCTAATGTATACCCACAACATTCAACCACGCGCATTATGTGTGGGAACAGGCGCGACAATATTGATTATAAGTACATGTAATATCAATAATATCCCAAAATATTTCGTAAGACACGAATTCAGCCCAAAACTGTCAGTGCGCATGTCTGATTTTCGTGTATTGAGATAGGTTGCAGCGCGGTGGTTAACATTTTCCCTAGCGGTGTACATTCGTTGTCTCCAGTCATGTTTTTTATTTCACGAACATCGCAAATACAACGTTTTCACTATTTTCATTTTATTGATTGGTGCAATATGGTGATTAAATTATACAAGTGCGAAATCAGCGCGATTAGTCCGTCCAATTACACTATTTATGCGATTAATGCACATTTGTTTAATTCTTGAATAACCTCTAAGTCGGCATATTTGTATGTTTGAACAACTTTCGCAAAGCAACGTACTGTGCGACTTGGCGTGTATTTTCTGTATGTCTGATTTTCGTTTATTGAGATAGGTTGCAGCGCGGTGGTTAACATTTTCCCTAGCGGTGTACATTTGTTGTCTCCAGTCATGTTTTTTTATTTCACGGACATCGAAAATACAACGTTTTCACTATTCTCATTTTATTGATTGGTGCAATATGGCGATTAAAATTATACATGCGCGAAATCAATGCGATTAATCCGTCCAATTACACTATTTATGCGATTCATGCACATTTGTTTAATTCTTGAATAAACTCTAAGTCGGCATACATTGCATTTGTATTGTTGAACAACTCTCGCAAAGCAACGTACTGTGCGACTTGGCGGCCATTTGCGAATTTGACATGTTTCTCTATTGCTGATCAGTCATGCGCGGAATGTTTGACAAATACACACTAATCTAATCAGACACGTCACGGTGATTAATCACCGATTAGCACATGCCATTGTGGTGTTAACGACACGAGTTAATTAACTAACCAACGTGTCATCTCAGTCACTCTGCGTGTCAAACACGTATTTACAACTACTCGAGTTCCTATAAAATGGCTGCAGTGCTAATCAGACATCACATTTGTCTTGTAATAGCTTACTATTCAAGATGCCTTCTAGAATTCAATCTCTTGACAAGCGCTTCACTCTGAGCGAATCAGAGCGGCGTTTTCGAAAAGCCTGCGATCAGATAGTCATGCTCAACAATCGACTCGGCGATGTGCAGAAACGTTATAAAGCGGCCAAACGCTCCAACAACCGCTCATTTCGCTACAACCTGCGCTTGAAACTGGCCGTCATAGAAGGTGCCAGGAACATGTACTATGAGTATGCCTACGCCAAGGCTGACAAGGTCGCCGATCTGCGCCGTGAGTTATTCGACGAGTCTGTAGAGATAGTGTCGGGCTCCGATTCGGAGTATACATCGGACTCTGAGTGAGTCTACATGGATGTAAATCGTACGTCGTTTTCCACAAACGGCCCTTTTCAGAGCCAACCAAATTTTCTCCAAAGATATATTTCTTGTAAGAGTTGTCAAACACACACACGCCACACCTCGTTCACCTTCTGGTTACAAACTCAGAGAGAGCGTGCATGTGCGCGCGCGCGCGGTACAATGCGCGTCTGTTCCATATTAGCATTAGTACAATTATTAACGTAATTTCGCGACTGGGGTCTTGTGACACAAATCTAATGTATACCCACAACATTCAACCACGCGCATTATGTGTGGGAACAGGCGCGACAATATTGATTATAAGTACATGTAATATCAATAATATCCCAAAATATTTCGTAAGACACGAATTCAGCCCAAAACTGTCAGTGCGCATGTCTGATTTTCGTGTATTGAGATAGGTTGCAGCGCGGTGGTTAACATTTTCCCTAGCGGTGTACATTCGTTGTCTCCAGTCATGTTTTTTATTTCACGGACATCGCAAATACAACGTTTTCACTATTTTCATTTTATTGATTGGTGCAATATGGTGATTAAATTATACAAGTGCGAAATCAGCGCGATTAGTCCGTCCAATTACACTATTTATGCGATTAATGCACATTTGTTTAATTCTTGAATAACCTCTAAGTCGGCATATTTGTATGTTTGAACAACTTTCGCAAAGCAACGTACTGTGCGACTTGGCGTGTATTTTCTGTATGTCTGATTTTCGTTTATTGAGATAGGTTGCAGCGCGGTGGTTAACATTTTCCCTAGCGGTGTACATTTGTTGTCTCCAGTCATGTTTTTTTATTTCACGGACATCGAAAATACAACGTTTTCACTATTCTCATTTTATTGATTGGTGCAATATGGCGATTAAAATTATACATGCGCGAAATCAATGCGATTAATCCGTCCAATTACACTATTTATGCGATTCATGCACATTTGTTTAATTCTTGAATAAACTCTAAGTCGGCATACATTGCATTTGTATTGTTGAACAACTCTCGCAAAGCAACGTACTGTGCGACTTGGCGGCCATTTGCGAATTTGACATGTTTCTCTATTGCTGATCAGTCATGCGCGGAATGTTTGACAAATACACACTAATCTAATCAGACACGTCACGGTGATTAATCACCGATTAGCACATGCCATTGTGGTGTTAACGACACGAGTTAATTAACTAACCAACGTGTCATCTCAGTCACTCTGCGTGTCAAACACGTATTTACAACTACTCGAGTTCCTATAAAATGGCTGCAGTGCTAATCAGACATCACATTTGTCTTGTAATAGCTTACTATTCAAGATGCCTTCTAGAATTCAATCTCTTGACAAGCGCTTCACTCTGAGCGAATCAGAGCGGCGTTTTCGAAAAGCCTGCGATCAGATAGTCATGCTCAACAATCGACTCGGCGATGTGCAGAAACGTTATAAAGCGGCCAAACGCTCCAACAACCGCTCATTTCGCTACAACCTGCGCTTGAAACTGGCCGTCATAGAAGGTGCCAGGAACATGTACTATGAGTATGCCTACGCCAAGGCTGACAAGGTCGCCGATCTGCGCCGTGAGTTATTCGACGAGTCTGTAGAGATAGTGTCGGGCTCCGATTCGGAGTATACATCGGACTCTGAGTGAGTCTACATGGATGTAAATCGTAC
The DNA here is from genome assembly GCA_032209605.1 of Mactromeris polynyma. NCBI lineage: Eukaryota > Metazoa > Mollusca > Bivalvia > Venerida > Mactridae > Mactromeris > Mactromeris polynyma. Next base: position 771,366 of record JASFXZ010000071.1, on the reverse strand, counting down.
GTCGTTTTCCACAAACGGCCCTTTTCAGAGCCAACCAAATTTTCTCCAAAGATATATTTCTTGTAAGAGTTGTCAAACACACACACGCCACACCTCGTTCACCTTCTGGTTACAAACTCAGAGAGAGCGTGCATGTGCGCGCGCGCGCGGTACAATGCGCGTCTGTTCCATATTAGCATTAGTACAATTATTAACGTAATTTCGCGACTGGGGTCTTGTGACACAAATCTAATGTATACCCACAACATTCAACCACGCGCATTATGTGTGGGAACAGGCGCGACAATATTGATTATAAGTACATGTAATATCAATAATATCCCAAAATATTTCGTAAGACACGAATTCAGCCCAAAACTGTCAGTGCGCATGTCTGATTTTCGTGTATTGAGATAGGTTGCAGCGCGGTGGTTAACATTTTCCCTAGCGGTGTACATTCGTTGTCTCCAGTCATGTTTTTTATTTCACGGACATCGCAAATACAACGTTTTCACTATTTTCATTTTATTGATTGGTGCAATATGGTGATTAAATTATACAAGTGCGAAATCAGCGCGATTAGTCCGTCCAATTACACTATTTATGCGATTAATGCACATTTGTTTAATTCTTGAATAACCTCTAAGTCGGCATATTTGTATGTTTGAACAACTTTCGCAAAGCAACGTACTGTGCGACTTGGCGTGTATTTTCTGTATGTCTGATTTTCGTTTATTGAGATAGGTTGCAGCGCGGTGGTTAACATTTTCCCTAGCGGTGTACATTTGTTGTCTCCAGTCATGTTTTTTTATTTCACGGACATCGAAAATACAACGTTTTCACTATTCTCATTTTATTGATTGGTGCAATATGGCGATTAAAATTATACATGCGCGAAATCAATGCGATTAATCCGTCCAATTACACTATTTTTGCGATTCATGCACATTTGTTTAATTCTTGAATAAACTCTAAGTCGGCATACATTGCATTTGTATTGTTGAACAACTCTCGCAAAGCAACGTAATGTGCGACTTGGCGGCCATTTGCGAATTTGACATGTTTCTCTATTGCTGATCAGTCATGCGCGGAATGTTTGACAAATACACACTAATCTAATCAGACACGTCACGGTGATTAATCACCGATTAGCACATGCCATTGTGGTGTTAACGACACGAGTTAATTAACTAACCAACGTGTCATCTCAGTCACTCTGCGTGTCAAACACGTATTTACAACTACTCGAGTTCCTATAAAATGGCTGCAGTGCTAATCAGACATCACATTTGTCTTGTAATAGCTTACTATTCAAGATGCCTTCTAGAATTCAATCTCTTGACAAGCGCTTCACTCTGAGCGAATCAGAGCGGCGTTTTCGAAAAGCCTGCGATCAGATAGTCATGCTCAACAATCGACTCGGCGATGTGCAGAAACGTTATAAAGCGGCCAAACGCTCCAACAACCGCTCATTTCGCTACAACCTGCGCTTGAAACTGGCCGTCATAGAAGGTGCCAGGAACATGTACTATGAGTATGCCTACGCCAAGGCTGACAAGGTCGCCGATCTGCGCCGTGAGTTATTCGACGAGTCTGTAGAGATAGTGTCGGGCTCCGATTCGGAGTATACATCGGACTCTGAGTGAGTCTACATGGATGTAAATCGTACGTCGTTTTCCACAAACGGCCCTTTTCAGAGCCAACCAAATTTTCTCCAAAGATATATTTCTTGTAAGAGTTGTCAAACACACACACGCCACACCTCGTTCACCTTCTGGTTACAAACTCAGAGAGAGCGTGCATGTGCGCGCGCGCGCGGTACAATGCGCGTCTGTTCCATATTAGCATTAGTACAATTATTAACGTAATTTCGCGACTGGGGTCTTGTGACACAAATCTAATGTATACCCACAACATTCAACCACGCGCATTATGTGTGGGAACAGGCGCGACAATATTGATTATAAGTACATGTAATATCAATAATATCCCAAAATATTTCGTAAGACACGAATTCAGCCCAAAACTGTCAGTGCGCATGTCTGATTTTCGTGTATTGAGATAGGTTGCAGCGCGGTGGTTAACATTTTCCCTAGCGGTGTACATTTGTTGTCTCCAGTCATGTTTTTTATTTCACGGACATCGCAAATACAACGTTTTCACTATTCTCATTTTATTGATTGGTGCAATATGGTGATTAAATTATACAAGTGCGAAATCAGCGCGATTAGTCCGTCCAATTACTCTATTTATGCGATTAATGCACATTTGTTTAATTCTTGAATAACCTCTAAGACGAAGTAAACATTCATAATATAAATAGAGGATCTAACATGAGTGTTCATGTTTAATTGAATTTATTCAACGAGTCGGTCAAAATGATATAATGCGAGGCTTTGCCGAGCATTATATCTTTTTCGTCGACGAGTTAAATAAATTCAATAAAATATGAACACGAATGCTAGATTCTATTTATCACATAACTTGTAAACAGGCTTAAACAAAAATATCACTCAGCCTCGTTTCTCTAGCCGCCCCTGCATTTTGTCTCTACTTTAGTGATTCGGTCGAGAAAAAATAGTTCCAAAGATTTTCACAGAATAAGAACGACGACTAATACCGATAATTAAACCAAATGTAATGTCGGATGTTGAAACTTAACACAAAACAAACAATTGACAACATGATCGATAATTTACTGCAGTTTTAAGGAAAACATTGAAGAAGTTCAAAATTTAGTGCACACGCGCTGCTGTGACGATATGAAGCCGTGACGTCACTGAGTCCATTCTAAAGTAAAATCATTGACTGAACGTAAATCAACAGATCTACGTTGACACAGTTGAAAATATGTCACTGTCAATCATTCGTACTCGTTTTCTCGGAGGATGGATTGCATCAGCGTGTGGTCTATTCCGTTTATGTTCACATAAAAAAAATCCACCGTGATCCGGATGATGGACAAGTTACATGTATGTTTGTGCAAATATGATAGTTATATGTATAAATACAATAAAATATGATTAAACTAAAAAATAGACCGATACGCGAAAGTCGGCCATGTTTGTTTGGATTTCTGACAGCGCGTATTAATATGTGATGCGGCCCTAATTTGCATAAATAATCCACTAGTGTAATACGAGAAATAATGCATAGGTTATAATCACTCCCGCGCCGTATGTTATGTGATAAAATCAATTACAATGGTTCTTTTGATGTTAAAACGCGTTTATCCACTCAATTTCTACACATTTTTGTTTGAAATATTTTCAGTTCCATTGAGCAGATTTTTTGCTGTTGTAATGCTCCCCTTAATTCAATATGATTTTGTTACTGTCCCCCGGTATGATATTGATACCATCCTTGAAGAAGTCCACAAACCGGTCCATGAGCACAGTCGTATAGACTTAATTTCCTTACACTTCCTCAACTTCTAATGTTTCTTAGGTTGGTGTTTCTCTGAGATTTGTGTCGGGAGGCATTATCTTGTAAATGTAGCGTTCCCTGTAACAACTTAATCCTTCCTTTCCTGACACTAATTGTCACTAACTGACTATAATATATATTGAACTTGATTGTTTACTATTATCATATGTAGCTCTCTTTTCTTGTTTACAAAATGTTATCATCACGTATTCCAATTGTATTTTCGGAGATAAATCAGTCAATATCACAACCAACTGCGGAAATATATTTCGGCACAGCCGTACCAACCGATGGTTTTGCTATTTGCATATCAGTGTTGTGTAAATCAATTAAATCTTACGTTAACCACCAAGGCAATTTCCCGAAATTCATTTTGGATCTGGAGTGACCAGCAATTGTAATATCTCTGTATTTTTTATGTTGTACATAGCTCAACCTTCATATTTCTTGTTTAAGATTCTTCTTGTTTTGCACTGAAGATGACATACGTTAGTTAATCTTATAAGGATTGCATCGACTGTCAGATGGACTCTTCTAATGTTTACACTTGCACCGCCTCAGAGCCTAATGTTTTGTAGGCTGTTGCTTTCCCGGGGATCTGCATGGGGAGGCATTGTCATGTCGTTTGTATATGGCTTTCCCTGTAACAACCTAATATGTCTTATGTACAATATATGTATATATACAACGTATATCATATCCCTTTGTGCTTTTTGTATGGCTGTGCACTATGTATGTTGTAATTACTGCTCTCGTCTGCATTCATTTTCATTTCGCTGTGAATGTACGCGTCCCAAGTGCCGTGCATCAGAGCAATAGATAATGATATGTTTGTACAACTGTACACATAGTGAATTACATTTTCTCGCTGTCACCATTTTATGACCTTGCAGTGTGGCCTCTTTATCTTTTGAACAGGTCGCATCCTTCATTTAATAGGCTATGTGAGATAATGCTATCCAAGGATACGTGACTATCATACATTATCGTAATCCTTTGTATGTGTAATAGGAAAATGGGTACGATTCGTTAGATGGTTTTAGTCAGTTTGTTAACCTGAACAAGAAAGTCGCATGCACAGCATGCGTTTTTGGAGGAGTAGAACATTAGTTTTTTTTGTGATGACTATGTGTGGGAATTATGCGTGATCAGGGAAACGGATATGCTCGTATGTGTGTATGTCTACGTGTCTGGTGTGATGACACTACACGAAGTTGTTGCTTGCAACCGAAATTCATGACAACTGACAATTGCTATGACTTCGCAAGGTATATAAACGATGTATATGTATATGTGATGACTTTGATTTCCTATCATGTATGTTTGTGTCGTGGGAGGCATTGTCGTGTCAATGTAGCGTTCCCTGTACGAACTTAATCCTTCCTTGTCCATTGCCGTCGTAGTTGTTCACCTGTATGTATGTATTTACTCCTTGTGTCTTTTGGGTGGCTGTATACCTTGTTTCTGTGGATGTTTTAGTTTCTACCCGATATCTTGATTCTTTTTTTAAATATTTTTAAATAGTATATTTGTTTTGACTTATGCAATAAGTAACGATGAACTATATTGAAACAGACTATACTGTGTCTATGACTTATCAAACTACGGAGTTATTTGTATCCGCAGTCTCCTACGCAGTGATCTCGGGGTTTATGTAGTAGGCCTATAGTGTAATTGAATGACCGGCAGTCGTAACATTAAGCATTTTTTATGTTGTACAACAAATTTTAACCATCAGATTGCGACAAATTTGCAAACTTCAAGTTGCGCCGACCATCTTTTTTAAAGATATTTCTTGTTTAATAAAATGTACTTTCATAACCTATTTTACTGTATTCTCAAAATACAGCCTCTTGGGAACGGCGTTACAAGGAAACAACTTTTTACAAGTTTTTGACGCAAAAACAACTTGCAGACTAGTACTGTCACGGGGTTTCCGTTTTATACATTTTTTATTAGAATGGCTGCCCATAAAATTGATAAATGTACGTTTTTAACTGATCATTTATTATGGTATCTAACAGTTTGCAATGGTTGACCATAAACTTTTGCACCCTGTTGTGACGTGTTCAAGATGACATCATCATACTTAAACAGCGTGTATATTTTGTGCAGTTTGCATGTAAGCAAAATGTTGACACGCGTCTGATTGATAAATTGAGTTTTGAGCGGTTTAATACATACTTACTTCAAAAGTTTTGATCCCCGAGATATAACGGCCGCGTGTAGTCGGCGTAGTACGGAATACGGACCGGAAAACGAACGGTTTCCAATGTGTAAACATTCTTAGTAAGAGTTGTGCCCCTTTACAAAATGGCAGCGCGAAGTATTTATGTGCGTATTATTTTCTTTTTGTTTCTTTGTTTGTTATCGATATGTGACATTTGCTAAATTCTATCTAACTGAATAATCTAAATGTATACCTAACGTATTTAGTGCTTGGAATTATTCAAAGATTTTTATTATTTCCGAGAAACAATTCTTTTATTTTGCAGGAATTTGTCCTTGAAATTTGATGATGTCTATTCGTTGTTGAGTGTTTTTCAAGTTGAGGGCATTATGATTTAGTGCTATTGATTTTATACTTTACGTAGAATAAATTCACGTTGTTTGAATAAAAGTTGCGCTTTTCTTTGGCTTTAGATGTAGAAATGGTTGAATTGTGAGGTGTGATCAAATAATTTGCCAACTGATTCAATGTTTGTGATTACATCTGGGACTGATTATGACAAATTATCAATCAATGTAATATTCCAAATATTTGCATAGAGTCAGTGTACCCGATTTCGCACAGGACGCGGCTTTGCACACCTGCTGTTTTCTCACGTTTTCTCAATGATTCCCAATAAAAACAAAGATTTTTTGTTACTGTCTCTGAAGCTGACCGTGCGCGTATTCTTTTGATGCATGCAACGCATTAAGGGAAGCAGACGACCACAAACACAAAACAAATATTGGTCAGTAGGTAAGAAGGTAAATGCCCATTTACTTGTGTTTAACTAATAGAATTACATGAAAATATAGCACAGCTGAAGAAAAAGTAGATCAAAAAGTATAAATTCTTCATCAAATTATGGAAACTTTCTATCATTTTCCGTAAATGAAATGGTTTTATTCTCCCAACTCAGAACTGTCAATTTAAACTCGACTTAATTCATCTCTTTTATCAGAAATCTACTTTTTTATGACACAAACGGATATTGCAAATCAAATTGTTCGAAATAAAATGTTATCTAGAACGTTACTATGAAGATGTTATGTTTTCTTCAAAAAATGTATAAATACACAATTGCTGTGATGGTACATGTTGCATTTACATGTGTACAAGTGAGTGTATGGTATAATTTGGCATTCAAATGTTAATTTGCTTGTACTTGAACAAATTTTTATTAAAACATCACAAATTTAGAACAGTTAACAATTTTTCATCCAAAACCATGGTGTGCGAAACCGGGTACCCAATACGAAGAATATGTTCTCCATACGGTGTCTGTATTCAAGCGCACCCTCCTCCATGACATCAGAAAATATGACTGGTATAAAACATTTGTTTAAAGATACAGAGTTTGTTCTTTAATTTGATATAAATGCTGTCATTGAATTTTTATGTTTGAATTGTTAATATACTTCAATATTGCAAATGTGTGCGAAATCGGGTACACTGACTCTAGTGGTAAGAGGAAAGTAATGCTCTTACATTTTTTCTGTGTATTTATTCTTCCATTGCATTTTAAAGCATTTATAAAGCGCTTTTTTGTACATTAAGCGAATCAAAACTTCGGTAATGGAAATGCTTTTAAGTTATTATCATCATCATGTTAAGAGTCTTTTTACAGATGATATATAACCAGTATCTGTATGCAGTACACTGCAACTCCATTATAACGCGATCAGGGGGGGTCCAAAGGTTCGCGATTGCATTATATATGACCGCGTTTAAATCTAAAGACATGAATCATAGAGAAGGGATACCAACTTACCCCCCCCCCACCCAATATAGCGTTGTGCATACGATGTTTTCATGAATTTCGTATTTGTTTTTCATAAATAGGTAGATGAAAATATATAACATTTATGCATTATCATTTGAAACTATTTCAAAACAAAACTCATTAATTATTTAAAACAAAGCTAAAATATGGTCATTTCTCTTTCGGAACCGCGATATTTTGGCGGCGTTTGCATTATTTGTTACCCTGTGACACTCTCGCAAAATACAAGTAAAAATTGCTGATTTAGAGTGACAATTAATTCAATAATCATATCTAATTATATTTTCGAACCTATCGATATTTATCCGTTATTCACTCTAGAACAAAAGAATAATCCATCGTGTAAAACTGTTGATTGGACCTACAAGCACGCGTGAAAAAAGCAATTGCCTACAGTTTTTGCACCATGTTCGATCGTATCTATATTACATATGTCTCATAAAGCATTTCACGTCAACAACGGTCGACCTCTGAAACTACAAGACGATGCGTCGCCTTTGAACTCAGCGAGTAGAAAATTTTCCATGTGCGTCGCATCAAACAATGGTCCGACTACTTGATCTAACAAATCGAGATGTGGCTTTTGAAGTCCGCGAGTACATTGTATTTGACTCTATAGGTGTGAACTACAAGTGCTGTTTTAATCGTAATTAGCACATCCGGATATTGCAAACAGGTTTGCATTGTCATTTAGTTTATTGAGGATTAACACTGCTTTGTTCCATTATTGACATGCCCTAAGGTCATTCATTCAATTAAAAGAAATCTAGCCAGTTTCGCAATCATCTAATTGGTCAAGGTAAGGAGAATAATTGAACGTGGGCATGTCTAGACGACTGCATCAGCTACACCCGTGACATCATAGATTCAGCACAATCCAAGGACAAATTACGTTGATGTTTATGTTAGGGCTGTGTATCGCCAGACAAAGGACGATTCGATTCGCGATCTTTGACTTGCGATCCACGAATCGATTCACAATTCACTAGGTATATAGCAATACAGAAACTGAAAGTAAATGAATAAAATAAACCCGAAATATTTCCAAATTTTGGAAGTAAATGATGCTGGTGCATTTCTGTACCCTGGATTTGAAGATGCCATGTTGACATTCTCTGCACTCTGCGGACGATAATTTATGATATATCTCTCTACATGAAATTTCGCATTTTCATTTAATATAGTAGTTCTTCTTTTTATAATTTCTTACGTGCTCTGACATTTTATTTCTAATTTCTCAAAGCGTATAATTTTAAAAACATAAATCGCCAAAACCTTGAGAGACAGCATTATTCATTCGAACACCACTCAACTAATAGAATGCTAGCTCTGCATGAATCGACTTCCAGTTGCAACAGTGTAACGTTTTTGGACATTTCGGATAAACAATGCATTATTATTTATTTTAAAAAATCGCAATATTTGCTTGCATTGAATTAAATCATTTTGTTTCATTCTTTAATTAAATTTTGCACTTAAATCGCGATACGGCGATCTCGGCATTGGCGAGTATTTGTGTCGAATATTTTGCTTTGACTTGCGAGTACTGGTGTACTTGGATACTCGTTACAGCCCTAGTTTATGTATTGTGTTGAAACACATTAGAAGGTGACATTTGTGTAAATATTGATGGTTATCATAATTGGACATATATCTCTTATGGTGCGTATATTCAGTTTAAGTAATCTCGTTGAATCGCGATCGCAGTTTTTTAACAGCAAGTGATTTCGCCAAAGAGTAGACAGCAAATCACGATAAAAATATGATTTTGATAAATTTTTCTTCCTTTTTTGACAAATTTTAGGATTTTTCATGACAACATCGCGTTATAACGGATATCACGCTATAACCGACCGCGTAGTAACAGAGTTGCAGTGCATATAGTTGCCTAAATGCCTAAAATCACCATTTTGTCGCTCTGACTTAGTGATTATTGAGTCTGGTTTTAATATTGTTTATAGCGATATATTTACATTTAAGTTTTTAAATTGAACAATGCAACTTTTGATTGATGACTCATGGACAAATGTCAATATACATGTTATAACTACATGAATTTCTATGCAAGAAAAAGGTGTTGAAATACCCATTTAAAATTTTGAACCTTTTTGATAATGTTCTATCCTGGCATCATGATTTGCCTATCGCTGTATATATTTGTCCCAGTCATCATTTAAGCAAATATTTGGACATTTTAATTGCTTGACCAGATATTACAATATAACATTGGTGCTGAAGTCTTAGTTTGCACAAATAAGAAAAAAACATAACAATTTTACATTTATAAATAATTCTCGAGATTAAAAATATGATACTAAAACATCTGTTGCTATAAAAATTTGAATAAACAAATCTTTAAATTTTGGCAATTAGTGAAAACAATACAAAAAAAATGGTGATATCAATTGTGGAGCACACTTCAACTTTACAGTATATAGATATCAGATGTTGGCAGCAAATATTGATTGGTTGTATATTGGAGTCCCACTAGGCCAGACACAGTGAAATGCTGATTAGGGGTCTGGATAAGATTGATATCTAGATAGTGCACACAGGGGGCAATCTTGTTTCCTGTTGCTTAATCCACATCAAGGCTGTCCTACAGGGGTCTTGTGTCTGGATAGCACTTTGACACTCTTCACATTGTTGAAATGTGAACAAGGCATTGTTACCAAATGTTACATGTTACCATTACTAGCATCTTTCAGAGATAACACTTTAAAACATTTGACCATTTTGTAAAATTTCTGAAACAAAATGGTTTATAAAATTCCATGGATCAGTACTGTCCGAAACAGCCACTCTATCTATAGACCATTTTGGATAAATACCTATAAAATCTATTATGATCATTTCTGTATACCTCACTACATATTGCACATTAAAACAATGACTATTACTCAGATTTATTTGAAGTTCGACCAATTTTAAGAAACTGAGAGCATAAGAAGTGTGACAAACTGAAACTCTGTATTACTACACCAACAGCGTTGTTTCACCAATTGCCTGATTTTTACCGTGTCGTGAAAATTCAACTGTCTGAGCTGATATACACAAGGGTAATTTTCTGGGGTTTTATCAATGTATAATATATAAAAATGATTTAAATGCTTTCAATTTTATTGGTATTTTTGCAAATGTACCGGGTTTAGTTTGATACCATTTTTGGCATGTTCAAATAATTTTAACTCTCTGTAAAACTTACAAAATAATTAACTAATGTGTAAATTTAAAATCACGAAAATGTCAATTTTCGTAGCTTTTTGTGGAAGTATTTTTCATGAAAAAGACTGCCAAAATGTTGATATTATTGATATTTTATCAAACATACTCGTTGTTTTTTTTGCCAATTTTGCATTACCCTAATCACTTTAACTCGCATAAAACATTTAAGCTACTAAAATAAGAGTATTTAGACACGATATATACATAACTTTAAATTACAAATTTCATCAAGATATCAACATGAAACAAGAACAGTTATACATGTAGAATAAACATGAATGTTGAAGAAAGATGCAAGCATAAAATACATGCAAGTTTGTCCTTTACAAAACACATATAAGTGTTAAATCTATGGACATTAGGGCTGGGTTGATATACCAATAAATCGATCTGTTCCAGTGTTTTTACTTCCAATTTTGTACGGTTATCAGTTTTGCCACGATTAAGTTCATGCAAAATTAACAGATTTGTGGAAACAGGTCACTTCCCTACTCAGAAACCATACTTCCCAAGCAGGAAACAAATATAAAAATATTAAGCATTCAGACTTCCAGTTCATAACAGTTGTATGACTTTCCTCTACTTGAAACCAGTGTCAACATCATTCTAGCTGGGCAAGAAAGTAATGGCTGCTTCCCCTTCCAGAATGGGAACAAATATATCTAAAGCAATGAAAATCTTCTAGATCGGGAACATTAAAAGGTGATACCCTGACATCAGTCATCTCTGGCCAGCTGGAAATGGGTACCATATCCATGCTAAAAAAATGTTTCTTTCCCCTTTTTTCATTGAAATTTTAACATTAACTAGGGTTGATCCTTATTTCTTTAAATTTATGATGACAAACAGTGCTGTATATATTTGTTTAAAATATGATTGATTACAATCATTATGAAAAAGTCTAAAATTTATTATAAAGGTCGACCATTATTTCCCCTTTTCATCCTGTAAAGACACAAATTTACCCCACTAGTGGGTATGAGTATCATTGCCCTGTCTGATTTTCAGTTGAAGTTCCCAACTGGCATTAAAAGTCCATGTTTCACATTACAGAATTCGTAACTTACACTTCTAGGTAGGAGGAAACATTGTTCAAAGGGTAAAATGTGCTGCATCATTAGCAGGAAACATTGTTCAAAGGGTAAAACGTGCAGCATCATTAGGAGGAAACATTGTTCAAAGGGTAAAACGTGCTGCATCATTAGCAGGAAACATTGTTCAAAGGGTAAAACGTGCAGCATCATTAGGAGGAAACATTGTTCAAAGGGTAAAACTTGCAGCATCATTAGCACGTAACATAGGAAACATTGTTCAAAGGGTAAAACTTGCAGCATCATTAGCAGGAAACATTGTTCAAAGGGTAAAAGGTGCAGCATCATTAGCAGGAAACATTGTTCAAAGGGTAAAACGTGCAGCATCATTAGCAGGAAACATTGTTCAAAGGGTAAAACTTGCTGCATCATTAGCAGGAAACATTGTTCAAAGGGTAAAACGTGCAGCATCATTAGCAGGAAACATTGTTCAAAGGGTAAAACGTGCAGCATCATTAGCAGGAAACATTGTTCAAAGGGTAAAATGTGCAGCATCATTAGCAGGAAACATTGTTCAAAGGGTAAAACGTGCTGCATCATTAGCAGGAAACATTGTTCAAAGGGTAAAACTTGCAGCATCATTAGCAGGAAACATTGTTCAAAGGGTAAAACGTGCAGCATCATTAGCAGGAAACATTGTTCAAAGGGTAAAACGTGCTGCATCATTAGGAGGAAACATTGTTCAAAGGGTAAAACGTGCTGCATCATTAGCAGGAAACATTGTTCAAAGGGTAAAACGTGCTGCATCATTAGCAGGAAACATTGTTCAAAGGGTAAAACGTGCAGCATCATTAGCAGGAAACATTGTTCAAAGGGTAAAACGTGCTGCATCATTAGGAGGAAACATTGTTCAAAGGGTAAAACGTGCTGCATCATTAGGAGGAAACATTGTTCAAAGGGTAAAACGTGCTGCATCATTAGCAGGAAACATTGTTCAAAGGGTAAAACGTGCAGCATCATTAGGAGGAAACATTGTTCAAAGGGTAAAACGTGCTGCATCATTAGCAGGAAACATTGTTCAAAGGGTAAAACCTGCAGCATCATTAGGAGGAAACATTGTTCAAAGGATAAAATGTGCTGCATCATTAGCAGGAAACATTGTTCAAAGGGTAAAACATGCAGCATCATTAGCAGGAAACATTGTTCAAAGGATAAAATGTGCTGCATCATTAGCAGGAAACATTGTTCAAAGGGTAAAACATGCAGCATCATTAGCAGGAAACATTGTTCAAAGGGTAAAACGTGCAGCATCATTAGCAGGAAACATTGTTCAAAGGGTAAAACGTGCTGCATCATTAGCAGGAAACATTGTTCAAAGGGTAAAACGTGCTGCATCATTAGGAGGAAACATTGTTCAAAGGGTAAAACGTGCAGCATCATTAGCAGGAAACATTGTTCAAAGGGTAAAATGTGCTGCATCATTAGGAGGAAACATTGTTCAAAGGGTAAAACGTGCTGCATCATTAGCAGGAAACATTGTTCAAAGGGTAAAACGTGCTGCATCATTAGCAGGAAACATTGTTCAAAGGGTAAAACGTGCTGCATCATTAGGAGGAAACATTGTTCAAAGGGTAAAACGTGCAGCATCATTAGCAGGAAACATTGTTCAAAGGGTAAAACGTGCTGCATCATTAGCAGGAAACATTGTTCAAAGGGTAAAACTTGCAGCATCATTAGGAGGAAACATTGTTCAAAGGGTAAAACGTGCAGCATCATTAGCAGGAAACATTGTTCAAAGGGTAAAACGTGCAGCATCATTAGCAGGAAACATTGTTCAAAGGGTAAAACGTGCTGCATCATTAGCAGGAAACATTGTTCAAAGGGTAAAACGTGCAGCATCATTAGCAGGAAACATTGTTCAAAGGGTAAAACGTGCTGCATCATTAGCAGGAAACATTGTTCAAAGGGTAAAACGTGCAGCATCATTAGCAGGAAACATTGTTCAAAGGGTAAAACGTGCAGCATCATTAGCAGGAAACATTGTTCAAAGGGTAAAACGTGCAGCATCATTAGCAGGAAACATTGTTCAAAGGGTAAAATGTGCAGCATCATTAGCAGGAAACATTGTTCAAAGGGTAAAACGTGCAGCATCATTAGCACGTTCGTTACATGCTCCAAGTAAATAAAACCATTCTGAGTTGTACATATTCATTTTTTTGGGGCAGAAATTCGGACCCATTCCCCTCACTCAAAAGTATGTTTTTTTCCCCTATCCTCCGTTAAAATTCCCCTCCTACAGCTTTTTTTTTTTTAATTGGAGATGTTGCCAGTATTGTTGATATTTTTAGTCAGAAAGATAGAAACATTGACCTGTAATGAAACTAACTGATCTGTTAGCATATTTACATGTTTACATCACTGCAACAAAGAAATGTAGTGAATACAGACATAGAAATGTATATTTTATTTTGCACATTATTTTTCCCCTGTTTTCCCTCACAACGCTATTTTCCCCTATGTAAGGGCCCCGCCACCATTCCCCTAGAAGTGAAAAGAAACACTGATATTGTGACTACCCTTGATTTAACCTAAAGTTTAACAATTTAAACTGCATTAGTCAATATTTTTCTTATGCCAATACTAGTCTATCCACTTTTGCGGTTAATTTAAGCCTTACTCTAAGTTAATGCTGAAGCATTTGCAGAATTGGCATGTGCGGTACATTGTCTTTCTTTTTGTTGTAAATTTTCAACATTCAGTATTGTGTACAGTTTATCTTAAATATTATTTATTTGTATATTTCAGAATGTGTCTAGGAAAATCTTTGGTAACTGTATCAGACAACAGATACATAGAAGTTATGCCTCGGCTGGCACTATCTCAACATTTAAGGTATTGGGATAGAGTTTTATACAGTTTCTCTGTATTTCACATAGTACATCAGTCAGTTTCCTAATCAATGTTACTAACTGGAACTAACGTGTTCTTCCACAAGCACCTGACAACAAATTGAGGTTGAAGGACTTTGGATGTATGATCCTCGGCCATGTCGTCCAGGAGAGCATTTACCTCACCCCTGTGGTCACAAAAATTTAGTTTAAAATAAAAATACATATCAAAATCAAATACAGTTTCTTTCAAACTTTGAATAGATTATTCTGCAAAATTAAATGATTCAACGAAATGTGATATATATCAGATGCTTCTGAATTCAGATCTCATATTTGTTAAAATAAAGATAATAATTGATAAAATAAGGTGGATGCTCGAAAATTGATTTGGATTTGATCTAGGTCAGTTTCAGTCTCAAGTATACATGTAGTTGGTTAATTTCTCAACAAGTATGTAAAACTTAAATGTTCTTACAATGTTAATACATGTATGAAGATAATTTTTTATGTATTTTTGTGTTCTTTCATGAAAAGTACGGTATTAATATTCAATGGCATTAGGAAATGGCAAATATTTTTCAGGGTCAGTTTGATCTAGATCAGTTGATTCTTAGTAAAAAAAGGACCAAGGGTTCAACCGTCCTATGACCTCCAGATAGGATTTGTAACCAAAGTATGTAATTCCTATGTGCAATATAACTTTAAATAAACAAATAATCAATCTGAAATTGTATATGCAAGCTTTATAGAAGTATGTATGTATTACCAATATCCTTTGCAGGCTAATGATGTAGAGATTACCAAATCAAAATCCCTCGCTACGAAGCCAGATGTTGGAACTCTAAAATTCGGTCACCACTTTTCAGACCACATGTTAGAAATTGATTGGACCAACGCAAATGGCTGGGGAAAACCAAGGATTTGTCCTGTACACAATTTTAGCATACACCCTGGGGCCAAGTGTTTACACTATGCAACTGAGGTATGGTAGAAACATTTTGTACTTTATTCAACATACAGTTAACTCTCTGAAAAACAAATCATTTTTGAAAATCGGATGATTATCACAGTATTTTCCTGTTAAAAAATTCAATGCATGAAATTCTCTCAATACCAGACTCTCTGAATTCTGGCCCAGTTTTTGCAGCCCATGGCAGATATTGTACAATATTTTACCACAGAAAACTGGACAGGTACATTTCGATTTAAGTTTCATATACCCTGCATTAAACAAAATATGGTTAACAAGTAATTTACTAGCAGCTGGTGATGTCTTGGATTTTATGAGGGCTTTGTATCATATATTTTCAAGTATTAGAGCTCCGGAATTGGCTGCAGTAAGAATGAAAATACTTTACTCAGGAACATAAACCACAGCCGAAGGTCGCGAGTTCGAGCCCCGCTGAGTGGGGTTTGATCACTACTTAGCAGTCCCTAATTGAGGTGTGAGTACTTGTTAGTAACACAGGAAGCAGTCATCTAGAGTGATTAGTATATGGTGTAAGAACTTGATTCACAATCAATGTAAAATAAATAAGTTTCAACATTAACCAATTTTTTTCTGGTGAACTCCGAGATTTAATTAGAGTTATTCAAAACTCTCTATTCTTGTTTCAGCTTTTTGAAGGAATGAAAGCTTATCGTGGGGACGACAATAAAATCCGAATGTTTAGACCTATGGAAAACATGAAACGAATGTTATCAACGGCTGAACGATCTTGTCTACCTGTGAGTATGTCTGGTATATATGGATATTTTAGCATGTTGAAAAGTGTTGATGAGTATTGCTTAATTTAATAGTTATGTATATATTATACCAAATACTTATGTGGAAAAGGAAAATAATCCTTGCTGATATTTTGTTACTTTTGAATTAATTAGCAAAATCCACAAACATTTCCATGTGGCAAACTTAACCATTTATACTGAGAACCAGTTCGTTAAAGCTGATTATTGAAAGGCTTGCTGTTTTAATCTTGCTCGAATATGAGTCATACCCATGAAACTTGCTATTTTGAATGAAAATCACCAAAGTTGGAAAAACTAAGAGATATTTGATACAAGGACACTCTCTGTAAACATGTAAATTCAAATGGAGGATGTACACATATGTATTTTGGTACATATTTTCATATGACAGTTGTCTGTGAATGAGAATTTTTTTTGCTATTTCGTGACAGAATGTTTGGGAATAAATTTGGGATATTCTGCAGTCAGTTATGGACACTTTGTGCCTTTGCTATGAAATGTTCGAAAAAAAATGTTGCTGACAAAGACCTTTCGTGAAAATTATGTTTCTGTCACATGTATGCTGTGGACCACAATTCATAGTTTGTCACAAACATGTGCACTGAATGTGACACAAGCGTTCACATTTCTGTAACCTTCTGTATTTGTAGGCATACTCATTGTTGTTTTATATTAGCCTGGACCTGTGGAATTACTGTGAAATATAACTGTGATCTTAGAGTTCAAGTTTGACCTTAAAGCATATACTACTGGAAGGCCATACAACATGG
Source organism: Mactromeris polynyma (assembly GCA_032209605.1). Lineage (NCBI taxonomy): Eukaryota > Metazoa > Mollusca > Bivalvia > Venerida > Mactridae > Mactromeris > Mactromeris polynyma. The sequence continues at coordinate 754,303 of JASFXZ010000071.1, read as the reverse complement.
AATACTGAAGATTTATTGTAGATCTTATATACTAGGGATGTCAATAACCGTTCATTTTACTGACCGTTAACCGCTCAATCTTTCAACCGGTTAACCGATTATCGGACGTACATTTTGGCGGGGCAGGTCGAGGAGTAAAAGACACAATTATTAAATGTACGTAGACACCAGTTGAGAGTAATGCCGTATTTTCGAGCTGTCGTTTGTCCGTTACAGCGGGCAAAGCATACATGTGAACCTTTTCTGAAGGCAAATCGGGAGATTGCACCTCGAAAAGCGGGAGATTGAGACTCAAAACGGGAGATTTTTTTGTGTGGCTGAAATTTTGTCAATATCATGTTTTCATCCGTATCATAAGCTTTAAATAGCAATATTATGCGAATGAACTTGTAATCTGGGGGTCATCCGTTTAATAGAGACGTCAATTAACAATTTTATTGCCAATTATCATATCTGAAAACAATAGAAACGTGTGAACTTGAATAAACAACACAAGCGAGGTCGCATCGTATTTAGATCAGTGTTACCAAGCGCTTGATTCCATGGTTTAGAGCATCTATATAACCCCAAAAACGTGATTTACGGACTGATATATCGATTTTACACTTTCAGTTATCAGTTTGACAAGTGCGGTTAGTAGAATAAACACTCATGTCAAACAGTGATCGCATTATTGACTAATCGGTTACCAATTTTCGTCATTATGTGTAAGGTGAATCACAACAAATAGTCAATTAACAAAGCAATTATGTCATTTAGTAGAATAAACACTCGTGTCAAACAGTGATCGCATTATTGATTTTCACGCCTAAGGGGGTGCACAGATGCGACGGATTATCAGATAAAACATTGAAAGTATATGACCAACACAATTTGCCTAAAAATGTAAAAGTTATGAACTATTTTTTTTTCGACTACTCGGTTACCAATTTTCATAACCGATAACCGGAGATCGAACAGTTAACCGGTTTACCGTTGACATCCCTATTATATATTCTTTGCTGCTATTTTTGCATTACTTCTGCTTCCTGGTATTTGGTGTTTTGAAAACAACTCCTACATTTAAACAATATGGTACAATAGGAAAAATATGGAAAAGAAATGATATTTTCAGCATTTATTAACTGTAAAATATTTGAAAGAAGAAACTTAATACATGTTCAAAAGAAAATTGAAGTAAGGTTTTTTCTGTTACTTGAAGATGTTATTACAGCAAAAATAGTAGCAACCTGTATATTGATTAAATAATTTATTTTTTGACCTTATTCTCATGTGAATGCTTGATATTTTTTCATAGCAATTTGATGGAAAAGAGCTAGTTCATTTAATAAAACAATTGGTAACCATTGATGCTGATTGGGTTCCAGCAGCGACGAAAGAACAGCCAAGTTCTCTGTATATCAGGCCGACTATGATTGGAACTGAGGTAACATTTGTTGATTTCTTGAGGACCCTAAAAAGATATGCCTGTAAATGGACCGAACCTAATATTTCACCCACTCACGTGCCTAATTAAGGGGTTGTGATATGTGCAGTTCAGCCTTTCCCAAGGTGGGATTTTAACCTGAGACCTTACTTAGATAACTTCATAAGAAAACTTAAGTTGTGTATCATCGTAATATTCTCATGTAATACAAGATTGACTATCTGAAATCTGGTCCAATACTTTACCTACCTATCGTAAAATCCAGCAGGTAAGCTTACCAGCTATATGTAACATTGTATTACATTTCAGCCTACTTTGGGTGTTATAAGAGCTATGGAAGCAAAGCTGTTTGTATTGATTGGACCTGTGGGACCTTATTACCCTACTGGTATGGCCCCTGTCAAACTGCTAGCTGACCCCAAGTTTGTACGTGCTTGGCCTGGAGGCTCTGGAAACTTCAAAATGGGTTGGTGAGTTGAAGTTTGTAGATCTGTTATTGATTTGGGCCTATTAGGGGCCAAATTGGGCCCCATATCCCCTCTAATAAAGTATATATGTTCCTCTATTCTATGTCAAAATTCCCCTCTCACTGCATTGTACAGATGGACCTCGTTTATTCATATATCTCATGATACAGATCTGTAATTTACATGTACCACTGAAAGGTGATGTTGGTTTGTACTTCTTTGTAGTTTGTGTTTTCACCATTTTCCTCTCACATTATTTTCCGAAAAGACCTCGCAACCATTCCCCTAAAACTGGAAAAAAACATTACTTGGTCTGTCTGTACAAGTAAGTGTTACAGATCATGGGCTTAGCTTTTCATTTGAACCTGTTCAGTTAAGATCCATCTTCATCTGAGTTAGATTTTGTGTCCCTCCAAAATAGGGCAAAAATCAGGGAACATTTACTTTGTGAAGGGCAACAACTCTTGTTTACACTTGACTGATTTGTTTGTGTTTATACTATTCAGTAACTATGCACCAACATTGGCAGTACAGTATGAAGCAGAAAAGTATGGATGTCAACAAGTTCTATGGTTGTTTGGTGATGATCATCAGCTGACAGAGGTTGGAGCAATGAACTTGTTCACACTCTGGGTAAATGAGCAAGGAGGTACGTTAACAAGCATGTGCTTTTCATATTTTGCTGTGGATAGAATAAATATATACTGTGCAACCTATCTAGAGAGGCCCTCCCTCAGGCGACAACATGTCTCTAACAACAGTATCAATCTGTCCAGAAGTAAGAATTTACAATTAATTTAACCTCTCTAGAGCAACAACCTCTCAACATTACCCAAAAGTTGGGTCCAAAATTTTATTTCGAGTAATACATGTACATGGTTTCGAATAGCCCATTTCAATTTGACGTCACCCACTATTCCATTGGTCCACAGGCAGTCATTATGATCCATGGAAATTACACAATTCTTGGCAATTAAAGATTGATGTGACCAAAGTATTTGTATTGGATCTTTTCAGTCATGTATGGAGTCCAAAGGTGACAAACGTATGATTTAAGAAATTAAAATAATTTATGTATTTTGCAGAATTCCTGAATCATGCATTTCAAAATGCTTCTGTGTTCTTATTCATTCTTTTTTCTCATAATTTTAGAAAAAGAATTGGTCACTGCCCCATTGAATGGTCTTGTATTACCAGGAATCACAAGAAAAAGTCTGCTAGAGCTTGGGGAGAAATGGGTGAGTTCTTGTTTTATTTAACCTACCTTTACAAATAATCAGTTTGTTTGATTTCCTCATATTAATGCCCCTGTAAGGAGACATATGCTGATCACATTGTCCATCTATACATTAGTTTTATCCATGTTTCTAATTCACAGGTATCATTTAAATGATTTATGATAATTCTTTGAAACATAACACAAATATCAGGCATGATGAGAAAAAAAAGATTATTACAATAAAAGTTTCAAATTGCTGATAGCTCAAATTATGTGTCTTTGACCAGCTTATACATGGTAAATTCTATAAATACAGGTATGATATATATTTATGTTTCATAACAATTGGACAACTTTGGTGTTGTAGTTTTTTAGATGAAAAAATGTCATACCAATGTTTTTGAAATTTCCATATTGCAGACTAGTTAGGTTTTGTGTCTAAGATCTTATATTGATTGATGGAAAAATAATTATTGATTGATGGAAACATTAAACCAAAACGTTTTTCTACAAAATTATTTTTGCGGTTTGAAATGACCTTGACATTCATCTCTTACAGGGTGAGTTCAAGGTGACACAGAGAGAATACACAATGAAAGAAATCGTAAAAGCAATAAATGAGAATAGGGTAAGTTCAAAAGCATATCATATGTTTCTGACAAGTTGGTGTTGCTGTAAAATGATTTATTTTCGCACTGTAAAATTTTCGCGAATGTCTGAACCTAGTAGTAGTTCTCCGAAAAAAGAATTTGCTGGGTTGTCGATCTAGTTTTGTGTTTACAGTTAGATTTTCATGTTAATGGTAAATTCGCTAGATAGTAAGTAAGTTTTCTAGGTCACATAAACAATAAGTGCTCAGGTTTACTATTGGAAATAAACCTCATTTCATTAGCAATCTTAATGTAAGTCTTCCGGGTTTCCCAAGAATTCCAGGTTTTTAATGTGCTGGAATGTTCTTGCAAATTTGAGATTGTAGATAAATCTCAATTTTGATTTTTTGTGCATTGGGAAATGAGATTTTACTGCAATCTCTATGTATATTTAATCCTTCCTGTTTTTCTTGTTACAGTTATTGGAAATGTTTGGTGCAGGAACCGCATGTGTTGTCTGTCCGATAGAAGGTATATATTACAAGGATGAGATGCTGAAAATTCCAACCATGTCAAATCCAGAAATCACGAATAGATGTATGAAAGAATTGTTGGATATTCAGGTACTTAAGTTCAGTAGCTTGCCAGGCTAGCTTGGTTGGTAGAGTGCTAGACTGTCACCTTGCAGATCGGGGTTTGATTCCCGGGTTGGGCAGGTTATGCTACTCCGTGACATTGGCTACGGTCATGTCCTCCACCTGTGGTGCAGTTGTCAACAGCTTGCTGAAGAGCAAGTTTGTACTGGTTGATAATTAATTCCAAGAAAACTGGTTAGGTCAACAAGCCACCGTAAATGACAGAGAAATGGTTAAAAAACGGCGTAAAACACGTTGAAAACAAAAAGAGAACTGCTGAATTCCTCTGTATTCTCAGATTGTATAGTACCTGCTGCATGCTTGTTGAACGTGCTTAACAGATTGCATGACACACACTGACACTGAGATACATGCAATTATTGTCTGACCCAAAGACATTTTGTCTGATATTTACTGGTTTTGAATGCATGGTATCTTAAAAACTTGCCTGACAAATGGTCAGGGACCTTACCAAAAGTGACCGAATCTGTTTGAAATTTCACTGACTTGTCAGTTTGTCCTGCTGTCAGGATGGAATGGATTCATGTTACATAGATACTTTGATATTCAGTGGGTAGTGTGTGAAGTGTATGGATTCTTATGAAGTGTTCTTGTTCTGATTTGCATTAATCTATGTTTAGGGGACATTTCAGATATTGAAGCAATACATAGTGGTACATAATGCAGTATGTTACTTCAGTATCACATTATATCATGGTATGCTTTAGATCATGCCGCCTATAGTGTTCTTAAAAGTAAAAAAAACATTGTTGTCAAATGCTTACCCTTTGCAATATGTTTCTTTATCATTACAGTACGGACGTACTTCCAGTGACTGGGTTGAATTTGTTAATTGAGTTTCCATGGCAACACAAAAAGGAGAAGAGGTTGAATTTTATTAGTATGGACCAGCCATGACTGCACTCACAGATGATTGGCTAGCACCATCCTCATGTTATTATCAACATATTTGTCTGAAGTACATGCATCATTTTTATACCTCATGATTTTATTTAGTGATTGCTTTTGTTCTAGATATCTGGGCCACAGGAGATTGTCATGAGTTTTCTCCCTTTATCCCTTCTAGAGTTCGCTCCCTTCAGGCATTTCATTCTGATGTTATTTGAGCTCGTGGAATGATCATGTATACCACACATCGATGCTTTGGGAGATGTCTGTAATTTGTACAAATAAGTTTGTTATAATGATTAGTTGTTGAAGTATTATTAAATTACATTGTACAATGATATTTGTGCCCACACTTAGATTTATCCATGTCTGTCCGTCCGTCCATCCCTAAAAACTTGCGTCATTGAACCTACAGTCTTCAAACTGTATAAGAATGTATATCAGCATGTGAAGTTGTTGACCTGGGGTTTTGTGTCCCTCTCCACCAAGGGAAAATAGAGTTATGGCCCATGAATAGATAAAAATTGTTTGTGTAAAGGGGGCACCTGTGTCCTGTGGACACATTTCTAGTTTTTATACTTTTAGGATTATACTGGATTTTATCATTTGTTTCGATTTTTAGCTCATTTTGTGTGATTCAGTGTTTTTTTTCATTTTTTGAGACCCGTAACTTTTTAGTTTGTATCTTGACAATCTAGTATTGTTTCAGTTTGTTTTTCAATGTTCATAATAAGATTTTTCAATGTATGTTTAACATGTATTTTATTTAACATTTATTTTGAGAAAATCTATCTGCCACCTGCTTTAGTACTTTGACATTTTTATTTGTAAAACATGTCGTATAGGTGTGGAATACTCGACTGTTTCGTGTAGTGAATACTTTTTTACACTGTACTGTCATTAGCTGGATCCGGTTTGCTGAGTTTCCAGAATGACTTGCAAAAATGTTGTTGTCCTAAAACAATCATTTATGTAATCTACAGGCTATCCTCTCGAGAGCTAAATCCTTTTTTAGATGAAAATTTTGGCTGTTGTTGAGAATCTCATGGTAAATTCTATTGCGTAATATTTATTCATTATTGCTGTGATGTACAATTGATGTAGTATTTTTGTGACAATCAACTGAGATTTACTAACATAAGATCCTTGTATATTAATTGCTAGAATGTCATATATCATTGTACCTTGAAATAAGAGAAAGGATAGGAATGCTTAATTTTTACCTAAAAAACTATGACTTTTTTTACAGGTGCGAAATTTTCAAAGCAAAAATATGAAAAATAGGGGTCAAAGTGACAATCAAGCAATTAATATATTAAAGTAATATAATTAAGCAAGTATTTTATTAACGAAGTGTATTAATAAAGTCCAACATTGTCATAAATAGTCTACAATTTCTTATACATACTAGTACAAACCTTGACTGGTCCAATTTTTATTGAGTTATTTATTACATAATTCGCTGTATATCATTTATATCAGTATTAGTTGACTAAAAATTGAATTATTTGTCCCCAAAGAGGGGTATGTATCAATAGCACATACATGTATATAAGTTACCACATTGCTAAGTATCACAGCAACATCCTATCATTTACCAGCAGCCTGACATTGTTTTTACTAAGTTTCAATATGTTACATTGTTATCAATTAGCAGTAAGCAACAATATTTCAAGATTTCATATCACAATAGTTGCCGATTAACCAAAAAGTTAAAAAATGGAAGTTCATACTCGGAAATTTTGTTCGGTGTATATTAGTAAATGTATCAATTAGTGTCATCCAACACTTTGTGTGCGTACTATAAATTTTAGATGATTGAAAGGATTCCAACAAACTTGGGGAAGATTTGTTGTGTGCAGTGGCGCACCACTCAAGGGGCATTCATGACATCTCTTGTCATCATTATCATTGTTTTAAATGGCAGCACTATTTTATCTGCATGAACAACATATTAATACTGTAGTTCACTTTATACGCCGTCCCAGTTATGAACAAATTCACTTGTAATCATTCATTTTCTGTGATATAGTATGTATTGGGTATGTGTTGTTTTGTTGTTTGATGTACATTTATTAATGTATGAAATGGTTAGATTTAATATACGAAATGGCAGATTTAATATACAAAATGCTGTAGTTAAGTATAATAAATGGCAGAATAATGAGATTTAATATCTGAAATGGCATCAGAAAATGTCCAAAATGGCAGGATTGTTTAGTACAAAAATGACTGTTGGAGTGTTATTGCATTTGTTGTAAAAAGAGTATATCTGTTTTTTCCTGTTTGTACTTTGAATTAATTGCAGTGTCTGTATAACAATGCAAGTTCATAATATTTGTGTGAGACAAGAAGACAAGATCTCTCAGATGAACTTCTACCTCAGTATGACTGATGTAAAAATATAAATGATGGATATTGGAGCATAAGATATTGTCACAAGTTCTTTACTGTTATTCCTTCTATAGAATATGTACATATGGTACTAGATATTCTATAGTAGGGATAAAGGGAGAGAAGCCTAGAAGGGATAAAGGGAGAGAACTTGTGACAATCTATTGTGTTTCAGAGAAAAAAAACAACCAGTTCTTAGTTTATGTACTATAGGTATGTGTATTTATTATCTAGTCAGAATCTCATTATCTAAGTTTGATTGTAGCTGTTTTCGTGGTTGCCATTGTTACAAAAGTGGCATTTTAGAATAAAAAGATATGTACTCATGTCAGAATCTCATTTATATCTTCTTCAGTTATGTTTTACTGTTTTGGTTGGTTGCCATAGTTATTTTTTTTGATAGGTTATTTTATCAGCTTTTTCTCTGAATACATTGCCATATTTGTAACACATTGCTTGTGTGTTGGGTATGTTATGATTGTTTATTGATACATTGTTTTATGCTTTTGTATGAATCTCTTGTGTTTGTGCTGATAAACATTGGGGTCTTTTTATAGTTAAGAATGTCCTCTCGTGTAAAATCATGATTATGATTGTTTACTTTTAAGAATGAATCTCGTTGTTTTGTATTTAAACATTTAGCAGTTTATCATACTCGCCTTTTTGAATCTCTGCTTACTTTTGCATGACTTTTTATGTAGTTTTTTATCTCTGTTTGGAGTTACTTCCCTTTGATATGTTTATCTTATATGGGAATTACTTCCCTTTGATAGGATTTTCTTATGTGGAAATTACTCCTTTTTACATAGATACTTATTCTTTGTTTCAAGTGTTAGTGAATTACTTCCCTTGAAAGTTAGATGTGTATCTTTTAAGGAGTATGTGGGAGTTAACTCCCATTGAAATTAAAAGTTGTCATGGTTCAAAAGTAGATGGCAGTTAAAGCCCTTTGATGTTAAAGGAAGTTTTATGTTCAGGCTCATGAAGAGATATTTTCCTTTTGTATACATGTTAATTCTTGTATAATAGTATGTGTAATAGGAGTATGTGTGAGTTACTTCCCATAGCTATAGATATAATTATACTCATTGTCAATAAAAACTGACCACCCTAGACACAAATGCAGACAGCTACCTCATATAATGCAAGATACATTTAATGATCTCTTCATTTGACTAGTAAAGAATGGTCATGAAAGTCAAATGTTCTTCAAATTGTTTTTCTACCATGAGTGCTGGCCATGGCTTCTTTTCCATTTTTTAGCTCAATGCTGAAGCTGTTAAAATTTGTTTCCTGTTACGTTCTCCCCCTTTCGGCTTTTGTTGTTAGCTGTCTTGGCTTGTTCCACGATTTATTCCATCCATTGAGATTATTTCCCCTTGCTGTCCTTAAATCTCCTTAGTTGTTCTTTATAGTCGGTCATGCCATTCCTTGTGCCCCTGTTGTTATGTGTGTTTACCCTTGCACCTGCATAGTGCCTGACATTTTATGGACTGTAGTTTTCCCAGGGGTCTGTATGGGGAGGCATTTTCTTGTGTATGTGGTGTTCCGTATAGCAACTTTATCTCTCTCTTACAATATTGAAATCTTGGGTCTAATCTAACAAAAAAAAAACAATAAAAGTGTGCTTACTTTCAATTACCACTTGAGATGACGTTAAACGCCATTCATAGAAAATTATTTGTGGATAGATTCAATGCAATGCAAAATATTCTTGTTAATTGTGCACGTCTTAGCAATTGTTTAGGAACAAAAGATGTGATCTGAAATCCACTATACGAGAATAATTAGCATGCAAAAATTAAATAAAAATGACGCACTTTTTGCTTAAATTGTCACCAGTATAACCCAATGGATGAAGGGGTAACTTTTTGTTGACGCTCAGTATATATTTTTGTCTTTTTGTCTTGATTAGGTACATCAATAAGTTTCTACCTTTGAGTACCTATTGATTATTATAAGCTTTTATTTTATAATAATTTTTGACAATCATATCATTTGGAAAAAGCTTTACATTATAATTATGTTATTGAGATTGATAAAAGAAAATTAAAAAATATTTGATTTTTTCACCATAATGTTTTTATTTGCACTTTTTGTTTTTATCTTATTTTGTTTGTGCTTTCTTATCATCATATGAAAACTTTATTAAATGAATGAAATTAATAGTCAAAAGATTTATTATCAAATTATTCAGGTGTTTTGACTTATCCAGCATCGGAGTACTTTGTCACTGGTCATATTGTATATTCTCACATTTTTGTAGGTTGTAGGTGGGACTGACCCATACTTCGTTATTGAAAATATAAATTAGATATTTTTACAAGTGTGTTAATGCATATGACATGAGTAAAGACCTAAATACCACAGATGCATTACTCTGCCAGATATCGTAAAGCAGGTGCACGTAAACAAGATATGGCGCATTGATAAGATGTTAGCGGCAGACGCTTGGCTCTATTGCGAGAAATAAACATAGTTACTCTTTTCCTTACCTAATTATACGAAGAATATAGTTTTGAAAGTTTCTTTAATTGAATAATGTTGTGAAAACTTTGCAAACAGTGATTTTCCTTTGTTTTGAAACGCAATACAAAATAGCGCATCTACTATTTTTTCCAAATTTCGTGCACCGGTTTCGTTTATCGCCTGCCGCGAGACTTCGTTTATTGGTCCATATTAGTTGCGCATCTGTGGTACTTATGTCTTTGACATGAGTTAGTATACTGATCAGTTTAGAAACAGTGAAACATTGATTGACTCATATTATAAAAGGTAATGTACTAGTATACATGTCATAAGTGTGTATTTGTTTGACTCGTTTTGCTAGATGAATTATTGCTCTCTGATATGAAATTCGCTTGTTTTGTCACTTGAGAGTTTATAGCAGACTGCATACATAGCTTGGAATAAATAAAATAAAGACAATGAAGTGTTTATTGTTTTATGAATTCTTATGTTCTTCATGGACATTCACCAATGTGGCTGGCCTCCTTATCTCAGTTGGAAGAGCATTTGATTTTCTTGAAAAGAGGTTGTGAGTTTGAAATAATGACAAGGTTCATGCAGATAATTTGACTAAATTTCCAGTCTTCCTTCTTTCTCAAATATTTGTGTAGAAGGTAATGTTTAATTACAGTGCTTTAATTCTACTGTCATATTCTTATACTGCCAGAAAAGTTATAATTACATATTGAAAAAAACTTCACATTTTGATTGGTTATGAAGAGATGTTCAAGCTTTGATGAACACCAAGTCGCTGCTTTAAGCACATGGGTGATTTCAAAAATAATTTCTTTTATATCATTTCCTTTTTGATACCCATGCTCTAATACCTTATCAATATTTAATGCGCTTCATTTTTGAGTAATGAACAGTTGCGACATGAAGTCATTTGGTAACTGATCACCAAGACAAATGAACTAAATCCTGTTTATCTCCCCTAGCTGTACATACTTCACTGTCTTCACAAATATCACTTTATGGTGGATGTTTATCAGTAAATACAAAGACCTAAATACCATAGATGCGCTACTAGTATGGACCATAGAACGAAGTCTCGTTCGTTCACTCAACGATCCGAGAAACGAAACAGGTGCGCGAGATTTGGAAAACTGCTAGACGTCGCCCTTTTGTATTGCATTTCAAAACACAGTTTGGACAGTTTTGAAACCATTATTTTCTTAAAGAAGTTTTCAATGATAAAAAGTTAATATAAGTAAAGATCCTTTACTCCAAAAAAAACCCTAAAAGACGTTTAAGGTCTTTTGCTCGAATGAAAGCCGAATCACGCCTCTGAATTTCGGTCGCAAATTTATTCATGTTTTCGTACAAATCGGACACTATATATTCTTATCAAACGATAAATCCTTGTATTAAGTTAAAGCATATTAAAAATATTAGGTTACAATATATTCAAGTTTTTGCATTAACAGCATTCAAGTAATCATAGGTAGCGAATTTACGCTGCACACGCTGAAGCGTAATTTCTTCACAGACTCACGTTAAGTTTCCTATATATTCTCGGATTTTCACAATAAGAACCATATATCTAACTTACCCAAATGTAAAAAGCAATCTTTCAGGACGTCAAATCCTCAAAAAAATGTGTTTAATATTATTTATAGTTTTTCCAGAAACGGCGATCAAACAATCCAAGATAAAAGAAATGTTCACAACATTAATTATTGCTTCATAACTATATTTCTAAACAGGTCGGTTATTTCCGCTTCATTTATGGATATTTCATCAAATTCTAATTGTACTAACACACTTCCATGTCAATAAAATATTTTAAAAGGCTGCTGTGAAAAACAATCTGTGTTCACATAATCTTAAAATTGTGTAAAGATTAATTAAACAAATGATGTAAATCACGCGAGCATGTCATGTTTGTGTACACAAGTCGTCTATTTTCCCCAGCACAAGGGGTGTGAAAAATATAAATTTAGTTGGTCAAATCAATGTATTTATTGTCTGTGTAACAGGGTGGTGACAGCAATTTAATTCTGAACAGGAATTGACATTAAAAAATGTCGGAAGAGGCTGGTTTAGTCTTTGAAATATGAACATTTCTGGATGACAGACGTTGAAACCCGATTGTGTTTATTACAAATTGAGATCACAGACTGATATGACCTAATCATTTCAATTATCAAAGGCACTTATTCTATTAAACAGGAAATAGCAGTATGAATTAACACATAACAAAGATCTCCTGGGGTTTTATGACTCTCGTGTTTTTACAGCTGACACCTAGGGCAATTTTCAATTACAGCATTGACCAGTAGAACTAATCTGCCGAGGGCGTGGTTTATGAATTGCAAAACAATAGGCATCGACCAATCAAATTAATTAAAACACAAGAACATTCATTTATTACTGTCAATTATCAATTTATATGAGAACACAGAAATTGTTTAAACATTGAAATTAAATGGCCACCCGCGAAAGATGTCTAAACTATTTTATGGATTTTAGCGCTATGTGCCATTTTCACAAGACATTCCTTTAAAAGTAACTATAAACAATATATATTTAATCTGAGTATGAATAACAAAACAGACAGAGAGTTTCATATTTTATTTTGACAACAATATATTGTTTTTAGACTACGTCTGCCGTTAACATTGTATCGATGCGCCATATCTGGTAAACGTTAACCTGCTCTCGCGAGATTTTATTTGCCGCGAGAGTTTACGATATCTGGCCGAGTAGCGCATCTGTGGTATTTAGGTCTTTGGTAAATAAGAGGCTTACATCTAGAAAACACTGTCCTTTTTAATGAACATTTTAATCCTAGTCAATTTATATTTCATTTAAATATAATCATTGACCTTATTACTCAAAAACATATACAAAACATCATCAGTCTTTAATATATATAATCACAAGATAAAATATCGATTTATTAATGACTAAAATATACTGCCCTGCATGTTGACTGGGGACGTCTCTGATGTTTGTATCGGCAGAAATATGTACTTTATAAAGGGAGACCACTGCGAAAAGACTTTACAAAATTTAGTGGCGTCATGTCATAACCAAAACTCACGGCGTGTAAATTGTATGTTGCACAGAAAAAATAAACAATCTGTACTGATTTATAAAAGATGCGATTATTGTTTTTGATTTCTGACGTCGTACGATCTATTTATATTTATAACTAGTATAACTATGACAGGTAATATAATTAGCTTAGTTTATGTTCTAGCAATACAAAAACTAAAACTTAGTATGAGTAATTGTGTCTTCCCAAACTACGTCACGGTATGTGAATTCCAAACTTGTGAAATGATCACTATAATTGCTTCATGTTACACGTATAACCATGACACACCTGAATATATTTTTTTTACAGATTCATTAGTAGAATACCGTTCCGACAAAAGACATGTCCCCTTTGTCGGAAAAATGATAGCCTAGTAATCTTGCCTTGGATGTTTTTTCATCATGAGTTACTGAACATCTCCTTTTTCTTTCTTCTTCATATATTGTACAAATCCCACTCTGGGGCGTCATCGTACATGATTTATTTCTAAAGGTGTTGTGTGGCGTACAAATGTGTAGATAAAAAGAAACAATAAAAACAAGATAAAACAGTATGTCTTCTCTACATCTATAGATGTCTTGCACCGCGTAAGCACAGTTTTTCTTATATATCATGTTACAAGTTTTTAACCAATACACTACCCTCACCGCGATGTCTGCACAGTGGATTTTGAACGAGTATCCTAATTGAAGTTGAAGTCTCTTCAGTTTTAGTAACACACATCAATACCCCTCTTGAAGGCCTCAAGGCTGTCAATTGTGGCTAATTGCTCCGGTAGCTGGTTCCACATTTTGTTCGCCAAAGGAAAAAAGGAGTACTTCTTGACATCAGTTTGGCAAAATGGTATGTGGAATCTGTGTCCGTAACCGTGTCCACCCAATGTCAGTTGATGGAAAAATTGGGCCGTCGGTATGTCAATCAGTCTGTGTGTGATGCGATACACCATTACCAGCTTGGCTTTAGATCGGCGTTGCTGTAGGGTTTGCCATTCAAGGTTGTTGATCATTTGGCTGGTACTGCTTGTCGTCTTGTTGAGTTATGTTGTCACAAGTTGTGTATGGATCCCATACTGTGCTGGCATATTCAAGGATCGGTCTAACAAGCGCCTTGTATGACTGGGCCCTGATATACTGAGGGCAGCACGCTATATTTCTCCTGAGGAACGCCAGGGAGTTACTTGCCTTCTTGGTTGTGGTCTCGATGTGACTTTTCCAGGACAGGTTGTGTGATATGGTGACACAGAGATAATTGCCACCTTTCTTGACCATGGATGTTGTAGGTGTGTTGTACTGGGTTCCTCCTTCTTGTGATGCGGATCACCTCACATTTGCTGGGATTAAATGACATCATCCATTTTCTTTCCCATTCCTGCAATCGGTTCAGGTCCTCTTGTAGAGCAATAGAGTCTGCAAGTGATCCTATCTTCCTATAAACCAGGCTATCATCAGCAAAGAGGCAACTAGTTGAGGTGATGCACTGTGGTAGGTCATTAATATATATCAGGAAAAGGAGGGGCCCAAATACAGACCCTTGGGGAACCCAAGAGGTGACCAGTGATGGGTCAGAGGTATGACCTTCTACAACAACCTGCTGACTGTGGTTTGAGAGGAAGCTGCAACTCCATCTTAATATGGTGCCTCTGATGCCGTAATGGTCTACCTTAGCAAGAAGTCGTTGATGTGGGACCACATCAAATGCTTTGCTAAAGTCTAGGAGGGCGGCATCGACTTGCTCACCTTCATCTAAGGCTGAGGATAGGTCTTGAAGTGTTAGGAGTTGGCTTTCTTTTGATCTTCGCCTTCGGAAGCCATGCTGTTGGTCAGATAGAACAATGTGGTGGTCAAGGTGTCTCATTATCTGGCTATGAATCAGTTGAGATCCCTTGTGCACAAAAAGCTAACCTGCAGTATAACAGGTTTTTGGGATGCTCTCTAGTCCTTATAACTCCACAACAACTTATCAACTTTTAGATCAGGACTCTGATTAGTCTTAACTAAGTACAAAAAAAGAAAGTACAGTAAAAACTTGATAACGAGACCACCAATGGGTCTGCCATAAAGTGGTCTTAATATCGAGTTGGTCTCATTATTGAGTTTAGTCATATTGTGCGTATCAGTACTAGTAATGTGATGTTTTTCCATGATATTTGTGTTATTTAAAACACTTTCGTGTCCCATAAATGTGTGGGATTATAAATAAAAGTTCAATAATGGAACAAAACATGTTAATAACACAATATAATTTTTATTTGGATAAATACACTGTAAACAATGCAATATGGAAAAATAAATCTCATAGCCTTCCACCAATTCCACCATTCTCTTGAGAATTGAATGAACCTGAAAATTAAAGCAAATAAAATATTACAGGTACATGTTTATAAATATAAAAAAGAACACTAGAAGTGTGTAATGATAATAATAACAGGTAATATTACAGACAGGACAGTTCTATCACTGAAATTACTGGCTTGAGCGGTATCTGTTCTTCAAGAATGTAATTTTAACATGTTAATTTCAATGTTCATATCCAACGGCTGTAAATTTTACAACTGCTTCCTCAGCAAATTGTCATTACATTTATTTTGTCCTATAAACATAGTTTGTAAAGCAGAGGTCAAATTAATTAACCTGAGTCTTTCTAACGTCATATTTATCAGCCTGTTGCCTCTGGCTTTTTCCTGGACAGTCTTTGATCAAATAAATTTTCTCTTTCAGAGAAAACTGTTTCTACTCATTGCAGAACATTTAAACAAATTTAATCAGCCAAGTTCAAGTAGGTCTTTATCAGTGAAACCACGGACATATAAACGGTTTATATGTCCCTGATGAAAATCAAATTCAGATATGATTGATTAATCTGGTCAGATAATTACGGAAGTTTATACGCTTTGTTGTTTGTCCGTCAATTAACGAGTACAGTATAACATATTCATTAGCTTTGAATCAAAACATGTGATTGCTATTGCTAACTGCTCAATTAAGGGTCTCACAAAGGGCCAAACAAAATACCCACCTCTTAGTGTGTTTATGACGCCTGGAGGGATTAAAGTGTCATCAATGATTGTAAACAAATCCGAATTAACAACCTCGGCTGTCGGTGTGACTAAAATCCACACTGCCTGTTTCGGGATGGTACATGGTCGTACTTTCGAGTTGAGTCTTCATTATTGATCGGAACCTGAATAAGCAGTCGCATTACGCAATATCGAGTTGCCCACAATTTCGAGTTGCGCGACCATTGAATTATATAGAGAAAAATTTGGGTCCGGAAAAAAACGGTCATAATAATGAGTTGGTCGCAAAATTGAGTTGGTCACATCATGAGGTTTTTCTGTACAATGTATGGTTAATACCTGACAGGTTTTGTGGTATAAGAAGTAATGATGGTATTTACCCTAAATTAAGTGTCTGCAACCTACCCCCAGACTACAAGAGTCTTGTACTGATTATCCGACCTTAGACCTTGCCTTCAATATGTTCTTATTATTTATGGCTTCAACATCTCAACTTATGTCCAACCTGCAGAAAATTCTGTCAAATATTGGCTCCTATCTCAATGCCAAAAATCTCCTTTTCAACCAATCTCAAGCTTGCATAACGGTCTTGAACTCACTTTAATTTTGACAGGAGACACTGCTACATATTTATGACAGTCCAACTAGAATATGAAGTTGTAAGACATTATAAACATTCCAAAATAACAAATTTACATAATTTGTTGATACGCTTTTCAGAAAGTTGTTTCGTTTATCATGAAAAAATCACATTTTGATTGGTGGATTCTTTTCTTGCTATATATATTATAGACTATTAGTGATGTATTGGCATTTTCCATGCTCAGCTGTGCCAAAGTTTCTTGTATGTATATCTGCATGATGAAAGATCTTTGCTCTGCTTATCATTGTTAAATTTATGTAAAATTCTTTATTCGTGTATTTATAAGTTAGTTTCTATTCAATGTAGAGTTAATTATTAAATGGACAAATTACTATTAAAACTATCTTCATTTTTTGTAGATCCAAATCAACCAATTGGGCCTCCCCCATCAATGGGGCCTCCCCCATCAATGGGGCCTCCCGAATCAATGGGGCCTCCCCCATCAATGGGGCCTCCCCCATCATATGATGAGGTTCAGAATATGTCTGCAGGAGGGGCTCCTTTCTACCCAACACAGCCTTACGGATATCCAAACCAGCCAGCAGCCCCGGGTATGCCCCCGGCACCACAGTATCCAGACCAGGGTGGATTTAAATATGATGTAAAAAGAATTGATTTGAATTTGATTGTGATTTCTTAGTTTTTCTCCGATTTTGAAATTAGCACAGGTTCTTATGTAATGTTATTTGGCCTGTGCTCAATGATTATTTAATTTAATTGTGTTAACATTGAGTGAGCATTATTTACCTTCATTTCCCACATCTGACTTATGGAGACATGCCGCCTTTGCATCTGTCATTCATATGTTTAAGAAAGAGAGATTATGCATTGCCAAGTTTCAAAATAATAAAGCAATCTTGTCAGTATATCAGTGTAAAATGCCAATGCAATGTCTCATGATAGTATGTACGTTTACAATCTGAGGTCAGACATGAACAAATCCTGATGATTTGATTGAGTTTACACTCATGAACAAATCTTAAATGATTTGATTGTAGGTCCGAAAGATTTGATGAGGTCAGACATGAACAAATCGTAATGACAGTTGTTTATTTTTCTGTATAAATTACATTTTGTGTCATTCATTTTTTTGTTAGCAGTACAGTGGTGTCCCACAATATCCAATGCAACAAAACTATGGTCAAGTACCGTACCCAATGCAGCAAGGTGAGTTTTTGCTACTGTTTCAGTGTATATGATCTCATTCTATTACACTGTTTGTCTATAATGGTCTGATCAAGTTATTTTACTCTATTTAATGTAAGAGGCACAATTCTATGCTTGTCTGAATCATATGTTAACTTTGAGGAAGTGCAATATCCATAAAGTATCTGATATTTTAAAATGGCAGGCTAAGCACTAGCCTTAACCACCCAGCTTATCAGGATGGTTCTGACATATTATAATTGCCACCTATCTAACAGTGGAACAGGTACCAGTCAAAGATGTAAGACATCATTCTGAACGTTCAATAATTTGGACTAACTTGGCACTAAATATTTTACTATTTACCAAACCATTTATTTTGTGAAAGCCATTTGTTTTATGTAATGGGCCGATAAACGATGCTTTACTTTTGATTAGATACAATAAAGCTGTGGTTTGAATGCTAGTATATCTTTATTGCTTCCTTTTCATGTTTACATCTTGTAAACTTTTCAACAATGTTTTATATTTTGTTGTAGGTGCACAGTACCCCTATGGTGGGGCCCCTGCAGGGGTTTACCCGCCCCCACCTGGTGGTCAGGCAGTGTATAATGCACAGGGAGGGGTCATGGTTCAGCCTGTGAGTATTTTATCTGTATTTTGTTATAGTATAATGGCCCAGACATATTTATGCCCCCACTCTGAAAGGGGGGGGGGGCATATAGATTTGCCCTTGTACTTCCGTCCGTCACAAAATCTTGTGTCACCCATATCTCCAAATGTATATTAGCCAGAGTCATAAAACTTTACAGAAATGTTCACCAGCATGTTTGGCTGTGCCCAGTAAGTGCAAAGTTATGGCCCTTGACTTAGTTAGAATATAGCCTATAGAGTATGCAATCATGTGTCACTCATATCTCCAAAAGTATATGAGCCAGAGTCATAAAACTTTACAGGAATGTTAACCATTGTAGTGTGTAGTTGTGCACCTGGGGTTTCATGTTTGGCTGTGCCCAGTAAGTGCAAAGTTATGGCCCTTGATTTAGTTAGAATATAGCCTATATAGTGCAGTCATGGTTACGTCCAGTAAGTGCAAAGTTATGGCCCTTAACTTATCACCATAATCGGTACAGTTGTTCACTTGGTAATGTTGATACCTATTCACAAACTATGAGCAGAATAATAGCAGTTGCTTTTGTGACAAAGGCTGCAAGTGGGGGGCATCTGTGTCCTATGGACACATTTCTAGTCTTACTCTTATTTATTCTATTCTGAAAGTTTTCTGGAATCTAGTTTAACTTTCTTCATTCTTACAACTCCTACAATAAAGAACAAAATGTTCTGTTCCATGTGATTTATTTCAACAGCCGGATAAACCAGCAAATGTCTGATCTTTCGATCCAACATATTGTTATCTAATATGATAGAGTATTACTCCTTCTCTAGATATACAACTGAATATTAGAATGGTTTGTATTGAGACATATTTTTGGTATATCATACTTTGTATGCATCATTGTGGTAATTCACTGCAAATTTCCGTCTCAAATGCCGAGTCCAAGCCAATATAGCATTGTATCAGTGACCAGTTTAAAACAGTTGCATTATAACTAGGCTTCTCTGTGTGTCATAGAATTTATATTCATGGTTATTTTCCCTGGTAAATAGCTTAAGTTTACCATCCCCACAGTTGTTGCCATGTTATCTTCTTGCTTGTCATATAAATGACTAAAATACCACTGGAATGACATTATTATCAGATTTCCCCCACCCCTCAAATATAAACTTTTTTGCATCAGATATTCGTAATTATTATTTGAAGTGACTCGGTATGCAGAAATTTTGAATGTTATATTCAGTTATGTCTGTTCATGGTCAAGGATATACAGTGTTGTAAATGTTGCACAGTGAGGGCATAGGTCAATGCTGTACAATGAGTTCTTAGGTCAAGGTTGTACAAAGAGGTCATAGGTCAATGTTATGCAATGAGGTCTAATGTCAAGGTTGAACATTGAGGTCATAGGTCAAGGTTGTACAAAGAGGTCATATGTCAAGGTCGTACAATGAGGTCTTACATTAAGGTTGAACGTTAGGTAGGTCATGCTTCAAGGTCATAGGTCAAATTTGAACAGTGAGGTAGGTCAAGGTTATACTGCAAGGTTTTCAGTCAAGGTTGAATAGTGAGGTCGTAGGTTAAGGTTATTTAATGAGGTCAAAGGTCAACCAGGGCTAGTGAAGGATGGTAGATGTAAATTTTTGCATGCACAAACAGTCACCTTGATGTTTATGCTTTCCTTGTTTGTATTCTTACAGATGTATAACAACAATCATCTGCAAAGAAGAAGATGTCTGTTGAAAATAACATTTATTTTCATAGCTGTTGGTGTAATGATGTACATGTTATTTCGATTTGTGTTTTAAATGCAACCTGTCAGCTTGTGATTGTCCATTGCAGTTGATTCAATTTTATCACTGAACTGTACAACTCTTAAAATCTTAATTTCAGTGTTTAATTTTTTGTCTTTGTCTTTGACTGATATTTCTTTTGTATATCTTTTTTGAAATGATATTTTGTCTCAATTTGACAAATATTTTTTTTTTAAATGAGAGACATCTGACACAGCCTATTTGAATTCTGTTAGTCATGAATTTGTAACTAATGCTGGACTCATGATGTTATGTTATTATGCCCTGGCAAAGGGGCATAAAGTGTTACTCCTTTCCACCTGTCAATGTGAAAAATTGATTTCTGATCAATAACTCTCTAAAGGATGAGTGGATTCAATTCATATTGGGCACAAACGTATAGAATAATAAAATACAGGTCAATGATGATTTCAGTTGCAATGCACCAATTTTTAATGGTGTAACGGCCATTTTTCATGGAAAAAATTGCTTTCTGATCAACAATACTTGAAAAACCCACAAGGGGGGCATCCATTTCCTATAACCACATGTAGTCTAATATTTGTCTGTTCACCTTCAAGCCATTTTTTATTGTCATTTAAATACACAACTTGAAACAGTTACTTCTGTAACAAACAACATGGGCCAGACATAGAATAATTCCTCCACAGTTTCTTCTACCAAATTTATTTCATCACAAATTCCATGGCAAAGTTGATATACAACTGAATAAACTTTTTGCCTTCTTAAATCCAAATTATTTTGTTTTAAATGTTCATTATCTACTGTTACTTTTATATCAAACATGGTGTGGTATGTTTTGTTTGAGATCTATTAGAAAAAATATTGTTTTTAAAAAAAAAATTCTACTAACTAATGGGAGGGGAAAGTGGTTGGTAGATCAGTCAAGGTTGAATAGTGAGGTCTTAGGTCAATGCTGAACAGTGAGGTAGGTCAAGTTTGTACGGCAAGGTCAGTCAAGGTTGAAAAATGAGGCTGTAGGACAAGGTTATTTATATAGGTCAAAGGTCATCCAGGGCTAGTGAAGAATGGAAGATGTATATTTTTGCACCTTGATATTTATGCTTTCCTTGTTTGTATCCTTACAGATGTCTATCACCAATCAAATGCAGAGAAGAAGACGTCTGTTGATGATAACATTTGTTTTCGTAACTGTTGCTTTAATGATGTACATGTTATTTCGATTTTTGTTTTAAATGCAACCTGTCAGTTTGTGATTGTACATTGCAGTTGATTCAATTTTATCACTGAACTGTACAACTCTTAAAATCTTAATTTCAGTGTTGAATTTTTTGTCTTTGATATTTCTTCTAATATCTTTTTTTTTTAATTAAAAAAAACCCACTGAATTTTTAATTTTGTTGAATTTTGTCCCAATTTGACAAATATTTCTAAAAATGAGAGACATCTGACTGAGCCTATTTGAATTCTGTTAGTCATGAATTTGTAATTAATGCTGGACTCATGATGTTATGTTATTATGCCCTGGCAAAGCTGCATAAAGTGTTACTCCTTTCCACCTGTTGAGAGCCGCGGCCGTGGTCCAGTGGTTAGTGCGCTGGACTTGTAACCCGGCGATCCGGGTTCGATTCCCGGTCGCGGCAGTTCATACCCTTCCATGAAAATTTGACAAAATGTCGATTTTCCTCCACATGTGGAGAAGTTGCCGGCTCCTTGTGGAAGGGTAAGTAAGGGCTGGTTAGAATTCAGTCCAGGAAAAACTGGTTAGGTGAACCGGCCGCCGTATATAACTGAAATATCGTTGAGAAACGGCGTTAAACACGATGAAACAAACATCCACCTGTTGATGCGAAAACTTGATTTCTGATCAATAACTCTCTAAAGGATGAGTGGATTCAATTCATATTGGGCACAAACGTATAGAATAATAAAATACAGGTCAATGATGATTTCAGTTGCAATGCACCAATTTTTAATGGTGTTACGGCCATTTTTCGATGGAAAAAATTGCTTTCTGATCAACAATACTTGAAAACCCACAAGGGGGGCATCCAATTCCTATAAACACATATAGTCTAATATTTGTCTGTTCACCTTCAAGCCATTTTTATTGTCATTTCAATACACAACTTGAAACAGTTACTTCTGTAACAAACAACATGAGCCAGACAAAGAATAATTCCTCTTCAGTTTCTTCTACCAAATTTATTTCATAACAAATTCCATGGCAAAGTTGATATACAACTGAATAAACATTTTGCCTGCTTAAATCCAAATAATCTTGTTGTAAGTGTTCTTTATTGTCTGTTACTGTTATATCAAACATGGTGTGGTAGGTTTTGTTGATATGCATCAGAAAAAATACTTTTCCTACTAACTTATGGGAGGGGATGGGAGATCAGGCATTGTTAAATAGTGAGGTCTCAGGTCAATGTTGAACAGCGAGGTAGATCAATATTGTACTGCAAGGTTTTCTGTCAATGTCGATTAGTGATGTTGTAGGTCAATGTTGTTAAGTGAGGTCAAAGGTCATCCAGGGCTAGTGAAGGATGGTAGGTGTATATTTTTGCATGCAAAATCATCCACCTTGATATTTACGCTTTCCTTGTTTGTATCCTTACAGATGTCTGTCACCAATCAAATGCAGAGAAGAAGACGTCTGTTGATAATTTTGTTTGTTTTCGTTACTGTTGGTTTAATGATTTACATGTTATCTAAATTTTTGTTTTAAATGCAAAACTGTCAGCTTGTGTAAGTGTCCATTGCGTTACATTCAATTTTATCAATGAACTGTTCAAACTCTTACAAGCATGATTCCAGGGTTGAAATGTTCTTCTTTTGACTGATTTATCTTTTGTATATCTTTCTTGAAATGAAATATATTTAATTTTTGGAGAGTTTTGTCCCAATATGTAAATATTTCTAAAAATGAGAGGAATCTGATGCAACTTATTTTTCCTTTGTTAAATCATACATTTGTTGTTAATAGTGGACTCGAAGAATGGAATAGTCTGTCTGTGTGAAAAAAATTGTTCTAATCAGTAGCTCTTGAAAGCACAGATGAATTTCAGATAATATTGGGCATATAAGCAGAGGTTTATAAAATGCAGGTCATTGTCAGTTTCGGTTACTGGTACACTATATCAATTTTTGAGGAGTTATAGCCCTTTTTACAACTTAAAAATTGGTTCAGCAAAGATAATATTTTGAACGCTATTTTTCTTATTTATCATTTAAGTGTAAATGTTTGCATGTTTAGAATCGATCATTACATATCTTCACACTTTTATACATATACTGAACTAAACTTCTTGCACAACAAATTCATTTTTTTTTTGCTTTACCTATTAAGATAAAGTAAACCAATTTCCTTGTCCCACTTGGTCAATATGTGTTTTTGATTTGTTGCACAAAGAACCTGTAACAAAATGCATGGCCACCTCTCCTTCATATTACATAATGCCAAAATTTGAATTAATTGATCAATAATTTGCTATATTTTGAAGGAATATGTGACGAAATTGGGAATTGTTAAGAATAAACTGTAAAAAAAAGGAAACACACGTGAAATATTTATGACAATACATGTTCTGTCTGGATAAATAACCATTTAAATGTCATTTTGAAGACACACCTTGTTCAGCAGCATATTTTTTTGGATCTTTTGCATTAAAGGTGATGCAACATGTCTCATATGTTGCTATAGAAGTTTTGCACCGTATATAAACACTGAATCTGTTCATTTTCCTGTGTGACTTAAGCAATATGACATCTCATAGAACACAGTCAAATTGAAAAATTGACTACTGCTCATAGATAGAAAAAAATCCTTAAATTTTGATAAGGTTCAAACCAAGGAGCTCGTAGGCTTAGCCGTAGCCCCGCATACATGTCTCTGTACTCCGACTTTTACACGCGTCGTTCGTAACAGCGACAGTATAGAGATGTGACGTCCGTGGCTTTACTAGCTTAGCCGCAACATTCCTATCCCTTCAACAATGCATCAATTCTTTCCTCATTCAAAAGTCTTTTCTTTGGATATCTTACTTTAGAGTATTTGTCTGTGTTGCTCAATTTTTTATATATCTTATTATTTTACTGTCACATTTATTTTGTTTATAGATCTGATTGTGTGTCTTAATCTTTTAGTCTAGTGAGTTTCATTTGTAAAATAGTTCCACAAAGAACTGATAGTACAATAGTTGTGTTGCTTTCAAGCATTATGATTGGACGAGGGCATCATTGGTGCGCTTTCGACCAATCAGATGGGTGTTTTTCAGCCTGTTGAAGCTTTGTTAAATATGAAACATTTTACCAGAATAAATAAAAACACTGTTTTTGAACACAGATGATGCAATTTATATCAATTCTGAGATTAATTGTGATATATTTACTTGGCAATAATTTGTATATATTATCTGTTTGCTAAGTGTACAAGTGGTCCATACTGTGTTGTATATTTTCTCATTGCATGTGTATGGAGATTTTCATAGATATTATTAAGCTGCGATATTTTTCTAACATACATAATTTGTTTTACACAAAACTGTTTTGTCTGCATCTGTACCAGAATGGAATTACAATAGTTTTGCATCCAATGCCTGGGGCCTTATTCACAAACATTTTAAGACTGAAACTCAAACTTTGATTTTTTTTATAATTAACAGCCTTGCGTTTTGATAAAATCTAACCAAACAAAATTTGTCTGAATAATTGTTGTTATCAACTATACACTTATTGAAATCTTGACTGTAATAACAACGGAAGAGTGAAAGGAACATTTAACATTTTAAAGTCTAGAGTTTCAGTCTTAAAGTGTTCGTGAATAAGGCCCCCGATATGTATAAAATTGTATGTAATCTTTGATGATTTCTGTAGTCAAAATGTTTATATTCTGGTATTGCAATTCCATACTGGTCTAAAGAGGGAACATGCATTGTGTGTTATTTGGATTCAATAAATAATGACCAAGTGAGATCTCAAACGATGAAGTTTTTTGACAGGTTTACATAGATTTTTGTTTGATAGTTTGATTCATTTGAATCATAAAAGTTAAAGCTTACTGCTATCAAACCAACTGAAGATATATCCAGTAACGTTTTAGAAACTATGTGAAATAGTCATGGTGGATTATCACATTTGACCTCTATACATGTATCATGGAGTTTTGTACTATATAATATAATATAGGAATGTTGCACATATATATATTCTCTCAGTCATTCATTGGAACAAAGTCATAATTTTCATTATTTCTATTTATAAATGAATGGAACAAAATTATATTTCTATTTATAAAAGAAATATTTCGTAGTTTTGGCTTTAATAACTTGTTTAAATCAAGAAATTTTACTTTACGATATGCTTTTTTTTTTAACTATTTTATAATTAAATTATAAATTATAATAAAGATACAGATATTTTGATGTAAAATTGGAATTGGAGATTTTTAAATTCATTTGGTTATGTTGAGGTAAATATGGAGATTTTGACATAAATATGGAGATTTGGCATGGACATGAATAATTTTACATAGATTTTGAGGTTTTTGATATCTGTGTGGAGAATTTATCATAAAACTTGTGATTTGACATAATTATGAATATATATGTTGAAATAAAGTTAGATTTGACATACACATGTAGATTTTGATATAAATATAGAGGCAGGTTGTCAGTGGTTGCTTCAACATTGTAATACTAATGCCTGCTACATTGAAATATAAAGTTTGTCAGGTTGGTTGCTATGGCAACTATATATTTAATATGAATATTCTATGTGTGTATATATCACTGTTTATATTGTTAATATTATATGATAAAGATTAATAAGAGTACATGTATTGTTATTCGTACCTGTCTTGGTAATTGTTAATTGTTACATGTAAAGTCATCTCGATGCACACACAACCAGTTGTCTCTAGGCACACAACCTGTCTTTTCTATAATACACACAACCAGTTGTCTCTAGACACACAACCTGTCTTCTCTATAATACACACAACCAGTTGTCTCTAGGCACACAACCTGTCTTCTCTATAATACACACAACCAGTTGTCTCTAGGCACACAACCTGTCTTCTCTATAATACACACAACCAGTTGTCTCTAGGCACACAACCTGTCTTCTCTATAATACACACAACCAGTTGTCTCTAGGCACACAACCTGTCTTCTCTATAATACACACTACCAGTCTTCTCTAGGCATACAACCTGTCTTTTCTATAATACACACAACCAGTCTTCTCTATAATACACACAACCAGTTGTCTCTAGGCACACAACCTGTCTTCTCTATAATACACACTACCAGTCTTCTCTAGGCATACAACCAGTCTTCTCTATACACACAACCAGTCTTCTCTAGGCCCATAACCAATCTTCTCTAGGCCCATAACCAGTCTTCTCAAGGCACTCAACCAGTCTTCTCTAGGCACACAACCAATCTTCTCTAGGCCCATAACCAGTCTTCTCTAGGCACACAACCAATCTTCTCTAGGCCCATAACCAGTCCTCTCAAGGCACACAACCAGTCTTCTCTAGGCACACAACCAGTCTTTTCTAGGCACATAACCAGTCTTCTCTAGGCACACAACCAGTCGTCTCTAGGCACACAATCAGTCTTCTCTAGACACACAACCAGACTTCTCTAGGCACACAACCAGTCTTCTCTAGGCACACAACCATTCGTCTTTGTCCTCCCCATGTAAATAAACAATAACTGTACAACCTGTCCAGAGCGTAGCGCCATTGACCGATTTTTCGTGTTTCTCAAACATGACTTTATTCCTCTATACATACAGCCAGTCGTCTCTAGGCACACAACCAGTCGTATCAAGGTACAAAACCAGTCTTCTCTATACACACAACCAGTCGTCTCTAGGCACACAACCAGTCGTATCAAGGTACAAAACCAGTCTTCTCTATACACACAGCCAGTCGTCTCTATGCACACAGCCAGTCGTATCTAGGCACACAACTATTCTTCTTTGCCCTCCCCGTGTAAATAACCAATAACTTAACAACCTCTCCTGAGCGGCTCACTCTTGAGCAATTACACGTTTTATTGTTTTTTCTCCTTTCAAATGTATCCTGCCAGTATAATAAGTCATTCACTGATAGCACGATGCGACACATGCCTTGCGCTCAGTTACGGCGAACGGAAGCCCGCTCACAGTTCGCGACCGAACAAGTGTATTGACCGCCTCGTTTTGGTACCGCTCAGGTCTATAGTAGTGGCAATTTGAGAGGCATACAACAATTGGTTCCCGTTTTCAAAACACGAAAAGGACTGAAAGCCGGTAACATGTCAAAAACGTCCACATCGGCCTAATTACTACGCAAACAAAATGGTTCCAAAGTTCACAGAACGAAATAATATCATAAACGTTTCAATAAAATGAAATGTTGAAAAGGTGATCTGCTAAAGTGGTTTGTGAACTAATTAGCTGTTTCTGTGGATTTCAGATGGGTCTAAAGCAATGTATAAATACACACGAGTTTGTTTGGTGTCGGCCCGGTGCTTTTTCGCCCTCTTGATTCTATAGTAAAACTACAAGATTTGCACTGGAATTGTGTACTCCACAATATGGCCCCAGCTATTTGCTATATCTAGTCTTCAAATACAACACTAGCACAGTAAATCCCCACCAAGAAAACACCACCACGACCTGATAACTTTTCTGCTATCATTTAATGAATACAGTATCTTCAAATTTTCAGTACACAACAGCCGACACCGTTTACAGTTTTGGATTTATCGTAGATATGGTCTCGTTGCGCACGACTACGAAAATTATCGGTGTCATCTTTCTACGTACACCTCACTCTGTGCTTGGAAAATAAATTGTTTTATGCATACAAAATCTGAATAACGACTATATTTTCGCGTTTTTCGCGATCGATGTGCTTCCGCGAATTTTTATAGCCGCGAATAAGTCTACGTTATGAAAAACGCGAAATATTGTATCCGCGGAAATTTCTTGGAATACAGTACCCCACTACAACAAGATAACTTATAACCTATGGCAAGCTAGTGATATCATAACTTTATGCCTGGGCATACTGATTTTACTCTTAGTCCGTGCTGATATAATTTGATATGTCATTTTATAATTAAATATCCACAAACGTTACATCGAGGGTCTGATATCTTTGTATCTAATTTATTTACAATCGTGACGAACATTTCACTTGTTTTACAATTTTAAGGTTCTACCATTATTACTGACCATTTCTCTTTATTTCGGTTTGAAAATCTAGCATTTCTTTTTCGCATTTCTGCCTTATGTTTTAGTTTTGTTTCATATTCCATGCAAACCGTCTTACCTATTTACACATACTTTGATATTATAAAACTGTCTAGTTACAAAACGGAAACTTGTATGCATCGAGTTGCCAGCTTGGCTACAGAGACGAGTAGTACCGTCCCACAGCACTTTTGTGCTTTGATTATTCTGGTTCCCTGACTCAAATACAGTAAAGGCAGACAACCAGCCCTGCATTCATTTTGCAATTTGGTTCCCCGTGTGCAGGCAATATGATACGGTGGGGTAGGGATACAAAACAAATCATGAGCGACTGTTAGCCGTAAATGAACGCAGTGTTCGGCTCGTGTGTGATAAATTCCGATAAACTAAAAAGCATTAAATAATTTTCACAGTCCTTGCAATATACATGTATTTATATGTGAGACATTAATGTGCTGACTTATGTACATTTATCTTGTACAGAATGAATAAATGTGCATTTTTGTGCACAGAAAAAATAAAATCAAGTAGGGAAATGTTTGAAACCAAAGAGCAATTTACGACACATGTATGAAATGGGACAAATATGGGCATAAACACAGACTTTTTAAGCATTCTCCATCCGATGCCTCACAAAAATAAAACAACTATGCCAAATAGCACTTTAAGTGCTTTGATTTCTGTTACATTCAGAGTTCAAAGTTCACAGCGCGGATTATACGGAGATTTACTTTACTATGACGCATTCATACCATTCACTACTATCGATCGAATATTTAAATAAATCATCGATCTCTAATCTAGAAGTATATGTACTTTATTTGCGTAAATACTCAAAACTTATCGTACAAATCCATTTTCTGTCTAGATAAGGAAAACGGACTACTGACAGGTTAGTGAATTATTGTCGTTGTTAGTTTTTTCAATGGCTTCTTTTACTCAAGACTATGTTTAAGATACTTAACTTAAAGTTTTTTAGCCCCCGATCTGTTGGTGTATTTATGAAACAATTTCTTGATATACTATCGCTCCAACAATACCTCTTTGTTTACAAGCACGGTCATGGCCAGTTTTACAGAATGAGCTAGGTAACGTGTCATTTGTAAAACGGCAATATTATAAGAACTGTTTGCTGGTCAATGAAAACGTGTAAACTGCTACTTTGTCAGTTATTGTGAAATGGGTGTGGCCAACTGTTTGCGCGAGAATTATTGTCGTTTAGCATAGTACACTGTAGTAGTTTCGATGTTTTTATATAAGGATACCTCCTGTTGTTACGTTTAAGCAGTGATGTTTTTGTATAAATTAAATGCGAATGATTAAGAGTTTTTATAAAACTTCCGGATTTAGTAACGTAAAATATGCTTATTGTACGCTGTATACACATGAAGTGACAGTACAACCTCTCCAGAGCGGCTTTTTCTTAAACAACAACCTCTCTTCAACAACATAGTACATTTTCCCTGTATTAAAAAGTACCAGTCTTTAGCCTCTATTGAGCAACCAGCTCTCTTCAAACAACATTATAATTGACGCCACAGACGTGTAATATGGTTTTTGGGCACCCTGGCCAAAGGTTGATACGTTATTCTTTTAGTATACCCCGGCATTGACTCACTTCCAGATAAATTTAGGTCAATATGGACCCCATTCCCGACATTCAAAGGCATAATATAAGTGTCATGTGTATATGAATTTGCTAGTAGAAACAATATGCATTATTAATTTAAAATATGTATATAATGAATTTATTTACCCCAAATGTTCGTATTTATCCCAGCGATCATACCTTATGGATTTAAGGAGTTATTACCACTCAGTCAATCTCCTGTATAGATTTGTTTAATGGTTATTTTCTAATGTTTTATTTCTATTAACATTGATCGTATAAAAAGATTGATGTTTCTTGCTAGCTTACAATAATAGCTTGTGTTTTTCAACGCATTTTAGTGAATGTCAAATGTGTTTGAAAAATACGAGCAGACAAACATCATGTACGTCATTATAGATCGAACATTTGATAGTCAGGACTCTAACTGGTTATGATACATGATATTGGTGATCAATACAAACTATTATCGTTATCAAAACGTTTTATAAATATTCATTCTAAACAATGCATGCTTACAGTCTATAAAATGAATATCGTTATTACAATGTATTACTGCATGTTGTTTTAAACGTAGGACAGTTTCAGACAGCAATTCGACGTAAGTTTAAAATGTTGATCTTGAACAATATTGTATGAATATTTTGTGGTGGATCGCTGTTACGTTCTGTTGTATGCTCTGTATGTTCTATTGTGTCACCTCATTGTATCGTATCTACCGGTATACTTATGTTGTATCGTATCGCGGTGTATTGTATATTACGGTAATATGTTGTATTGTATCGCATTGCAACGCTCGTATCTGTGTCGTACTTTAAATATAGGATTGTATCGTAGTTTAACTCACTGTTATATGTTGTATTGTATTGTATCGTATCTCACTGTATTATGTTGTATAATTATCGTATTGTAAATCACTGTACATGTAATATGTTATATTGTATCGTATTGTATCGTATCTCATTGTACTATGTTATACTGTATCGTATTGTAACGTTTCTCATTGTACTATGTTATATTGTATCGTATTGTATCGTATCTCATTGTACTATGTTATACTGTATCGTATTGTATCGTATCTCATTGTACTATGTTATACTGTATCGTATTGTAACGTTTCTCATTGTACTATGTTATACTGTATCGTATTGTATCGTTTCTCATTGTACTATGTTATACTGTATCGTATTGTATCGTATCTCATTGTGCTATGTTATACTGTATCGTATTGTATCGTTTCTCATTGTAATATATTGTATTGTATCGCAGTGTATCGTGTTTTACTTTGATGCAATGTATGGACTTATTTCGTTTAAAGGTACACGATGGCGGATGACAGGCAGTATCATCTAAAATTTGACTCATCAAAGGGACAGTCTGTAGATGACTACCTGGAGTATAAAAGGTGAATATATAATTACGAGTATTGCTCATATCTTACTGAAACTATTAAATGTACAACACAAAGCCTCATTATGCTGCGAAATGCTTCATTATTCTTGATGTACGCATTACAATGGTGCATTCCAGCAAACAATTGACCACCTTACATAATGTATTTTACTAAACCGTACACTAACGCGCTTTCGTATCACATTTCATTTGATAATATTTCGAAGCACTGCATTGCATTACATTCAACTACATTAAACTGCACTTCATTACACTACACTGCACTTCATTACACTGCACTTAATTACACTACACTGCACTTCATTACACTGTACTTCATTACACTACACTGCAATTCATTACACTGAACTTCATTACACTACACTGCACTTCATTACACTACACTTCATTACACTACACTGCACTTCATTACACTACACTGCACTTCATTACACTGCACTGCACTTCATTACACTACACTGCACTTCATTACACTATACTTCATTACACTACACTACACTGCATTACACTACACTTCATTACACTACACTGCACTTCATTACACTACACTGCACTGCATTACACTGCACTGCATTACACTACACTTCATTACACTACACTTCATTACACTGCACTTCATTACACTACACTGCACTTCATTACACTACACTACACTTCATTACACTACACTACACTTCATTACACTACACTGCACTTCATTACACTGCACTTCATTACACTACACTGCACTTCATTACACTGTACTTCATTACACTACACTGCACTTCATTACACTGCACTTCATTACACTACACTGCACTTCATTACACTGAACTTCATTACACTACACTGCACTTCATTACACTGTACTTCATTACACTACACTGCACTTCATTACACTGTACTTCATTACACTACACTGCACTTCATGACACTGAACTTCATTACACTACACTGCACTTCATTACACTGCACTTCATTACACTACACTGCACTTCATTACACTGCACTTCATTACGTTACAATACATTACAATACACAACTTTAAACAACATTACACCACGCTACATTACACTACACTGCGTTACAATACATTACACAACACCATACTACACCATACTATATTTAACTACACTACATTTCACTGCCCTCCGTTACATTACGTTTCGTTACAATACATGGCACTACACTACTTTAAATAAAATTACACTACATTTCACCACGCTACAATACACTACACCGCATTACAATACGCTGCATTGAAAAACATTACGCAACACCACACTATATTACACTACAATACACTGCATTACAATACATTTCACAACACCACACTTCACAACACCACACTACATTACACCACACCCCACTACACATCATTACACCCACCACACTACACAACACCACACTGCATTACATAACACTACACATCACAACACCACACTACTCCACATTACATTGCATCACACTGCATAACATAACACTACACATCACTACATTACACCACACCATACTGTATTACATAACACTACACAACACCACACTAAACTACACTACATTATACCACACTACACTACACTGCATTGCATAACACCACACTGTACAACGCTACATTATACCACACTACATTACACCACACTGCATCACATAACACTACACAACACCACACTGCACCACACTACATTACACCACACTACATTACACCACACTGCATAACACTAAATTACACCACATTGCATCACATAACACTAAACAACACCACACTACACCACACTACATTACACCACACTGCATCACACCACACTGCACCACACTACATAACACCACACTACATTATACCACACTACATCACACCACACTACATTACATAACATTATACCACACTACATCACACCACACTACATTACACCACACTACATTACACCACACTGCATGACACTAAATTACACCACATTGCATCACATAACACTAAACAACACCACACTACATTATACCACACTACATCACACCACACTACATTACATAACATTATACCACACTACATCACACCACACTACATTACATAAAACTACATTACACCACACTGCATAACACTAAATTACACCACATTGCATCACATAACACTAAACAACACCACACTACACCACACTACATTACACCACACTGCATCACACCACACTGCACCACACTACATAACACCACACTACATTATACCACACTACATCACACCACACTACATTACATAACATTATACCACACAACATCACACCACACTACATTACATAACACTATACAACACCACATTACACAACACTACACCACGCTACACAACATCACACAACATCACACTTCATTACACCACACTACACCACACTTCATTACACCACACTACACCACACTGCATTACATAACACCACACTACATTACACCACACTACACCACACTATATAACACCACACTACATTACACCACACTACACCACTCTACATTACACCACACTGTATCACATAACACTAAACAACACCACACTGCACCACACTACATTATACCACACTACATTACACCACACTGCATCACATAACACTACACAACACCACACTGCACCACACTACATTACACCACACTACATTACACCACACTGTATAACACTACATTACACCACACTGCATCACATAACACTAAACAACACCACACTACATTACACCACACTGCATCACACCACACTGCATCGCACTACATAACACCACACTACATTACACCACACTACATAATACCACACTACATTACACCACGCTACATTACACCACACTGCATAACACTACATTACACCACACTGCATCACATAACACTAAACAACACCACACTACATCACACCACAATACACAACACCACACTGCACCACACTACATAACACCACACTACACCACACTACATTACACAACACTGCATCACATAACACTAAACAACAGAATGGATACTTTCAACAACCAAATTCGAAATATTAGATGACAGAAGAAATTGTTCGTGAACACACACAAAGTTAATACTAAAATAATCAATGACACAAGTTATAGCTTCAACCCAGAATGTAATAACTATTTACTTAGTGTCTCACATTCAATATTTGCATTTCTAGTATTTTAGTGATCACATCGTACAAAAAGAACTACATATGAAAAAAGATCACCATTGGGTATGAAGACAGTCTGTCTTAATTGTGAGGTGGTCTGGTTGTCGAGTTAAAATATTGAGGGTACAATAAAAACTGGCCCGTGAAAATACGGTCTTATTTATGAGATGGTTCGATTTCGAGGTGGTCTTTAATTGAGTTTTTTACTGTAATTTGTTTTTATTTTGTTTATTTAAGTATTTGTTTCTTTCCATAATCCCGACAGAACCTGTTTTTTCTTCCTACTATGCACTTTTTTCGTTCAATTCAGAAAGTTCCCAGCATATTTATTGCTCAATGATTGCTCTTTTTGGTGTTAAAAGTAAAACATTAAATAGATTAATAAAATGGCTTTTAAAATATGTTTTGTCACAACAACAAAAACCACACTAGATTACAATGACACTATCAACAACTCATATTATCACCATTATCACCCACGTAAGTGCAACTAAACGAGAACTATACCAGTGTACCTAATATTGTTTGATATAGGTGGAAACAACGAATTATTTTGTCTAATCGGAAGAATGTTATTGAATGGTAGCAAATGCGTAGGTGTTTATCTTATAAATGTATACATTAATAAATGTATACGGTACTGAACGACCTCTTCGTAAACTTTAAAATGTTACGAACCAAAATGGGTTTTAGTAGAAACCGTTTACCAACGCCCAGTTTGAAATAGATGTTGTTTATTTATCGTTGCTACTGGTAACCAATATTAAGGTGTATCTCTAAATGGAAACAGTAGAATATATATACACTGTTGACACGCTATCCTTAAGCTGTGTGTGTAGTTTAAACTCTTTGGTTTGTGAGTTTTGTCTTGATTAAGTACATGCGTAGTTGAAACCGGATGTTTTGAAGCAGGTTGCAGATAGGTTAATGTAAACACGTATACATTTAAGCAGTTGTAGAGACCATATTTAGTTTCATTCATATTCATAAAAATGTACATGCGTTATCTTAGATTTATCTTAAAGCCTGCCCGGTAAGCTCAGTCAGCAGAGCGCTGGCCTGTCTCCGGGTCCAGGTTCGATACTCGGGTGGAGCAGGTCTTGTCCTTCTAAGACACATGACTACATGTATGGTTATTCGTCCTTCACCTCTGATTTCTACGGCTAAGTTGTCAGATGTTTGCGGAAGGGCAAGTTAGTACTGGTTGATTATTAATTCCAGAATAACTGGTTAGTTATCTGACCGCCATGTATAACTGAAACAAATGTTGGAAAATGGCGTTTAATCCAGTATACCAAAACAAACACAAATCTATCATAAGTTTACCCCATTATTAGTGGTAAATGAGAGTGCTAGATATGTTTTAAATGAGCAAATTCAATATTGTATGTCATTAATGCCATATTTTGATTTTTACTTAAATTTACTTTTATTGTCATGAAAATTATCTTGCCCAAACTTTATGAAACGTATTATTTAATTTACTTAAATCTGGAGGCATGATAACAAGTACAGCATTCAGTGTAGATCTACAGTTAGAAAACATGAAGTTCGGTTGTGTATCTACCATAGCATTTTTCGAATGTATTGCCCTCTGTTATAGGGCAATTAAATATTTATGTATGCAATATATACCATCGATTATTGCTTACTTATGACACGCATTGCATTGAAAATTGATCGTCAATAGAAAAAAAATTGAAATACAAAAACATTAATATTCAATTTTCCGTAGTGTATTTATAAGTTAATGGATTATACATTTTTTGCATAATGAAATATGATGTTTCACTCTTGTGCAAACACGCAGGAGATTGTCACGAGTTCTCTCTCCCTTTATCCCTTCTAGAGTTCTCTCCCTTTATCCCTTCTATAGTACATTGATATAGAGGATAATAAATAAGTGACGTATTAGTATTGAATTAGTTGAATAATGATATGAGACTCGCTTCATATTCTTTTTATTCAACGAGTTCAATAAAATTCAATGCTAAAGAACACGAATTTCATATTTTATTTATCACATACCTGACACATCAATGTTGAAACACACATAAACACTTTACCTCGCTTATATAAACAACAACATTTGATTTGACGCGAAAAACAATTAGGTTATTGAATTAAAGAACCGAAAAAGTATCCTTATTTAAGCTTTGATGCTATAAATAGCCTATGGTAACGTGTCTATATATTTCAGGATTGTTGGAGAAGATGACGGCGGGAAACTCTTCACACCGGAAGAGTTTGAAGAGTATAAAAAGAAAGTGTTACCTACGGTTAGATACATACAGTTATACTTGACATAATTTCCAACCTTTTTTGAAAAAATAAAACGTAGATTTCAACTCAATTCCTTATAAAATTATTTGGTTTGAGTTTTATTTGATATAGTAGTATGTTTGCTGTACATTCTTACTGCTGAATTCCTTTGTTATTCAATTTGTGTGCATTTATTTTTTTGTGATTTACCATGCTTCACAATTGTATCTTCATAAACGCCCAAATCTTATAAACTCTCTTGGTTATTGAAGAGTGGGTGAGAGTGATCGCCCTTGTCGCTTAGTTCTTCAAAGTATGAGCGACATCCCTTGTTTAAGAAAATAGTCCACAAAGTCGAGAAGGGAATTTTTTTTTTTTACAAAATTATTAAACAAAATACATTTGATGTATGTACACTGCATTACCAGTACTCCGACGTTTTAACTAATTATTATTACAATGTTATTCAATTCTATTTCCAAATTTGATTTTGAACAGCGTATGAAGAATCGCTTGTACACGTGTTTTGTGGCACCTAGTGGAATGGACTGTAAGTTGGTTGGTCCAGAGACTCCATGTTTCTGTAAACACAGGTAAACAAACATTAACACACCGGTCCATTAGTTTTGATTGGCATAATCATTTAGCATTGACTATTTAAATGAGTTGAACTACAGAAAATGGTCGATATAAAGCTGTCAAGTTTCGAAACATTATTTCAAATATAGTGAAGATTCACAAAATGGCGGGGTATGTCTTTTGAACAGGATATGTACATTCGTACATTATCATACCCATTGGCCATTCCATTCTGAAAGGACCGACCGAGTTCCATTTTGGTATTTTAAAAATGAAACTGAATTTTGCCATCGCTCCTATTGCAAACTAATGAACTGTACGATTCAATGATAGAAAGAGTGAGCTGTTTCACAAGGTGACATGTTAGTCTGTTAGTTAAAACTTACTTATTCTGCATCGATTATGAAAGAAGTACATACAACTTATAATTAATCATTCTCGATGACTGGAACAATTGTACGCAAACAGTGTGGTAATCAGCCAATGCAAACACGTTTTACACAAAATGAACCAATATACACGGTGGACACAATAATGGTATGAGTATTCCGACCTAATATTGAATCGACAGCGATAAAGAAGTGAAACTCCGCCAAAATATATCTGAATGCTTCAAATGATGAGATGATTTATTTATTAGGATGATAAAAAGTTGATATTACAAATATGAAAACCTTTAGGCCTGTATCCAGGGCAGATGGAAATCGTATGTTCAAGTTTGTCATGACCATTTTCAGATACAAACAACATAAAACAGACTTCGAGGAAATTCCGAAAGGACGTCCAATAAAACTACCGTGCCGAGCAGGAAAATGTAAATGCGTGAGCTACCATTATGCTCCCCTCAATGGTTCACAGCCAATCCGCTGTCATTGTAAACATACAACAGACGAACATGAGGAATTTGGAAAATTTATTTGCAAGAAAGGTAACTGATAGTTGTGTTTTATTTATACAAATATAACAATGGCTTTCCGATAATAAAGAGCCGAGCGGGTATGCCCAGTCGGTAGAGCAATCGAGTGTCAGCTCTCTGTCGTATGTTCTAACCTCGGGGTAGACTACGTGGTAGCGTGACTCTCTGATTCATGTAGGTTAGTGGGCAGATAGTTGCGGAAGAACAGGTAAGTACTGGTTGGTAAACCAGGAACTCTGGTTAGGTCACTGGAACACCGTCCAGAACTGGAATAGTATTGAAATAGCGTCAAACTTCAGCGTAGCATGATTTAGAATGAATTTTTAAATAAGAATTTAAACTAGGAACCTTGTTCCCGACATTTTGATTTGATTCCTGTTCAACGACTTGCGCATGCGCAAGGATTTAAGCTACCACTTCCACGCAAAAAAATCATTGATTTTGAAAGACAGATATATTGGTTACACGCAATGTAATATGTGGTCTTTCTTGTTCTATATTTTCACTTGTTCATAAATAAGAGTATATTTTTAGCTGGATGCACGAAATGTACCGGTTTTAAAAGTTCATTTACGTGTGGTTGCGGTGCACCGGTAAGTCAGCATACAATGATTGTTGAAACCGCCGATGAACGTGAGGTTAGAGGTCACCCACTGGGGGAAGCCACGCCCTACGCAGCTATGGGAGGTATTACTGGCTTCTCGTCACTCGCTGAAGGATATCAGAGACTTGATCCTAGCGGAAAAGGTTTGAAAATAAGTAGTTAATTTAACTGGCATATCAATTATGCCGAATAATTCCTGTACACTCTTCTTCCATCGTTAAAACAGTATGGTTTAAAGACAACTTCTACAGTCAGTACAAAGATTACAAAAGCATTGCAGTAAACAGTATATGTAACTGTTCATCAATGTACATGAAAGATATTTGAAGCTGTGTAATCAGGAGAAGGGAAAGCCTGGTCTTTTAATGTTCAACTCCAGTGTACTCGTTTGATCATTTTGCGGCAGTTTAGGGGTACATTTCCCCATACTAAAATAGTATGTTTCCCATTTTTCCGTTTGAATTTCCCGTCAGAACAAGAAACCAACTGAGACAATGCTTAAAAGATCAGTTGGGGAGAATCCACATTCCTGTTAAATTATCACATTGCTGTATTTGTCAAGAAATTTGATAAAATATGTTAAAAATTATTGAAAATAGATAAATAAATGAAAAAGGGACATGGCTTAAATCTCCCCTTTTCTAGTAAGATTTTAAAGAAATTTCAAATTAAAACAACATGGAGAAAAAATTTCATCACCATTTGCATATTTTCTGTGTACAGGGGCTCCAAATAAAGGGTTCTTAGAGCAGTCGGTGACGTCATCAGATAATCCATTTCTACGTGGGAACGTTCATGCCATTAGACAACATCAGATGAGCAAGAAACAGACAGGTATTGAAGTTATGAACTCGAATGTACATATGGCTAAAAAAGAAATGTGAACGAAATGTAATTTTATTGAAACGAATTCTTAACGAAATGTACTTATGTGCAATCGGAACACCTCGGCCATTCATACGTATGATTCGTAAAATTGTACGAGATGTTCCTATTGTACTTATGTGCCGAAACGAACCGCAAACGAACGTTTTAAAGTTTCATGATGAGTATAACAGAAAAAAAACAAGACACGGATACTGGCGGTCAGATTTTATGACGCGTCAAAATCTCGTTAACAAAACTGGTTAACCAGTGAAAAAAATACTAAACAAAGAGAAAGACAAGGAAAATGTATCGACACATACTACTTAGTACAATATGAAAAATATTGCAACAAACTGAAAGCTAAATTACTCTTTTGTTCTTATCTTTGTTGCTTACAATTCTTTATAAGTTCGGAGTATTGGTCAGTATGAAAGTTGAATTAATGTTATTTTTCATGCAGGTTTAACGGGCCCCGAAGATGAAATATTTGACGATATTGGTGAACGAGTTTCATCCAGACGTCGTGACGGAGAGGACGAAATGTCCTATTTTGAAAGACGTTATAAGGAACGGGTGCGTATGAATACATTTGTTAAGTAAACATTATCATCAAAAAAGTAGTTCTAATATGTCAGGTAATGGTTTAAATTACACTACATGAGTCACTAGTTTGCAAAAGTATAATCGTTTGTTACTCGTTTATATACATACCGAACAGCATAAGACGGATTAGAAATGTTTGCATATGAAATATTTGGACTAAAACCGCAAATTTGTTATACAGAAAACGTTGATAATTTATTCTAA
Source organism: Mactromeris polynyma (assembly GCA_032209605.1). Lineage (NCBI taxonomy): Eukaryota > Metazoa > Mollusca > Bivalvia > Venerida > Mactridae > Mactromeris > Mactromeris polynyma. Next base: position 713,503 of record JASFXZ010000071.1, on the reverse strand, counting down.
AACATCATTTCCTGTACAGATTAATTATTTGAGATAAAAGAGGAAATAATGAATTTAAAATACTTTGTGTGTTTCTTATCTCAGATTATGCAGATATCCTCCAAAACATATATGCATGGATTCTTGTCATATATGTATTGACTCTTGTCATATATGCATGGATTCTTGTCATATATACATTGACTCTTGTCATAAATACATTGACTCTTGTCATATATGTATTGACTCTTGTCACTTATGTATTGATACATGCGCGGGGTGTTGTAAAACATTCCGTGTAAGTGCAATATTTATTTCAACCAATGGCACCGTAGTTACAAATAAACTGCTACAGAAAGGGCCCATACTACCACGTGGCATGATATTCCCACAAAATACACCTTTTGATGTTCACTATTTATTTTGTACTACATGTATATATATAACCATGGAATTTAACCACGGATGCCAGTAATCTCAATATACCTTTCAAAGAATCTATCTCAATTTTATGTCACCTTTTAATATGTTTTCATTATTTTGTTTCCATAGCAACGGAATCAGCCGTCAGGTACTCCGATTGATACACAAATGGATCGTTTGAACATAGGAAGTAGACAGGCAATTGAAGAAAAGCCACGATCAGGGCGAAAAAAGTGAAATGTCAGAATCAAAAATAGAACTACACATGTATAACTATGTATTTAATTAAGTCGTGAAACCAGAGTGAACTATTTATATGTTACTATCTAGGGAAACAAATATGGATATGTATACATTTCATTTTTATTTCAGTTCGTCCCTTTGTAGACTAATACTTACTCAAATGTATATGTTTAAATTTCATAAACTATATTTAACTTTATTTAATACAAAGGTAACATGTTAAACTTAAATAAATGTATACATTTATTATTATGTAAATTGTTACAATATTCAATAACCCGTGATTCTTCTGTTCATAAACTTCTGTTCATAAACCAATATTAAACACTCATTCGTACATCCTTAGCAGCCATATATATATTTATTTATTTTATTATCATCTGTTTTATATTCTAGCATTGTTTCTTTAGTACATATATGTTTTACATATATGTTTTATATCGCTTAAATATATGTTATTCAAAATAAAAAAGTTAAAATCTATCTCTTATACATGTATTATTTATATATCTCATGTCAAATAGTCTTCACATCAGCGAAACGATGAAAATTCGAAGTAAATCATCCGATATACATGAACGTCCGACGTTTGGTACACTCTATCGATCACATGAATTGGAATACTTGCTTGCTTATTTTTCTTCTTCTATAATGGCTAGCAATCATTTCTGATTATCATGGCCATGCGTGGGGTTAAAGAGTACTAGGCCTTCCAAGCTTCTCAGTCCACCCTGTCAGCATAGTACTGTGATAAAGCATGGTGCACACAGTATTCTCAGTCCACTCAGTCCACCCTGTCAGCATACTGTGATAAAGCATGGTGCACACAGTATTCTCAGTCCACTCAGTCCACCCAGTCAGCATAGTACTGTGATAAAGCATGGTGCACACAGTATTCTCAGTCCACTCAGTCCACCCAGTCAGCATAGTACTGTGATAAAGCATGGTGCACACAGTATTCTCAGTCCACTCAGTCCACCCAGTCAGCATAGTACTGTGATAAAGCATGGTGCACACAGTATTCTCAGTCCACTCAGTCCACCCAGTCAGCATAGTACTGTGATAAAGCATGGTGCACACAGTATTCTCAGTCCACTCAGTCCACTCAGTCCACCCAGTCAGCATAGTACTGTGATAAAGCATGGTGCACACAGTATTCTCAGTCCACTCAGTCCACCCTGTCAGCATAGTACTGTGATAAAGCATGATGCACACAGTATTCTCAGTCCACTCAGTCCACCCTGTCAGCATAGTACTGTGATAAAGCATGGTGCACACAGTATGCACAAAATGCTTGTCAAATACCAAGTACTGTATTGGAACTAGTCCCTTGGAGGAGTTTCCGGGTCGAGTGGTTATGATCATGGACATCTCAAATCACGTGTCCCTTACTGTTGTGGGTTCGAATTCCATTCGAGTTATATAATTTGTAAATGTGAAAGTGATCCAGTTGGCTTACTGTAGGTGGGTGGATCTACCCAATGTCCACCTGGAGCTCTTCTCCCACCACGATAGCTGAAATAGTCACTACGTGTGCTCAGCTGTTTTATGTGACTTAAAGTACCGTTACAAAATAAGCTTTCCCTGAACTATTTCAATATGAACGGAACGGGACGTAACAAATCTTTATTTACAGTTGGCATACTTGTTATTCACCGTGCAGATAACCCAAATAGGTAATTTGTTTTACATAATTTTTCACGTAGATCTAGTAATAATCTTACGAAAAAATTATTATCGTTGTAGGCTTCTACATGTATAATGAAGGATACCAGATTATTCATTTATTATCAAACATTTATTGAACTATGTAGAAAGTACATTGCTTGAAGCAAAATTCATGAATGAACAATAGACCTTTCCAACAGATCAGTGCGCATGCGCGGCATCTATAACGTTATTTCCATATTCCGCCATGCTTTATGATCAGATATAAACTGTTGGAACGTTTAGAGAATGTTTTATCCTGACGTATCTCAAAACATATTTGTAATTTGAGCGAAAAAATCTTATAAACACATTTTTGTCTCTTGGCTTGAACCAAAAATACCAACGGTCGTGTCGTGACTTATTTGTTTTAAATGATCATTGGAGCGGGGTCAGACAGACATTCCAATAAAATATGTTCCAACTCATTATTTATTGTCTTTCGTAGCGTAATATATGAAGACTGTACAGAAAAATGACGAAACAATATATAAAATTTCATTTATTAGTTTCGCGCCGTTTCTCAACCTTAAAATATATAATCTATGCGTGTCGGTGAGGTGTCCTGACCAGCATTCCCCGATTAGCAACCAGTACTAACCTGATCTTCCGCTAGCAGCCGAGAACTTCCCCGCAAAAGTCAAATGACATTGGATATATTATATTCACTCAGTCCAATTGTCACGCATTTGCCGATGCTCTGAGAAGACTGCGATTTTTGACGATCTTCGGCAACGGAGGGGATGTTGGGTACGTTTGGCAATGTGAGACGCATTTGGCGATTTTCGACACAGACGGCGATAGTTGACATATTTTTCTATGTTCGACTACGAATTCGATGATTGGCGCAGAAGACAATATATAAACAGTATGAGTTTGTCAAGATACAAGATATTACCTATAATCGGGTAGTTATTAAACAATACATTCTGATGTTCGTTTTCAATTAATTGTGTAGCCTAAAGTGTTTCTAACTCCTAACACATAATGTTATATAATTGTCACTTAACATGAAAAATAAAGTCGGATATAAAGTTAACTATGATTCAGATGGTTGTGACTGCGTTTTATATGAATAAGTGGAGAATTTGACTATCCTCTGTTGCAGTTTGATGATGTTACGAGGGATGGCCAAAACTTAACACGATTGTTGCTACAAAATTGTTACATGTTCATCCTTGATAATAGAGTGTGCGTTGTTGATTTATTATTATACCTCAATATTGGCATACACAATTTTAAACAGCATAACTTTCTTGTTGCTATAGTTCCCACCTACCTTACAGCGGGGGGGGGGGGATTAACCAAGTCTACGTACACTATCTGATACGCTCGTTCAGGCGGAGGTTTGATACTCGGTAATGAAAGAGGAATTCCGAATATGTAGGAAAATAATCGATACATTTGCGTTGCATGGTTCACGTTAAATACCGGACTCGTCAACAAATCATATGAGTTGAAATGCAGATTGCAGACCACGTTCACTGAATTTAAAGACAGATTGGCCGCGTATCGTGATTATGGCTTAGTTCGTCACGAGTGTGGTTTAACTTTTCACTTTGATTGATGTTAAAACTACTCGTCAACGTTTAAAGAACACGACATTAATGTGCGCACCAAATTTATTTATTCATTGCTTGTCGTCGTGATTATTTTAACGTTATACAACACAACCTCTCCAGAGCTTCCCCTCCCTTGAACAACACCCTCTCTTCAAAACAACAGCTAATTCAACCTCTCCAGAGCGGCCCCTCTCTTGAGCATCACCCTCTCTTCAAAACAACAGGTAATTCAACTTCTCCAGAGCTCCCCCTCCCTTGAACAACACCCTCTCTTCAATACAACAGCTAATTCAACCTCTTTAGAGCTCCCCCTCCCTTAAACAACACTCTCTCTTCAAAACAACAGCTAATTCAACCTCTCCAGAGCGTCCTCTCTCTTGAGCAACACACTCTCTTCAAAACAACAGCAAATTCAACCTCTCCAGAGCGGACCCCCTCCTTTCGAGCAACACCCTCTCTTCAAAACAACAGCTAATTCAAGCTCTCCAGAGCTCCCCTCCCTTGAGCAACACCCTCTCTTCAAAACAACAGCTAATTCGACCTCTCCTGAGCTCCCCCTCCCTTGAGCAACACCCTCTCTTCAAAACAACAGCTAATTCAAGCTCTCCATAGCTCCCCCTCCCTTGAGCAACACCCTCTCTTAAACAAAACCTAATTCAAGCTCTCTAGAGCAACAACAAGCAACATTTGCGGTTCACAAAATGTTTTCTATCCTCTTTTATGCTGCGTTGTCTCCTTCAGTGTCTGAAAACACGCCAAACTAACTGAGGGCGCGTTACGATGATAATAATGATAAACACTTTAGCTAAGTGGGCAATACAGGTGGGCAAGTCCAATCTTCACTGTGAGCTTCTACAAATCGCTGTCATCATACCATCGGCTAAACTAGAGTATAATTCGTCTGGACATATATTCAACAAATGATCGCAGTGGTCTTTTACAGTCTTAAGACTGTCTGCTGGTATATATATATAAATTAACATTAGTAATAATTATATTCAGAAGTGTATGAAATGTGCATCATTGACAGCTCAGCCATATATCCACTGTTTGTTCGAGTGCCCCGATAATCATCATGAACGACAAACTTTTTACTGCGATATTAATAAGATTAGTGCTGACTTAGCCCAAGAACTGTTCAGTTTATCCCCAGAACGCTTCTATCTTTCGCTCCTTGGAGCGCATTTAAATCAACATGATAGATATTTGCCTATATGGACTGTATTCCTTGAACGTGCATATATCTTCGTATATACATGTATTAAATCCAGTGAGCTATATTAATGCATGACACAGTGTGTATTACCTTCTGATCTGTTATCTTACTTAAGCCTCCATACATTAAAGTAATAATTATATTTATGTTATAAATACCATGTAAATATTTAGTTAGATTGATGTACCTTGTATATATATATTGCATATCATCATTTATGGTGGAAATAAAGATATTGAATTGAATTGAATTGCTGTCATCATACCATCGGCTAAACTAGAGTATAATTCGTCTGGACATATATTCAACAAATGATCGCAGTGGTCTTTTACAGTCTTAAGACTGTCTGCTGGTATATATATATAAATTGTGACCAAAGGGAGGGATAGGTCCGTTACTTCTATGTTTTTTATCATCTGTATAAAGTCTCCCTTCACAATAACAATAATTGATTTTTGTTCATGTAAATTTTGTTTTATATATCCGTCCGTCCGTCCGTTTGCTTGTTTGTTCTGAGTTCAGAGGTGGAGGATAAATGACCTCGGATGCATTATCTTCTTTCAAGTGGTCAATGAACTACATACGCATCGCCCGGGGTTTGAACCCACAGCTTCTATATTAGCAGTCGAACGCTCAACCGACGGAGTTAATCGGGTCGACAAACGCGTATTTTGTCAATGAACAATGCTTGGTATGCATGTAAAATTGACAGTGACACTGTTGACCAAATAATTCTGTACTAATGACTATTGATCGATTTAAGCCCTCATCTGACTGTCTTGTATGCTTATATAATATTCAACATCCGAATCGCTTGTTACAAATTCGTGGGCGTCGAGAAGTTGAACAGTAGGCGGGGCAAAATAATAAACTGATGAATTACAACTTGTAGAATAAAAATTTTGTAACCTATAAGTGCAAATAGGTGACCATATTTCGTATCATGTATTTAAGTGCATAGCCTCCATAGCTCGATGCTATAGCATCTTTAATTACAATTTTCATGATCTAATTATGATGAAACTGCGATCCAGATTAGCAGTAAGTTTAAAACATCCATTCGATTATAAATATAAATACATCAGATTAAATTGATTTTCTTGCGCTAAGCATTGAATAAAAACGCTATTTCTTCACGACGCTATAACGAGACACACTCCCTACAGTGCTTTGAATTCCCAACCATCGTGAACGCGTGATTCTTGAAGTTTTGGAATAAGCGCCCTATGCTACGAAGCATGACTGTAAGGGTAATGAAAAAATTGTCTTTGCAGGTTACAAGATACAAGGATGTATTCCTTTTGTTTGGTAAGAAAATAACGGTGCGAACGGCTTTGGAGAGAATTCTTCGCGTTTCGTACGCCGCATATTTACCTAAGTTGGTTGTTCTAAGTTGAGTTATAACCTCGATTCGGTAGTGAACAACATAAAATGATGATGACAGCTTTAATAATTCATCAGTATACTCCGTATATTCTAATATATAACTATTTTTTTCTGACAATGACGAATTGGCGATAAATATTAAACACATCAATCATATTTTAACAATGAACTGTACATGACATATGATATTTTAAATCTAAAATTTATGCCGTTCGTATGCGCGTAAATACGTCGTACACAATTCAATAGTCTAAATGTAGTTACTCTTTCTGCGGGGAATCCGTCGTGTTTTAACAGAAATAAGATGGTAGTCCATTGATCTAACCAATGTCTTGAGCTTCCAAGTATTAAACTCGTTCCGTTGACTACCATGTTTCAACGTTATTGCTTTTCTTTAATGTTGTTTTTACCTCGAAATAAAAGTTGCCAAGGCATCATGCCGCCTTTGGTAATATAACGTGTGTTTGTGGTATGCCGCCGAGTCACATTATTTGGGCGTTGGTCGGTATGTCGATTATTGTCGTAGATTTGTCCTGTGTATATATTTACCTGTTAACGAACAGGAAAATGATACAAAAAATCCTGTAAGGAAAAGCAAACGCAAAGTTCAGGCGGGACCTTATCGGCGAGTATATCGAGGTACCGCAAACGAACAATTTATTAAATGTGTCCGTATTTCTCCATTCCATAAATGCATTTCCCATTTTCTACCAATAAATACAGTGGATGATTACTGAATTTTATATCTGTATTTCGGTTCTGTCGTAATTTCGAGGTAAAGACGACGACTGATTTGAGTCCACATTCTCTACGCGCTCAATGAGACAGAATGAAATAACGACATCCGCTATGAGCTCTAAATCGATGTCTGTTCTCATAATTATATCCTCCACAAATATACATGCATTATCTAAAGTGGTAGATTTTCATCCTTCAATAACAATGTACTTTAAAGTGGTAGATTTTCATCCTCCAATAACAATATACTTTAAAGTGGTAGATTTTCATCCTCCAATAACAATGTACTTTAAAGCGGTAGATTTTCATCCTTCAATAACAATGCACTTTAAAGTGGTAGATTTTCATCCTCCAATAACAATATACTTTAAAGTGGTAGATTTTCATCCTCCAATAACAATGTACTTTAAAGCGGTAGATTTTCATCCTTCAATAACAATGTACTTTAAAGCGGTAGAGTTTCATCCTCCAATAACAATGTACTTTAAAGTGGTAGATTTTCATCCTCCAATAACAATATACTTTAAAGTGGTAGATTTTCATCCTCCAATAACAATGTACTTTAAAGCGGTAGATTTTCATCCTTCAATAACAATGCACTTTAAAGTGGTAGCTTTTCATCCTTCAATAACAATGTGCTTTAAAGTGGTAGATTTTCATCCTTCAATAACAATGTACTTTAAAGCGGTAGACTTCCATCCTCCTATAAAAATATACTTTTAAACAGTAGCTTTTCATCCTTCAATAAAAATATACTTTAAAGCAGTAGATTTTCATCCTAAAATTAAAATATAATTTAAAGTGGTAGACTTTCAGACAAATAAAACAAACAAAGACAACAATTCTTCAAATTTATAAGTTTTTTTATTTGATAAATATTATTTAAGTTAAGTGCTTATCTCTTTGTCGCTAAGAACAATCGAAATTATTCCCATTGAGAAGAGATAATTTATAAAATTTGTCTTTTAGTGATCTAGTGCAAACATGAACAACTCGCCAATATAATTACTTACCAATAAATGAATTTATGATTATATTATTTATTATAATTATTTAAGTAAATAACTTTTGACTGCCTTGTCTTCGATAGTACTTATGACAATTTATATAAAATCTACAGGCTAGCCTCTTTAAGCCGGAAATATAAATACGAAAACGGCTAAATATACTAAGATAGCTTGTTACGTAGACAGTGTTATTCATCATTCTAAACATGAACGTTTTGTCGCAGTATAAAACAAACATGTCATGTCATTAACATTGAATGTATCATACATTTAAGTGTATGAAAACTTAAACCGCTTGTTTTCATTGTCCGTAAATCATACGTTGGTTGACACTACAAACAAGTTTAAGGTTGCGTGTACGAAAGTTTACAACAAATAACAATCCAATTAATAATCTTCACTAGAGAGACTCAATAAATGATACAAAAATATACTATGATATGTACATATAATAATAATTATACTAGACAAAAGTACCAACCCGCCAGTTCTCGTTCACAAAGTTTAAAAAAAGCTACTGGAAACATCTTCTGTTGTTTGTGAGTGCAATAATCTATAACATTATGATTCAAATGAATGGAACTATGAAAAGTCGATGTTACCAGTCAAAATCACGTTCAAAGTTACAGATCACTTTGTCATTAAGTAGTAAATGTTCTCAAAATACGACATGGCGGGTAAGCCCCTTTGACCAGTATACATTGCAACGAATGTAGATGCTTATTCTTTTTCAAATATTAAAAAGTATAAACAACAATATTTTGTTTACATATATAACTTATACAGTTAGTCACTTAAAGCGACATTTTATTTATTTAGTTACTAAAGTGTATATAAAAAATTGTTACATATTTGACAAGGAATAACATTCTTGCCGACGCAAATATGTTTATTTCACGAACTTTGACATAATTTGCAATAAGTAAAACAATTAACTCCTGACTTTTTTCTAAGACAATCTGCTGTCACTGGAAAGCTCTATGTATAAACTATTGAATGTGACAATTTCTGACATGAAAACGTGGACAAACAATTTAATATAATGACTGAAATCAGACACTTTCAGTTTAGAATCATGTCCAAATCTAACTAGCCCCGCATACGTGTCTCTGTACTCCGACTTTTACACGCGTCTTCGTAACAGACAGTGAGGTAGTTCGATCAGCAACTATAGTGACTATGGTTGGATGATAAAACTCAGTCTAGTTCATCTATGGTCTAGTTAAGCTGGTCACTCTTCGAATTTGGAGGTTTGAAAACCCTATAGAGGTGTTCCGAATATCGACTATAGTTTAACCGTACTAAATCGGTGGTTGAGCCATAGTTGGTGTTCGGAACACCTCTATATAGTATTCAAACCTCCAAGTTCGAAGAGTGACCAGAGTAACTAGACCATAGATGAACTAGACTGAGTTTGATCATACAACCATAGTCACCATGGTCACTATAGTTAATGATCGAACTACCTCAGTATTGAGATGTGACGTCCGTGGCTGGACTAAAATCTAACCAACGGAAGGTTATTTGTAAATGAAATACAATTTGGGTGGCTTGAGACTACCATAATATTATATATATTTAGCCATCTGAGAAGAGAGAAAAAAGGCAATGCCGCTTTAAATAATGTAGGCCCAAAATTAAACATAGCAATTATCTCAATCTCAAATTTTCAAGAAATTTATTCTGAGTTAACGAACTTAAAGCCAATCAAAAAGCTGATAGATACATGTATACACATACTAATAGTACCGTTGTCAATGACGAGTTTCCTTGGTAACAGTTTTCATTCTCCAAGAAGAGAAATATTTGACTAGAGAACAATATTAATGTGAGACGTATTGTGTGCAAAATCTTATTATCATATTTTGCTTACTTTATAAAGTTAATTTAATTTTCTGCAATTAATGTCTATATATTCACGTTTTCAACAATCAAACTTACTTTATACCTAGTTACCTTTCTTACATGTCATTTAACAAAGTTGTCATTCTTCATAAACGTACATTCTCTGGACAGAGTTGTCTTCCTTTACACTCACTATATTTATAGAGTTGCATTTCCTTGCAGTCTCAATATACATATTGAAATGGCGGGTAAGCCCGTTTATATATATATATTATATATATAAATACAGAGTTCTTTTCCTTTACACAAACTCTATCAAAAGGTTTGTGTATAATAACAATATCATATTTCTGTACCAGCATTTACTGCACGGCAATTGTGACGTCACGTTATTTATCATTTTCTAAATATGAATTTGGTCGATCATTAAGCCGGAGTATTATAATATAATACGTCTGTGACGTAATTGTTTCACATCATTTTGATAAGTATACATGTAAATAACTATAATACAAATCACGATCGGATCACCTCAGCTATTTTGCTATTTTCTTTTAAATTTCCGATCGGTACGGAAATTGTCGAGATGATGCGAGTGTACACATCACTGACACTCAAAAATATAGCGAGCACATACTGTTAGATCTTGTTTGCATCTGTTTATTTAAAATACTGATGACAAACATTGTTACTCCGCGCAATGTGAGTTTCACTACAGTTCTACACCGCACGTCACATGGCTACTCAAGATCTAAGTTATCCGGAGGCCTTAAATATTAAATGACGTAGACTAATTCAAACATAAATTCTTGCTTGCCTAACATTTCCCAGCCGTGAGCATTTTGCAATGTATTAGTCATTACAAAAAAAGTCGTCTTTATTTTGAAAATAAACCAGTATGAAGATATATAAACGAAATAACAGAGGCAAATATAAAAACAGAAATATTTTGATTTCGAGTAACAAGTCAACCTCACAGGTACATCTTATTTAATAAATAAAGTTATTTGAAAAATAAAATAATAACGCCTACACAAACGGTTTTTAACTGACAATATTGCACGAAAATTTGTATATTCTTAATTTAGTCGGCTGCACAGCAACAAACTCCATAACAAAACAACTTATAAAACATATTCGAAATCTATCATTGGTACCTAAACATCCGACGTTATCCGCATTTACCGTGCAACATATAAACTCCTTTTTTAATTTGTCCGACCAGTCAGTGTAATTAAAGTTTTAACATTGCCAAGCTGCTAAGAATTGTCAAAAGATTCATCGTTAATATCTCCTGGCCAGAACCACCGCCGTGTTTATCGTGTGTGCCATCGTCTTCCGGTTCAACAGTTACATCATCTGACGTCATATCCGGTGAAACTGGTCTGTCAGTAATTTGCTCCACGACAGTGCTATTACTGACAGAAGAGTCCTGATGTGCCAGACATGCTTTCACCGTTATTATTTTCACACCACGATCGTCCTCCCCTTCCTGTTTGAAATGGATTGAACAATTTCTCTCAGAATTTCTAAATCGACATTTTCTGAAGGAAGCCCCATGCTTAGCCATCGGAAAGCCGAAAACGAGTTTAAAATGCGCTATTTTTGTACATTTTTCTGGACACTTTCCCAGTAAAGACGTGCACACGGCGCATTCCTTGTAAGTACGACAGAATCCTACGTTGTGATATAACTCGCATGTGAGACCCGAGAACCCCTCGTCACAAGCACAGATGCCGTCATGGCACATTCCATGACCTCCGCATGGAAGTTCGTCTGCTTCGCTACACGAAACGAACATTGTTTCATTAGTTGCATCTATACCAAGAAGTTCATGCAAATTCAAACCACTCACGTCATTTCCGGTTTCAGTCGGCGATTCTGTGACGGCTTCCTTGATCGTATTCGACTCCCCGTCAACCATTCCGCACGTAACACCACTGTAGCCACTCAAACATAAGCAAATTCCCCGCTGACAAGTCCCATGTCCATTACACAGTAAACCGTTAGCACCACGACACAAATAAGACAACAGGGCGTTATTTAATCGAGATGAAGATTGTGTTCCAGGGTCTTCAACATGGCCACCATGTGGCACCACTAATGAGGCTTGTGACGCCAAAATACATACAATCAAAGTTAGATACATCCCGAACACGTCAATTTACTGTTCTTGACAGATAAATCGCACTGAAAGTTCGATATTCGATCTAAGTCTTACCGCACAAATAGTCAAAACAAAAGAAGAAAATAATTCACAAATCACCTCGAAATTTCACTCCAAGCACTTCGAGATAAAATATTTAAGGCGGTAAATCAGCCCGAGGATGGCTTTAATGAATGACATACAACCTAATGATTAACAAATTAAATACAGCAGAGAATACACTGATTACTGCTCGCCTCTGAATACTGACTATTTTAAACTTTATTTCCTCCAAGCAAAAATGACGTATGTGGTTTTAACTGTTTCATCATCGCCACGCTTCGTGATCAGCAAAAAAAGTAATGTTCAGAATATTCACTTCACGAGCGTTGCTCCCAGTTTGTGAATTTGTAAATTAAATATTATGACTGGAAGGCGTTGTTTCTTTATTCACAAGCACAGTGAAGAATAAAACACATGTAATATGACTGATTATTTAACGAATATTTAGGGATGATAATTAACATGGCAATATATCCTGATAATGATATCTACAAACACCTGAATTATGTTATCTTGAGACGCCTGACACATAAAAACAACCGACGTTTAAATGGTGTTGTCTTCGAACATTTGAATTATGCAATCGAAAGACGCCTGCATTTTGTGATCTACATACGCCTGCATTATGTAACCTACTTACCTGAATAATGTAACCTACATACGCCTGAAATATGTTTTCTACATACGCCTGTAATGTACATACGCCTGTAATCTACATAGGCATGAATCATGAATATACAAACACCTGAATTATGTAATATACATAGGCCTGAATCATGTAACATACATAGGCCTGAATCATGTAATCAAAATAGGTCTGAATCATGTAATATACATAGGCTAAATCATGTAATATACATAGGTCTGAATCATGTATTATATCTACAAAAGCTGAATCATGTTATCAACATAGGTCTGAATTATGTAATCTACATAGGCTGAATTATGTAATATACATAGACTTGAATCGTGTAATCTACATAGGTCTGAATCATGTAATCTACATACGCCTGAATCATGTAATCTACATAGGTCTGAATTATGTAATCTACATAGGTCTGAATTATGTAATCTACATAGGCTGAATTATGTAATATACTGACGCCTGAATCATGTAACATACATACGCCTGAATCATGTAATCTACATAGGTCTGAATTATGTAATCTACATAGGCTGAATTATGTAATATACTGACGCCTGAATCATGTAATCTTCATACGCCTGAATCATGTAATCTACATAGGTCTGAATTATGTAATATACATAAACTTGAATCGTGTAATCTACATAGGTCTGAATTATGTTACATTCATACGCCTGAATCATGTGATCTAGTCGATATTTTGCGGGCGTTATAACTGCTTATTGGTGGAGCCAGTAAATACGTGAATGACTGACAAACTCAGACAAATATAGAAACTAGGATGATTTAGAATTAAATTTGTTATATTAATCAAACATCGATACACGGATATTCCCTTAAATTAAACCACATTGACACATAGTATGTTTTAACTTATGAGTCAATCAGTATAAATATACGTGAACTGTGGTATTTGTTTAATAAATTGAATCATAAAATGATAAGACATATACTCACATCACGATACGCATCAATCAAATTAGGTAATTCACATGCAGTGTACCGTTTGTAACGCAATATATTTTTATCAATTGTCGAATATGTCAATATGACCACTTATCGAACAAGCCTCGTATCATGATGAGGAACCAATGTCCTAGCAGCAGTTACTTCCCTTTACGGTAAAAAGTCCCCATGGCATTGCCTGTGCCACCTGTATTCCTAATACGGGAGGGTTTTTGAGGATTAATCCAAAAAAATCTGCCGCTATTCATCGTTGAATAATGCATAATATAATATTTGTGGAAAAAAACTTCACGAAATGATGACGTAGAATTTGGTTTCGGTTTTACCGGGAACAGTCTGACGTAGCAGTATAAACCGGTTATGTTGTTACGAGTACAAGTATGTAAACAAATATAAGGACTCAAAGAGTTATTTTTTAATCGAATGGTATCCATCGAATTAAACTTATTTTGTCTTGATATGACTAGACAACAAGCTTACAACTTCGATGAATGCAATTGTCAGACCATTTCTTATTCCGCCATCTTATTTACCGGTCATGTGACATTTCATGTGTCACGTGGTTCTTCGCGGTTGCAGCAATTTGTTTCGAGCTATGCGTAACAAATTCCTATGTCGAGGTTAATGAGACACAATACATAATGTCTTAATAACATTTCCATATTGATGTGAAGTAAATATTATTTCTCACTAAGACATTATTAGCAGCTATACGGATGTATATTTCTACTCTACAACTAGTTAATATCCTGTCAGTGTTCTTGTGCTAACCAGTCATTGTCCCATTTTGTCTGATGGTGAGAATAAAAGACCTATATAATGTATTTTCTACAGTTTATTTGGAATTCATGAATAAACGGAATGGTGGAGTTATTAATGTATTTCTTGCTGTCTTCACTGTTGCTTCAACTTCTTCATTTGAGATTTGAGTTTCAGTTCAATATGCTTACTCCTGACAGCAGTAGCCGTGTTACTGATAGTTCAACGATGGGTCTACGATCTACGATCAAGTTCCAACAGTTGTTAACATGATTGATCTACGATCTACGACCATGGTTGTGATGTATTTTAGATGATTGATCTACGACCCATGTCAACGCGTTTTACACAAACTGCAAGCTATGGCATGTAGACACAAACTGCAAGCTATGGCATGTAGACACAAACTGCAAGCTATGGCATGTAGACACAAACTGCAAGCTATGGCATGTAGACACAAACTGCAAGCTATGGCATGTAGACACAAACTGCAAGCTATGGCATGTAGACACAAACTGCAAGCTATGGCATGTAGACACAAACTGCAAGCTATGACATGTAGATACAAACTGCAAGCTATTGCATGTATACACAAACTGCAAGCTATGGCATGTAGACACAAACTGCAAGCTATGGCATGTAGACACAAACTGCAAGCTATGGCATGTAGACACAAACTGCAAGCTATGGCATGTAGACACAAACTGCAAGCTATGGCATGTAGACACAAACTGCAAGCTATGGCATGTAGACACAAACTGCAAGCTATGGCATGTAGACACAAACTGCAAGCTATGGCATGTATGTAGACACAAACTGCAAGCTATGGCATGTATGTAGACACAAACTGCAAGCTATGGCATGTAGACACAAACTGCAAGCTATGGCATGTAGACACAAACTGCAAGCTATTGCATGTATACACAAACTGCAAGCTATGGCATGTAGACACAAACTGCAAGCTATGGCATGTATACACACACTGCAAGCTATGGCATGTAGACACAAACTGCAAGCTATGGCATGTAGACACAAACTGCAAGCTATGGCATGTAGACACAAACTGCAAGCTGTGGCATGTACACAAACTGCAAGCTATGGCATGTATACACACACTGCAAGCTATGGCATGTAGACACAAACTGCAAGCTATGGCATGTACACAAACTGCTAGCTATGACACGTAGACACAAACTGCAAGCTATGGCATGTAGACACACACTGCAAGCTATGGCATGTAGACACAAACTGCAAGCTATGGCATGTAGACACAAACTGCAAGCTATGGCATGTAGACACAAACTGCAAGCTATGGCATGTAGACACAAACTGCAAGCTATGGCATGTAGACACAAACTGCAAGCTATGGCATATAGACAGTCGACTTGATTAGTGTGGAAACAAACATATTTGATTATTGAAGTCGCTGATTTGCACTTTTTTGCATTTTACTGTATATGACCAACTTAAGATCCATCATGATTTTCCTTGCATATGAGACAAAATAAGTTGACCAAAAAATCTTTCAATGACACGTATCTTTCTCATGCGCGCAAATCTAGCTTTATGTTGTAATCGGTATAAATTCAGAGGTACAAGGGAAGTAATTATTATTTACAACAGAATACGTTTTTCAAGATTGTCTCCCATTCCTAGGACGTATATTAATACAATTGAAGTTGGCAATAGTTGTACGGCGGTAACAATTTAGTCCCAGCACAGGATAGACATGTATAATTCTGTAATGATTCTGATCAAGAGAATTGACCGCCAGTATCATAGTATCTCCTCCATTACACTTTTAGTGTAGACTAAGAAATGTTCGATAGCGATTGAAACACTTCGAATCCTGACTTTGACCCCTGACACTTCTACCCCGATACTTCGACCCCTTATACACTTCGGCCCTTGTACACTTATGCCCTTGTACACTTCTACCTACGTCACTTCGTTCCCTGACACTTCGATCCCTGACACTTCGACCCATGACAATTTGACCCCTTAAAATGGATAAGAGAAGTCAATCCCCATATTTTCAGTAGCTTTCAGCTTTGGGGCGGAAACTCGGGTTAATCCAATGTAGCTCGGTATATGTAAAAATAATGAATGCAATAGAAATCGTTTGATATACATGTACTTACTATATGTGTAAACTACTTTTAGTTCAAACTGATTGTGTCAAAATATCTCAAAGTGTTTTCAAATTTGATATTTCATCTCTATGTACCATTATTCGTTCTTATACGTAAAACATAGCATTGTGAGGCGCATAGCAACCTTAAAGCAAAATATGCGTTTGCGTACACAATTTTAGTAAATCAAAAGAGAAAAATAATAAATGCAAAAAAGCCCAACCCTTTTTGTATTAAAATAATGTTAAGCTTTTTTGGCTTATCGAGAGATAGTCAATAAGATATGTTATCACCCAAAGGGAAATCATTAAGGCATCACCCCCATAAAAGCCATTAGCCGTCAAACTATTGTCTGAATTGACATAAATCTGTAATGAACAATCATTAACATAATTATTACACCTGTACTGGAGAAGTATTCACGTCATTTATACAGCTTATTGTCAACACATTAGCCAATGATAATAAACCAACGTACACACGTATATATGAACACAAATGATCAGTTTTATGGAAATACTATTTATTATTAATTATTGTCCACGATTGTTATAATGTGAATGAATAATTCTGATAAAATATTCGATTTCGACAGGAATTTACATGACAGAGGCAAACATATAAGGTATTTATGCAACATGTATACTTTGAATATTTGGCACTTAAGCTTTATGAGAAAGCAAGCCGCGTTAGCACTGTCGGTATGACTCTTGCATGACCGCCTATTTGAGGTCACAGATTCGAACCACAGAGGAGGCTCCTATGTTCTCCTAGACAATTTGACTGAAGACAATACATCCAATGATTCGTGTGGGCGGAGTTAACAGTTGCTAACAGAAGACCAAATTAGTACTGGTTGGTCACCCAGGAACACTGTGCTTCAACTAACCGCCGTACATAACAGAAATACTGTTGAAAACCGGCGCAATACTCCAACCCGATCAAAAGTCAAATTTATACTTATTCAAATAAATGACGTCCTAAATATGTTTCTCATTCGTCATAAGTCAGTTTTTACTATTTACAATATTACTTATTTATTTACTTCGTCTTAATATTATGTAATTTAAAATACTATTTTGTATTGTAACCATAATTATATTATATTATAAAAAAATAATACATATGTATTTCGAAAAAAAGCTATAAAAGATATAGTTAAAAAATGATTTTAAAAAAATGAATGAGCCACTAACTGAGCTCCTGATATGTCCTCGATTGTTTTAGACCTTTGTTCCTTATTATAAAGTATTGATATACATGTATATAATATATTTCAGTAAATTTTAGATGAGAAAATCAAAATGGCGTCCAACAACACCACGACATACCTGATGACGCATCATATTTCGGACACACAACTTATTGTCATAAAGATCTCTTGTATTACCATAGCAGTCCTCGGTACACTTAGCAACACAACCATGATAGTGGCAATAATTTACGGGAAACTTTATAAAAACAACATTTTTGTGAAAATACTTCATCTGTTGATTTGTAATTTGATACACTGTGCTTTGTTTTTACCTCTAATTGCTGCTCAAGCAATCACTGGATTTTGGGAAAATAATCCTTTAATTTGTAATGCAGTATCATATGGATTACTTAGCAACCTTGGAACAGAATTATTCGGATATGTTTGCATTTCTTTAAACAGATGCCTGTGCATAGTCAACAAAAAACTTCACCAGAAAGTGTACGGAAGTTGCCGGATTTTGTCAGCGGAATGGATTTTATCCTGGCTTATATATCCCATAATTCTTGCATTTCCGCTGTTAGGAATTTTCAGCCATTATCAATACGCTCCCAAGAAACTGATTTGTCATCCTTTTCTTGGACCTGACTGTGAAGGATATTGCCTATTTGTGTTTGTATTTGCCCTTCTGTCCACTTTACCAGTGATTGCTTATTCATACTTGCGGATAATACTAGTTTACGTCGGCATTCAAAGAAAACTCTCAAAGAAACGCAATCATGCGCAAACTAGCGATCACGTGATTGATAGTTCTACCCATGATGCAACGGGTGGAAATGGCTCCCAGCATTCAAATGGTGGACCACGTCATCACCGAGCTCCATCCGCGAGGAGAAAGTCTGAAATCAAAATGGCGTTCACGATAATGGCAATTGTCGTTCTATTCGTGATATGTCGTCTGCCTTTTATGAGTTTGTACATATACGACCCCTCGGTAACTAAGGTGGATCCTTTGGTGCACACCGTCGCAATTTATGTCGGCTCGAACCTAAGTTGGATCAATCCATTTATATACGCATTTTCTAACAGTCAGATAAGAGATACCCTCCACAAAATGTACACATCTTTCAGAAATAGAACGTAATTCTAATGAAGGTATTCATTATAAATCCGATATTATATCATTGCTGGACAATCGATGCTAAATATGAACTATATTTATATAACGAACACTTTGATTGAAAAATAAGCATAGAATATTCATGGCGTCGGCTGTTGTCTTAAATGCTCCAAAAATATGTTTCCTGTTACTTTATTTTATGAGTAGAGCTAATATAAGACGCACACACATACAGAAAAAGTCGGACGAGAAAATCATCAAATGAAAAGAAAATCCTTTCCGTTTACAGTAATTCTGTAATCATAGTGCTGAAATAGTATTTTATAATATTCATAAACTTTCATGCCGCTTTAAACTTCTTGATATCTTCTTAATTCTGTGGGACAGCCACTTTTATACGATACATTGAATAAAATTGATATTTACTGATAATATATTTCCATAGTTAATAAAACGGAGAAGAAATGATAATTGAAGTTTTCATTTCCACGTGAGTAGGGTTTGTATCCGGGAACCCCCAACATAGTAACGATAAACCGCAGAGACAATTCGCAAAAAATATCTTTCTCATGTGAAAACTTGACCCAATGATCTACACTCGAGATAGTTGTGAACTTCCTTATTCATTGTTTCACATAATCTACGCTGCTTCTGTTGTTGATAATGTAACTTGTATTTTCAAGTATTTAAAACGGCATACCATTAACAGATGATTAGATGACTCTATGATATGAAACCTTTTGTACAGCTTGATTTAAACATTCTGAATCGCCTTAATGGAATGCATGCAAAATAAGTATGTTACAAAATCCAATAATTGTTACCGTTTAGGGTACTTCCAATTGTTAGTTTAGTTAGTTGTTTTCATCGACGTTTACTCCGTTTTCAACATTTTTTCATATACGGCGGCCAGTTGACCTAACCAATTTTCCTGGAATGAATTATCAACAAATACTAACCTGCTCTTCCACAAGCAACTGACAACATCTCTACATGTAGAGATGACCGTAGCCAAATTTCACGAAAATACATGGCCTGTCCAACCCTTAAAACCGAACCCGGGCGCATCCAGGGTGACAACAAAGCCCTCTACCAACTGTCCAAACCGACCGGGTACGTGCTTTTAACCGATACTTCTAACGTTCGTTAAACTATAGATGTGACCATGTACGTGTAGTCAATACAGTAAAACTTCACTTAAAGACCACCTCAATAGTAAGACCACCTCAAAATTAAGAATACCATTTTCAAGTCCGTTTTCACTGTTTTGCTCTTTATTCAACCTCAATATTAAAACCACCTCAATATTAAGACCAGTTTTCAAGGGTCCCAATGGTGGTCTTTTTATAGAGGTTTTACTGTAATAAACTTGCTATCTTCGTCACTAACTTGGGACCCAATCAGCGTTCTCGTCGTGTGGGCACTACGACTCTACGAGTGTCAGGTAAATAACATGCGACAGTATACTATCATAGTATAAACAAGTACTTGTCAACATGTTATACCTTTTAGTTGGTTAGCTGTGGGATATATTTTTGCAATTGTGAATCGACCTCTAGCGATGTAATCTCCACGAAATATTTGGAGATTCTACGTGCACAAATGACAGGAATTTTGATAAATTCACAGAAAAAACATTTTATCAAATATTTCTTTTTTGTAACGGGGCTATAAGTCACATACACTGCCGGGTTCATGTAGTGACATGTTCAGCTGTTAGGTAGGGGGAGGGTAGATTCATCGACCTTCCTCACATATTCTACATCCAGGGGTGGGACTCGAGACCGCAGCAGAGTGGGGCATGTGCTTTGAAGACAGCGACTATAACAACTCAGTTTCTGAGAACTCCACTTCTAAAAAAATAATCATACGATTTGTATTACTTTTAGGAACTGCATTCATGCACATACATGTATATCTCGCTGTTAGATTAATTGCGAACATGTGTATGAACTAAAGAAATGCTCTTGTGCTTAAAACAAGTCGACTTTTAAATGTTAAGGTCATTGTTACTCCAAGGTCTTAACGTCTGATTATTGGGGGGACATACATGATTTGTTTGGACTTTTGAGTAAAACATCGTTCCACTGATAATAGTGATTATGCAATGTATAACTGATTATTATTTGTCATAAGTGTAAAAAATAGAGAGAAAACTACTAATTTTACTTGACTTGCATTTTGTTAACATTTTAGACCTTACCTTTATACTGAAACACAAAAAGTTCTAATCTGCAGATACAGTTTATTTACACTCTGTTTGGTGGTGACATTTCAACTTCAAGAATTTTCAAATTCGACTCCAGAAATTCAGTTCAAATTCATGAATTCACGATTTCTCCTTCATGAATTATACGCTCCCACACAGCGCTTTGATTCCACTACCGTTACATTCATATGAAGGTGAATGTGAAAGTATCGGAATGAGCGCCCGATGCAGAAGTAGAGTACATGAATTCAAGATTTCAATTTAACGAATTTACGATTTCTTCTTCATAAATTCACGAATTCAATTTCACGAATTCACGATTTCAACTTTACCAATTCATGATTGTGAATTCTTGACGTGAAATCGTTAAATTGAATTCGTGAAATTGAAGTCGTGGAATCATGAAGTTGAAATCGCTAAATCTTGAAGCTGAAATGTGGCTGTAAACGGATACTTTCATGTGAAACAGAAAGGAGTGTGTGTATTTAAAATAGCGCTAAACAATCACAGGAAGATTTATACTGCATGCCCGACTGACTCATAAATCATTTACTGCAACCTCCATATACAGGCATTTGGCAATGTTCCAATTTGCTTCACAGACAAAACAAAAGTTTAAGTAGCCAAGATTTAAGTCATCCACAGTCATTCTCGGAAATCACGAAAACACTTTGAGTCATTTTAGTAAACAGCGGACTGGTATAAAATTATGCTCTGCAAAATTAACAATCGTAAAATTCGAATCTACGCTTATGTACTTAATCGGTGATTAAGTCTGCATTTGTAATTATTTAGTGAAGGGAACATTTTCGGAAAATCACTGTTCCGTAAACAATCTGAGGAAATTTCAATATTCGATGATTTTCATGAAGTTGCGTCCGCTTGGACGCACACATATACTTTTTAGGGGTCATTTCTCAGAAAAATGCGACACCGACGCAGGATTCGTGCACATAAAACTATAACTGATGTTTGTTTTATTTTTTCAATCAAAACACAACCGCGGCTTTTCATCCTTCAAGTTTACAAACATTTCAATGCACCTCTTTTGAACTGTAACGGTCCAGGTAATATATTCATGCGTTCTTGGTTAATAAATAGCACTCTACTGAGATTTTATACAAGATGTACACTAATCAAAGCAAACTCTAATTTATAAACATATTACGTCCATTTAATATAAAAACTTACACATACGGGCAGATAACTCGTCTTCTCTTCTAAGTTATATTCATTTTAAATAACTAGTCAAACATTTCATTAATATGACACGAACGACAACTCGTACCGGGACTAAGCTACCAATGGCGGGTTTGCCTTTTTGACCAGTATATATCATGAAATATCATGACTCATCACATGTTTTTACAATGACAATAGTCAAGTATATAATGATTTCGTTCAAGTGTTTGAGTAACCTAATTCGTGTATGAGCGAAACATTCAAGCTACATTACTTGTTACTTGAATGCTGAAATACACTTAACACCATTTAAAACGCAACAATCTCCTATATTTTGTATTAGACACTTAAATCGCGTTTCAGTACGGTGTATTGTAAGGCTAAAATACTTTCGATTTTTTAAGATATTTGTAGACCATTTACACGTGTGTCTCACATGTACGGATTTCTATACTTCTGTCGACATCCCTTAGTATTCACCGGTTTATTTCTAAATTCTAACCTGTATTATGACTCAAGATGATTTGTTGATGATTTATTTGTTTACTACATTGTTTTGTATTGTCCTGCTCTCCATGCATGGAGGAAATAAAAGTATAAAAATTTTTTTTTATCTTTTTATCTTTTAGGTACTGTAACCAACAACAACAGCAATAACCTTTATAATTCTCAATTTATGTATTACATAAAAAAATAAAAATAAAATAAAAAGAGTGGCTCAACATGATTAATTAAGAACGAGACAACAGAAGTAAACCAGTGTATATAAAGTTTCACAGGACAAAATTTGCGTTTATATCAATTTGTAATAGAGATTAGCATAATTTTCTGAAATGCTGAGATTGTGACGTGATGGGGTGTCACTATAAACATAAGTTAGAGCTAGTATAATTACACTATCACTATGACAACCATTTGAAAACAAAAATAGAACGTAGACCAGTAATATAGCAGTGATTGCATTTCAGTGTGCAACAACAAGTTTCGTAACTTAATCAATAACGACATGAGAAAAATTGTATCATAGCTTAATAACTCGGTTTAAACTTGTATTTACTCAATGATAACTTTACATAATTTAACACCCGGGACCAACCAACGCCACTTTAAGTAGTTGCTGTTTTAATGGCGTGGAGAATAGAAGGACGTAAAAGCGAGGGACTTCCCCGTTTTGTTTTATCACTTCCGCAAACCAAGAAGGAGAAAATGCTTGCTGCGTGTTTAGGGTAATACACTAAAACGTCAATAATAAGACCACCATTGGGACCCTAGAAAACTGGTATTTTTATTGCGGTGGTCTTAATATTGAGGTTGAATAAAGAACAAAATGGTGAAAATGGACTTGAAAATTTAAGTCTTATTATTGAGGTGGTCTTATTATTGAGGTGGTCTTTAAGTGAGGTTTTACTGTATGCCTATATCGTTAACCAAATAATCATTCAGACTGATAGATGAAAACTGGCAATTTACTGCGAGTTAAAAGCATATACAGTAGTCTTCTAAATCCCTTGGTTGAATCCCTCTTGTTGAAGCCAGGGGTCAGAGTTGTCGAGGAGTCGTGCGCCTGAATCCTGATTCGAACGACGTTGGTTTGAATCCCACCTTGAACATGGACTTCGTAATCCCTTAATTAGACGCA
Source organism: Mactromeris polynyma (assembly GCA_032209605.1). NCBI lineage: Eukaryota > Metazoa > Mollusca > Bivalvia > Venerida > Mactridae > Mactromeris > Mactromeris polynyma. The sequence continues at coordinate 689,340 of JASFXZ010000071.1, read as the reverse complement.
CGTACTGGTTGGCCACGAAGAAGCCCTCATCGAGAGTGAATAATGTTAGTTATGTTTCACAATTGATGATAAATAAAGAAGTTCAAACTAAACGAACAGTTGCAAATTCTCACATTTTAATTGTATTTTCAAGCATGCTTATTTCATTTTTTGCGTTCCTTTAAATAATGAGGCCAATTCATCCAACTTATATTTGTGTAATGTGGTAATGAGGATTGTGTAAAGAACTTAATAGTGTAAACTGTTGTCAACTGTTTCCAATACCAATGCATGTTTCTCCTGATATCGCTCGTTTGGAAAAAACCCATTAGTTGTTTTGGGTTTTTACGCAGTATCTCGATTTGTGATCCATCTCACGTACTGAAATATCCAAATGCAATAGGTGAGTGTATGTTACACACTAACGTCTGCAGTGACTTGTGGTTCAAACAGATGGTTTTTTATAGCGTTATAAATTTCTTCTGTTTATTTGTTCGGGTTTTTTGACAACATATCTTGTGTAGTGTTTTGTTATCTCCATTTATGTATATATCAAACAGCCGCAGTACTGTCTCGTGACTGTGATTATTCTTCCGTGGCGATTCAACAATCTTCCACTACGAGTTGATAAAACTTCCGGGTCGATTTTTTTATTAAAAGTATCACCGCTCATAATTCGCAAGCAGATGACAGTTGGATTGCTTGTGTGGCACATCACATAGCAACTGAGACAAATATGCGGACAGTACTAATTCTTGTTGGATTTTGCCTTTTCTCGTTGGCATCGGCGAATCAAGTTGACGTTCCGGCGCCACCAAAGGAGACGTATCCTATAGGTGACCCCCGACGATGTACCGTCGGCGTAAACGATACAAGATTACGTTTTGAAGTTCTTCCCGGCGGTGGATGGGACAATTTGCGTAATAAGGACATGGGTATGATCATGCTGCAAAATTACTCGCGATGCAGAACCACCGACGACGGAAAATTTCTCATTCCCGACGGCGTATACGCAATACCTATCAAAAGCAGCAGCGTTGAGACGTATGCGGAGCTGATTATGCACTGGGACAATTATACGAGTACTCTTTCACGCGGTGTGAATATTCACGCCGGATTACACCTGTCCCACGTTGGAATCAGCGGTAAATTCTCCGACGAATACGAAAGTGTCAAATCAAGACAGTATATGGACAAGTCTGTGACAACACGTATACAGGTTAGATATAGTTTACGCTATTAAAATGTAGCTATTTTGCTCTTGTGTCATTTTGTACCAACTTTCTACTGTTACACGTATGTTTTTATTAAAAGGTAATTAAATAAAAGACCAATCACCCGTACGTTCATCATTGATTAAATTAAGGAGACCACATTTGTGAAATAATGCATACTAGCAATATTATTTATATATGTTAGATATTTACACATTTGTATAAATATATCGTATAGTAACTGATAAGTCATGTTTAGTTTCGATTTCACACAACATACTCTCTGCTGTTATTTGAGCAGACAATTTATTACATCCTTACAATCTTATTCACAAATAAAAAAAAATGGGCAGTTTAGGAAAGATAAGGTTTCAGATGGATTATTTTCTAAATTTGTAAATGTTTCTGACTGAGTATTATAAATTTTCATTCATAAGTTATTTTACCTTATTGCCATATTAATAGAAATGCAATTTTGCAATTATGAATGACTGAAAGTGTATTTATATTTCAATGAACGTGCTAGCAGTAAAAGGAAATATGTCATACCAAACTTTCGAGTCACTGTGATCCGACCACCTTCCTATAGATGATTTATAGATAGAGGATATAGAACATAATACATGGGTGTTATTTCCTTTATGTTATAAAAGAAAATTATCTTTAAACCGTGATAAATCAAAATATGTTAAAGGTGTCTTTCGTGTGCAAACAAACCATTCACTTTATGATGATGTAAATATTATGGTGTTGTGATTTTTACTTCACTGTCCTTTTTGAGGTTTTTAATATCAACTTTTTACACTGAAATAAGAAGGGGCTAAAACAATATCTCTGGATTAAAATACTTTCCAATAGAGGTAGATACTGTGTGCAGAGATGTATTATAGTTCAAGATGTGTACTTTCGAACGCACTTTTTAGATTTAATGTGGGTGCTCTATTATGCTGTCCTTTTTAACGATTGTTGTTAAAAAGTATCCGTTTTTTGGACGGTACCGCTCAGGTACCGTCTATAGTAGTGGCAATTTGAGAGGCATACAACAATTGGTTCCCGTTTTCAAAACACGAAAAAGACTGAAAGCCGGTAACATGTCAAAAACGTCTAAATTGGCCTAATTATTACGCAAACAAAATAGTTCCAATGTTCACCTAACGAAATAATATCATAAACGTTTCAATAAAATGAAATGTTGAAAAGGTGACCTGCTAAAGTGGTTTGTGAACTAATTAGCTGTTTCTGTGGAGTTCAGATGGGGTTTAAAGCAATGTATTAATACACACGAGTTTGTTTGGTGTCGGCCCGGTGCTTTTTCGCCCTCTTTATTCTATAGTAAAACTACAAGATTTGCACTGGAATTGTGAACTCCACAATATGGCTCCAGCTATTTGCAATATCTAGTCTTCAAATACAACACTAGCACAGTAATTCCACACCAAGAAAACACCACCACGACCTGGTTACTTTTCTGCTATCATTCAATGTATACAGTATCTGTCAAAATTTTCAATACACAACAGCCGACACCGTTTACAGTTTCGGATTTATCATATATATGGTCTCGTTGCGCACGACTACGAAAATTATCGGTGTCATCTTTCTACGTACACCTCACTCTGTGCTTGGAAAATTAATTGGAAAATACCCCACTACAGCAAGATAACTCATAACCTATGGCAAGCTAGTAATATCATAACTTTATGCCTGGTCATACTGATTTTACTCTAAGTCCGTGCTGATATAATTTAATATGTCATCTTATAATTAAATATCCACAAACGTTACATAAAGGGTCTGATACCTTTGTATTTAATTTATTTAAAATCGTCACAAACATTTCACTTGTTTTACAGTTTTAAGGTTCTACCATTATTACAGACCATTTTTCTTTATTTCGGTTTGAAAATCTAGCATTTCTAGAACAAGTCGGATTGAAGATCTTTTGGAAAAAATGTTTACTATTTGTCAATAATTTTTATTCTTTTTTGCATTTCTGTCTTATGTTTAGTTTTGTTTCATATTCTATGCAAACCATCTTACCTATTTACACATACTTTGATATTATAAAACTGTCTAGTTACAAAACAGAAACTTGTATGCAACGAGTTGCCAGCTTGGCTACAGAGACGAGTGGTACCGTCCCACAGCACTTTTGTGCTTTGATTTCCTGTAATTTCTAATACACTAGTAAGCTTTTGCCATAATTATTTGAAAAGTAAACAATATAAAATATATTTTGTTGTTCAAATTGTGACACAGACCAAAAATATAATTTAATTTTTCTTACGGCAAACATTGTTAATAATTTCATCACATTGTCTAATCGGCCGTAATAAAGATGATCCAGTTTTCTATAAAAAAGAGAATAAGTTGCTACAGTGAATGCCACATACATTAGACAAGGCCTCCCCTCACAAACCCCTGAAAAAAACAACAGTCAACAAAACATCAGGCACTGAGGAGGTGCAAGGGTAAAGATTAGTAGTTTTGAGTAATTTTGAAATTGAGTGAGGCAAACATTATTTCCTAAACTACACCAATAACTAAATATAAATGTGAATATAAATACAATACATACAATTGCACATAACAGACGTTAAAATATGTATTGATCTTTCATACTTAATGTGTGCATTGAACATTGATAGATTCTAATTCATACCGCGTTGTAACCAATAAATACACACATCATGTTTTAATTTGAGGTACATATGTATTATGATATGATATTATCGGTAGAGCGATCGAATGCGATCAATGTAAACATTCAATAGAATATGAATAAGTACAATTTTGCATTCACGGCAAATACAAAAATCCGGTTTATAGGCTTTGGGTAGTTCATATTCTCAATTGCATATCTGTATTGCGCTGTTGTATTTAATCTAGATTGGAAAGCTGACGACAGTGAACAATCAATTAAATGTCGACTGCTTATACCATACGTTGCGGTTCGAGACTTGCCCTGGTTACGAGTACGTTGCCTTCAAAGACATCAAATGCCTTATTCAAAAACATTTTAAGACTGGAACTCGGGCTTTATATTATAAAATGCTCTTTTTGCTGCTACTTAGTTATATCAATATAGATTTTAACACAAATTGCCAAACGTGTGCAGTGGGTAACAATAATTATCCAGACAAAATTTCATTCGTTTGTATTTAATAAAAACTAAAGGCTGGTAAATATTATATTTGCAAATCTACCGTCTGAGTTTCAGTCTTAAAATGTTTGTGAATAAGACCTCGGTATTGGTTTGTCCAAGTCACTGACTTCTGATTGATTCAAAGCAGCACAATGTCTGTACCGCAATCGTGGATAGAGGTATTTGTATAAACAATGCAACCTTTTCACAGTTATGTCCCTTCGGATACGCCAATTTCGGCTGTAGTTGCTCTGTAGTTGAGAGGTTGTTGCTCTGTAGTTGCTCTGTAGTTGCTCTGTAGTTGCTCTGTAGTTGCTCTGTAGTTGCTATGTAGTTGCTCTGTAGTTGAGAGGTTGTTACTCTGTAGTTGCTCTGTAGTTGCTATGTAGTTGCTCTGTAGTTGCTCTGTAGTTGCTTTGTAGTTGCTCTGTAGTTGCTAAGTAGTTGCTCTGTAGTTGCTCTGTAGTTGCTCTGTAGTTGCTATGTAGTTGCTATGTAGTTGCTCTGTAGTTGCTATGTAGTTGCTCTGTAGTTGCTAAGTAGTTGCTCTGTAGTTGCTCTGTAGTTGCTATGTAGTTGCTCGGTAGTTGCTCTGTAGTTGCTCTGTAGTTGTTCTGTAGTTGCTATGTAGTAGAGAGGCTGTTTCTCAAGAGAGGTCCGCTCTGGAGAGGTTGAAACGTAAGATTGAACTTTGATTCACTATGTATTGTGACGTCATTTTCGATAAGGCGCAAGGTCGTTTCTTATCACCTCAGTTTTGTTGTTATCTAGACTATCGATTGGGAAATTCCCGAAACGACAGGAAATTAATAATCTGCAATGACTCATACAATGTGTTTACCAAGTCGTGCAGTCGTAAAATATATAAATAAAACGCGATAAACTGGCATTTCTAAACTTTTACTTTTCTTATATATTTGCAATTTCTGTATATCTAGGAAACATTAAAAGTTAATATACTGCACGGTATGCTTACATGCGTTCATGAGACGATTTTTACGGTCACTGACATTAATTCATAACCGCAAAATAACCAGTTTTAGTTTGACTCATGCAGTTTCGATGTATGTACTTACATGTATATGGTATAAAATACAACACATTCAGTACACAGTATACTTACATACCAGCCTAATGAGTTATAAGTACCTCGCTATTGTCAAAACACGCTTTATATACAAGTCATAAACACTTCGCGTTGAGTAGTGATTAGTAGCCATGCAAGCGGTCATCGAGAGTGATTAGTTGGCAGAACTTGATTCTCAATAAAACAAATAGTGACTATGACTCACGGATTGTGGACATTGCCCTGCATTCAGTTACGGCTAACAGTAGCTCACGTTACGGAACTGTTCTGTTTTGTATCCCTGGCCAACTGTATCGCATTCACTGCATGTGCGGATCCAAATTGCAGACGTCAGCCGCAAACTCCTTTGCTGAACGCAGGGCTTGTTACAAATCACAGTTGTTGTGGTTACAAATACTTTATCCCCTCTAGAGTTATCTCCCCTATCCATTCTATAGATTATATATATATAAAGAGATAAATGTAGAGAACTCGTGATAATCTCCTGCTGTCACAAATTGATTTGAATGGGGAATACATATATACTCTGTATAAATAGAATCGCACCACCAACTTTTCTACTGTTCATTTATCCATTTTCAATAAAAGGCCAATTTGGGTACAACAATCACAATGTAAACTTTTTACCTATGAACATTATTTAATTATTTTCCTGTATGAAAAATCGTCTTAAAAAGAAGGTATCTTGCATAGTTTTCAAGTCATTTTGAAAAGGTACGTCAATGCCTTAATACAGACACATTCTAAAACACTACATCATAACTTTCCTTCAAAATTCCCGGAACTGCAAACCAGGGCCCGGGAGTATAATCAATACTTACACTTTCACTCAGCACTTACACTCAGTACTTACACTCAGCACTTACACTCGGTACTTACACTCGGTACTTACACTCAGCACTTACACTCATTACTTACACTCATCACTTACACTCAGCACTTACACTCGGTACTTACACTCAGCACTTACACTCAGCACTTACACTCAGTACTTACACTCATCACTTATACTCAGTACTTACACTCAGTACTTACACTCATCACTTACACTCGGTGCTTTCACTCAGTACTTACACTCAGTACCTACACTCGGTACTTACACTCAGCACTTACACTCAGCACTTACACTCATTACTTACACTCAGCACTTACACTCATCACTTACACTCATCACTTACACTCAGTACTTACACTCAGTACTTACACTCATCACTTACACTCAGTACTTACACTCAGTACTTACACTCAGCACTTACACTCAGCACTTACACTCAGTACTTACACTCAGCACTTACACTCAGCACTTACACTCAGTACTTACACTCAGTACTTACACTCATCACTTACACTCATCACTTACACTCAGTACTTACACTCAGTACTTACACTCAGCACTTACACTCAGCACTTACACTCATCACTTACACTCAGTACTTACACTCAGTACTTACACTCATCACTTACACTCAGTACTTACACTCATCACTTACACTCATCACTTACACTCAGTACTTACACTCATCACTTACACTCAGTACTTACACTCATCACTTACACTCAGTACTTACACTCATCACTTACACTCATCACTTACACTCAGTACTTACACTCATCACTTACACTCAGTACTTACACTCATCACTTACACTCAGTACTTACACTCATCACTTACACTCAGCACTTACACTCAGCACTTACACTCATCACTTACACTCAGTACTTACACTCATCAATTACACTCAGTACTTACACTCATCATTTACACTCAGCACTTACACTCAGTACTTACACTCATCACTTACACTCAGCACTTACACTCAGCACTTACACTCAGCACTCAGTACTTACACTCAACACTCATTACTTACACTCAGCACTTACACTCAGGATTGAAGAAATCTCAGGTTTGGTGGATCACAAAGAATACTCAGCACTCTGCACTCCACACTCAGTACTTACCTGAGTAAACACTGAGTGTTGAGTGCAGAGTATTGGTTATAATCCCGGGCTCAGATACATGTATAACCTATGCTAGTACTAATTTTCCGCGTACGGCCTGATAAGAACCCCCCTGTATCGGACTCGAGTATTTCTTGTTTTTGGAAACACATGTATGCAGAGTACAGCCAGCCATACAGTGATGTAGAGTACAGCTGTATGAAGGCATTTTCTTATGTTTACGTCTCAGCATTTTTTTTAAAAGACGACATTCAAGACTTTCTACCTTTAACGAATGCAGAAACTGGTCGTATAATTATCATTATTCACGATGTTATGTAGATTCGTGCAGCGATACACGGATTCAAATCAACCATCATTTAACACAGCATGTTTTTTTTGCATATCGCATGACAAACTTCATTGTATTAAAGGAGCACAAACATGTTGGTATCTTATTACTTGTGCATTTCTTGTATAAATTAAATTTAATGCAAAGATTCTCTACTTACCTGTACAAATACAAGGAAGAAATTTAACACAGCGATTTAATCTGATAATAAAACACAATGAATGGCGACATTTATTACAATGGATGCCAATTCATGCCATTATTTAACTATAGAGCAGGTGGCACACCAACCGGACACATAGTAACGAACCCCTACATTCCACTTCCCTCTCCCAAGGCGGATGGCCTTAGCCACTCGGCCAAGGTAGAAGGTCAATATTGTATGTGTCCATGCCTACAAATGATTATATACATGTCGCGTAATAATAGACCCCGAGAAATCTACTCGCATAAATGTGACTCGACTGGTGCCAAGGGAAGTAACTGTTGCGGGGAGTTTGCCGGTGTAGCCAGATCTATCGACAAACTACGTCATTTCCCAAAAGTTTAGTCATTTGCATAACGGGTTGAAAGCTAATGTCGGAATGAGGATCTCATAGATTTACCTAAGGGGTGAGAAATAAAGTTTCGAAACTGGGAAAACAGTTTTTATGGAATTGTCATGTGAAAAAAAGTTCCCGTTTATACAATGTTAGGTAGAACAGTTACTTGAAACATCAGTAATGAACCATCAGGCGTTTACAAGTTTTTGTTACATATAATAATAAAAATACAAACACTCATGCCTGCATAAGACTTAAACAAGAGCACTATCAGTTGGGCTACTACTTTCTAAGAAACTGATCTAAACGCATTTATTTTTGTGGACGAGACACAGGCGTTAATGAAAATTCATTATAAGACAACATTTTTTTCAGACGAACTAGAAACAGGAGCTAGAATATCAAAAACAAGAGAGATTCTTCTATAATCGGGGGATATTCCCTGCGCCATTAAACAAAATAACAGTTTTTCTGTAGCATATCTAACTATAGTGAGCCATTGTTATTCACCAATGTCGGGTTGAAATAATAGAAAATAAACTGAAAAGAGGTTTCAAGATCCTTTCCACAGAAAAACTAAACTTGTTCACATTTGTTTCGGAAATATTGACTTTGTTTTGCTTATCTTTCCCAACCCAACCTCGATATCAGTCGTTTAACGTTGAATTTACACGATAGTGTTGTGTGTGCCGTGTGGTGGCCGTGAAAAGCCTTGGTCTTGTTATTCCCCATCCTGAAGGATGTGTCATTAACGCCCATCGCGCTAAACCCGCCCTTTAAACAGTTATGATTTTGGGATGACTGTGTATTTTGTAAGTGGAATTTCCTGCTCGGCTTCATTATTTATTTTCGTTAGAAGTTGCATTAGATAAGTAGGATACACTATTAATAAAGAGGTATATGTTTGTTTCAGGCTCGCTATGTCCAGTACACAGCAAAGCTAGAACCGGACACTGTAGTGAACGATGCATTCCGGGCAAGACTTCGTAAGATCGCCGCCCACTTGGTATTGAACAGGACAGATCTCGCGAGATACGATAGTCAGCTTCTTGTACGAGACTTTGGTTCCCACTTGATCACAAGCATGGATGTTGGAGCGGTAATTGCGCAGGTGAATAACTTTACATTTTAACCCATGTTATATACATGTACATATTAAACGCAATTTTAATAAGATTACATTTACACCTTCGATTGTTCAATTCCTTTGAAACATCATTGTTACTGTATACTTCAATGTAAAATCAACAGAATATTTATCCAAAAGCTGTTTGAAACAGTACTGGTGGGTTAGCAATTTTGACCAGTATATATACATGTATTATCTCTTTATTTTAGTTGGATGAACTATCGGCAACATATTTAAAAACTAAGGCATTCGAAAAGAACGCAATACTCGCTTCAGCAAGCGCCAGCTTCTTTGGCGTGTTTGACTTTGGCATCGACTTCTCACAGACCACCACTAAAACCCAAATCAGTGAATATCTGAAACAGAGAACTACATCAAAAATAATGACGTTTGGTGGGCCAGTTTTCAGGTAATTATTCGCACATATTTTATTACAAATATTAAGTATTAAAAAGTCTTACCAGTGAACTGGTCAAGCTTCTACCTCCTGACCGGAAGGTCGTGAGTTCGAATTCCGCTCTGGGCGAGGTTGAATGCAAACATATAAATTCCTGGCCCTGATTCGACGAAATCCGAGCGAGAAATATAAGGTATTTGCTCTGTTAAGATATTCACCAGTATCTATAGAGAAAAATAAACCTCAGTACCTTAAGAATTCTCAAGTATAGTATCAGTCTTAAAACTATGATTATAATTTTTTTAAACAAATATATTAGTAATATTGCTAAATAGTGCTTTATCGGTATATTTATACTATAAATTTGTTAATATCGAAACACATAGGTTTTAGTAAAAGTCATTTGACAGCAAAATAAACTTATTTAGAGTTTTTTTGTTAAGTAAATGTTAGATGCAAGCGCCTCTCTGTTGACCGTCAACCTTTATTCAACAACATTATCAATTTTCCCACAATTCGCATCTCCCATCTCCTGGGGTTTGTTTGAACAAGTTGTACTGTACAAACAAACAGCGTCAGCAAATTGGTGTTTGACTGTAGTATGATAAATATGAATACTGGGTGATGTGGTGTAAATCTTTGCAATGATACTAACATAATTATTTTTCACATATAATCTTCAGGCCGAAGAACTACACAGCAAACATGTGGAGTGACTCTATCCAAAACGAACTAGTAGCTTTGGATAGATCAGGAGATCCAATTTATTTTGCAGTTACAGCCGTCAACTTGCCGGACGTTCCTTTGTCAACCGTGTATGACGTATATGATTACGTCAAAGCCGCCGTGGAACTTTATTACGCGCACAATACGTACAGAGGTTGCACGAACGAGGACTCGCCGAATTTCAGTTTCGCGGCTAACGTCGACGACGGCTCATGCAAGCCACCCAGTACGAATTTTACCTTTGGTGGTGTGTACCAAACGTGTACCGGTGGGGGCTACATTGATTTGTGCAAAGGAATCAGACAAAAGAATCCCCAGACCGGAAATTTCCAGTGTCCAAATGGATACGAGGCTGTGCCATTACAATCGGGATCTTCATCATCACATGAACAGCGCAGAGAATGCCACAGTTGCTGGTTATTCTTTCATTGCTGTGATACCGTGACATACAGCGCGTACGCAAACTACCAAGCGTACTGGTGTGCCGCAACTGGACAGGTTAAACAGGAGAGTGGGTTTCTTTTTGGTGGTTTGTATACATCGAAAACACCCAATGTCATGACCCAAAGTCAAAGCTGCCCTTCGGAGTTTTATCCCTTGAAGTTGTTTGGTGCAAATGATTATTTGATTGTGTGTGTGAGTGACGATTATGAACTCGGGTACAGATACTCCCTCCCGTTCGCTGGTTTCTTTTCATGTAACTCAGGCAATCCTTTGGCGTTGAAAGAAAGAGCAGACCTATTGAAAAGCTCTGGAAAGAAGAGTATGCTGCAGTCATATATGATTTCATCCGGTGTGGCAACTTACCCGAAAAATTGCCCCGAAGGTTATAGCCAGCATTTAGCGATTGACGACAATGATTGTAGCATCCATTACTGCGTAAAGGCGGGTGCCCTCACTGAACATGGCTTGCCTATCGTGAAAAGGCCTCCGTTCATGAATGCGCCCAGAGACGGATTAGAAAAAATTGAAGACACTTCATTTGTGGTCAGCGATGACGGCAAACTGTGGACAAGTATGGGTGATGCAAGCAAAACCGTGCCTGAATACATGGCAAAACATGGCATGCGTGATCCCAATGCTTTTACAGCGACATCGACCGCGTCTTATCGCACAGGGGTAAGCGGCGGAAGGAACTCAGAACTAACCGGTGGCGGTATAGCGGCGATATCAGTGTCGGCCACGTTGGTCTGCGTCATTGTTGGTGCATTTATATTCATTGTGATACGCAGACGCCGCAGTAGGCCATACCATGAGACTGACCCATGGGCTGGACAACCAGAGGGGCGTAGGATCAACACGAACCCGTCTCGAGCATATGACCGTATGGACGAATCCACACCTACTGTTGTTACGAGGACTTAAACGGATCATTGGTAGCAATCAGAGGACATATGTTGCGGAATGCCTTGTTTTAATATCAACTGACACATATTTTCTAGTTTGTCTTTGACTTTATTACTATCACGTGGTTAGTTTATGGCTCATCTAATGAGTTTTACGTTCTTTTGTAATACAATACAATAAAGATGTTGTAGTTTTGTATGTTTTTCTGTGCATTTGTACATTTTATTTTTAAGTTTGTATAATGTAATATTACATATTGAAAAGTGATAAAGCGCATAAACTGTAAGGAAATTGTCGGGGCTTCCCCCAACCATTATGTATGCTATATGAGGTTTCATATTTTGTCTGCAGACATTTATACTTGCATCTCTATTATTAGTCACATACGTATGAAACTTGCCATGTCCCACAATGAGTCCCATTCTTGAAGCGCGGCCGAATGTCAGAGACAGCTGCTGTCTTATAGGCACAATATGGGTCAATTTCATCCATTTAGACTGCAAAGATTGCAACATGTACTGTAAAAGGAAAACTTCTGCGCACAATTGACTGTTGATGGTTATCAGTCATTTCTGTTTAGTTGTTGCAAAAAATCCCAAGGAAAACATTATTTGTATATGAATATATATGAACTTATCACGATTTCCGCTAATTGCCATAGAGCCTCCGTCACTATACGTGGAAAAATACCAGCACGTGATGAGACGTCACTAATTTATGTGCACTTGTCGGGTGTAAAAAAATAATCGGCAGTCAATGAGTGTAAACAAACGCGCAGTAAACTACGTTAACTTACCGGTCGACAAGATAAGACTTTACTGTGTTTCTGTCAATATTGAATTTTCTGAAATTATATAGGACAGTATTAGTACGTGAATAAATAAATTCGACGATATACTTCAATATGGGAATATCCATGGTAATGAGGTGTTTCAGATACATGTACATTGTTTACCAGATCTGAGCACTGAATTCATTTTTGAGCACATCTCAAACTCGAGAAGATTAGCACTCAGAGCTGAAAAAATGTCTGCATTGTTAAGTGTTTTTGTTGACGATTTCATTATTGCGATTACAAAAATGATAGTTCCACCTTTTATTTTGTGTTTCCTAGAAAATGCATTTATTATGTTTTCTTTTCTAATAAATGTTACAAATAGCTGAGCTTTGTATATAGAGTTATATTCCATTTTATGATTAGCATCAAACAGCTGTTTGCAATGTTCTTACACAGTGCAGCTATCGTTGTCGACATCCGAGTCTTAAAAGTGGTGTATGTAAGCTGGTGTCTCAGCATTTATGCTTTTGAAATCCACATACACGGGACGTATTATGGGGACACCCGTGGCGGGCGGCGGGCGGCGTCCACATGTTGTCCGCTCTCTAAGTCAACGAGTTTTCGTCCGATCTTTACCAAACTTGGTGAAAATGTGTGTAGGCATAATATCTCGGCCAAGTTCGAAAACCAGCCATATCGCTCAAGTCACTCGGGAGTTATCACCCTTTGATTTGAGAAATTACCTAAAATTTGTCTTGTTTTAACTCTGAGCTCTGACTTATGACGGCGTATTTTGTGACAGTTTGCTACTGTTTGTTTCAATTATGACAAGGAATTAAAGTTTAAGTTTGTACAGGAAACGCCTCATTCGCAGGACAACGCCTACTCACAAAGATCCATGGGGAACATCAGCACACAAAACACTAGGACTTGAGAATGTGTAGATCAAATACTTGGGGATGGGGCGATAAGGAATTATCTGGCTGATTACCATTTTAGGAGAGTAGAATGAGGAAGGGACAACAAGAAGGAAGGAATCTACAAGATGACAAGTCAAAAACATAAGGTGGTCACGGGATAAAATGGGGAGGGGGGGGGAGGTGAACACAAACATTTTGTCAGGCCAAAGAATCATATAAGGTGGTAGAGAAAACTTAATATTTCTCTGAAAACATTAAAGAAAATCATAAGTTCAGGAAATGTTGGTTGGCAATGATTCAGATCAAAAGTATGACTAGACAAACTAATATCAGCAAACAACACATCCAATATCCTCCCCAGCACAATGCTAGTACATTCCATTCCCGTAAGTCATCTACTAAGCCTAAGACAATGAAAACTATACGTCGATGTTGATGCTAGATTGTAAAATTTGATAGCCGGATTTGATAAACCCAAGAATGTTATTACAAACTTTGCTATTTAGAGACAACCTTGGCATCTTAATTCGCTACTTCTCTCGCTACGAGTGAATCAGGCAATGTTGAAGTTACATACGAAAGACCGATGGTGACATTCGCACAAATTTTTCTCTCCCAGGAAATATTGCATACTCAAATTCACGTTTTCACGATTTCAACTTCCCGAATTCACGATTTCGACATCACGAATTGACGATTTCAGCTTCCCGAATTGACGATTTCGGCTTCACGAATTGACGATTTCAGCTTCCCGAATTAACGATTTCAGCTTCCCGAATTGACGATTTCGGCTTCACGAATTGACGATTTCAACTTCCCGAATTCACGATTTCGACTTCACGAATTCACGATTTCAGCTTCCCGAATTCACGATTTCAGCTTCCCGAATTTAATATTTCCTTGGAGAGGAGTAATGAAGTGTGCATGTCACCACTGATCTTTCGTAGTTACAACCTAATTCTGTACATTAAAGTTAGGATATTATGTTGTGGAGTAACAACGATCTGGAAATGGTTTCTAATTCCTTAATGTTATCAGCCTCTGAAAGTGGTTACCCTGCAGGGATTCATTTGATTACATCGATCACACTACATTTTTAATGTACATTGTATATAAATATTTTTATGTATCATTTTAAAAGAAGAATTGATGATTGTTGCAGACAAACGTGGTATAATGATGTAGATACTTCCCCACGTTGTGATACATATAAATGTGTTAAAGTCCTTATTTTAAATGTTAAAAGATACCTTAATATCAATTTACCGTTCACAGTACGGAAATATTTTGCTAGATTTAGAAGCTCTAGTCATAAACTCCATATAGAAATAGGACGATATTTTAATATTGATAGAATTTACCGGTTTCGTATTTTCTGTTTATTGAACACATCGGGTGGGTGCCGGGACAAACCCAGACAATCCATATATCGGTCATACGCCGGCCAGACGCAAGGAGTCCCGTGGGGCCCCGGCCGAAAATGCTTAGAAATCCGTAGCAAACTACACGCAAACCCATCGCAAGCTAATTGTGACTGGGGTATTATTGAAGATGAGTATCATGTATTTTTCTATTGTGTTGTTCTAGATTCAACAAAATTCGTAAAAAATATTTGTTTACTTGGTATACTGGAAATACAGACAAGGTACATTTCAATAATCTTATGGCATCCGAAAATGTAACTCATATTAAATCTATTGCTGTATATGTTCATAAACTCATGTTTGTCATAGATAATAGCTAAATTTGAAACTCAGAGGACACAACTCTCATATATATACATGCTTTTTGTAAAAAATCATTCGCTTTGTAACATGTATTATGGGCCCGAGGCCTTTTATTGCAATAAACATTTTGTACATTTTGTACATGTGTACATATTGTTGATTAAAATCTGTACAAGCAGATTGTTTTGTACAACGCAGTGTGAAGTTTGGGCTTCATGCCGATCGGATTGCGGTATGGGCAAGCATACAGTTAAATAAATGAAAAGAACAGTTAGAAAGGCATTTTAGAGTTAGTATGAAATACACAATTCTTTACTTTCAACATCCACATCATCATCTGGGTCACAGTGATCAAGGATGCAATTTTACTGTGGTCATCATTCCTATTCAATCGATTCGATGTCAACTATCTTAACCCCGGAACCAAAGAGGCCTCAGATCCTAATGATTTCATTTTAATTGACATACTAAAGGAACAGACGTATTACATTAAAATTGTATATCGAATATACAATAGATTGTTAAATCGGCAAAAACTTAAGGAAATGCTTATACATATGGAAGACTTACTGTAGTATACATCACCAGGCACCTCTTGTTTACAATCCTTCTCGCACAGACACGAATTTATGGTTCATCTAATGGCTATAATATTTTCTATGTGTGAATTAATATCACTCACGCTCAGCTCTGAGAACAATAATTCTCCTACCAAAATATAAAATTAACTGACACCAAAAGACTCATTGGTAATGCATGTAAATGAATATTGAAGTCAAGCAGGATATGCCACATGCAATGTGCACAGCCTCCCCAAAATAACATAAATAAAAGAATGTACATGTATATAGTTACCAAGGTAAAAGCAGGGGCTCCATTTCACCCCGGAGTTGACCCTTTGACGCCTGGAATTTCCAAAAGCCACAATGGTTTTAACAAAAATGGTCAATTTTTCACTAAATTATAGATAATTGGGCTATAAAATGGTAAAGTCCGGTAAAAAGTTATCAAAATGACCCTTGAGATTCAGCCCCTAATGGAACCCCAGATGTAAATGTAATATAAGTTGATACAGGGAACGCCACATACACAAGACAATGCTTCTATCCCACAGACCCTCGGGAAAACAACATTCCACAAAACATCAGTCATTGAGGAGGTGCAAAGGTAAACACGCACGTGAAAAGGGGCGCAAGCAATGCCATGCCGAGAGAACTAAGAGAACAACTAAGGAGAATTAAAAGGACAATCAGGATAAAGAATAATGAATGGAATACATCATGGAACAAGCCAAGAAAGTAAGCAACAATAGGCCGACGGAGGGGGGGGGGGGGTTAACATACATCAAAAACATAAATATACCGTCTCCCTTCTTTTCGTATATCAGTCTCGGAACACAATGAAAATGTTCTTATTAAAGGGAAGTAATCGAAATAGAGAGTCGATTCATTTAATGTACAGTTATTGGTCTTTCTTCTGTATTTGCGGCATGACGTTGAACTTGGATGGTATATCATGAACCTGAATCTTCCTCGCCATTCTTCTTTATATTGACCATATTCATAGATAAACATTTTTCACATGTCTTTCTAGACAATTTCAAGGAATGTTGCAAAGATTTGTTTCGATTGTCGTGAAATGCGAATTAAATTAGAAGCAGTTTGTTTGGTCAATTTGTGAAGTGAATTGGACACTTGTCTATTATCGCCGACAACTTCAAGAGAACTATACTGTGCATTGGAAATGCGCCCGTAATCTCACCGTTAAAACGGTATAACGCTACTACGGGAAGAACTATTGACAGTATTAAATGTTCTAATGAGGAACGGTTTTGAACATAGGTCACATTGGAAACTAGAATAACGCCTTAGATAATAATTGGTGAAGGAATAAATTAGTGTGCATGCTGTTACTCCATTTCTTGACAGGTCCACCACTACCTTGACCGATTCACCACTACATTGATAGTTCCATAACTAAGTTAACCGATCCATCATTGCGTTGACAGATCACCATTACGTTGACATATCCACAACTCTTCTTACAGATACACTATAATGCCCCTTTCTCACCGCCGATCTGAGATCCTCGATCAAACACGATCATGAGGTCGTGAAATGATCTCCCTCGGTCTGCAGGGGGGTCCCGCTCGGTCTGCAGCGGTCTACCTTGGTCGGCAGCGGTCGGGGTTTCAACACGATTGTTTTTGACATGTCAAACAAATCCGTGTAGCGCTCGAGAAGCCAGACGGTCTGGAAGCGGTCTGAAATACATTTTACAGCACTCTGGTAAACTCGTGTACAAGATCTAGTTCATCGTGAAGACATCTTGTCACACATTATTTACCGATCTGTTCTCGATCAACTAGACCTGTACACGACCTGTACTCGATCTTGTACGACCCCAATCAGATGCATTTACTCGATCAACTCGATAGTTTGCAGATCGCACACGATCTCTACTCGAACATACGCGACTTCTACCCGATCATACCCGACCGCCTCGATATTCTATTCGAGAATCAAGGTCAATGTCACATCGGGCATTTTGGCGTTTTTTTCAGGTGGCAGACCAAGGTTATCTTGCTCTAGCAGGTTATAGGGTTCACAGTTGTTAAACAGCTGAACATCACAGACACTCCCAATAGCTCCGACACTGATCCAGATGAGCTTGTTGTGTGCATCGACGACTGCGAGTAATATCATGGGGAGATGACAGGTGGCAGTACTCCTGTATGATGGCTTCTAACACTTCTGGTATGAAGACGCACATGTTGTTCTTAGCTGCACGGAAGGAGTACATCAGGTCTGCATAGGAAGCACCAGTTGCAAGGTGGCGAGGGGTGACATCCAACTTAAGTCCAGCTTCCAGGGTTTGTCTTAAAATAGAAAAAAGTTGTACAAATTATAAATAACAGTTCTAAAATTAGATAACGATTTCTGCATACGTTATATTTGTATACAATAGAAACAGTTTAACAAATTATTTATTATGTAATTATATAATAATATTATTTCAAGTGACGAAAAGAAAATAGATTTTCAAGATGGCCGCCGTGGCGCCCATCAGTTCGGGAGAAGAAGTCAAAAATAGAAAAGAAAATAATTGTGTAATTACATGTAGTTGGTGTCTTGCTGTTTTATTCTTGGTGATGTACGATCAACAATCTCTTCAAACAAATCAGCATCCATTCTGATGACACTCTTATAACAATTAGGGTATTCACGGTTGAGTTCTTGCAGGAGTTGTTCATACTGTCCATAGAGTGGCCTACGTGCCAGCCATTGCCTACACCAGATAGCCTTGCCACGTTGTACACGCCTACACGATCACAGATCCACCACTTTATTGACAGATCCATCGCTACATTGACCGATCCACCATTACTATCACAGATCCAACACTACATTGACAGATCATCCATTATGATCACAGATTCACCACTACATTGACAGATCCACTATTACTTTGACAGATCCACCACTACATTGACAGATCCACTATTACTTTGACAGATCCACTATTACTTTGACAGATCCACTATTACTTTGACAGATCCACCACTACATTGACATATCCACTATTACTTTGACAGATCCACTATTACTTTGACAGATCCACCACTACATTGACAGATCCACCACTACATTGACAGATCCACCACTACATTGACAGATCCACTATTACTTTGACAGATCCACCACTACATTGACAGATCCACTATTACTTTGACAGATCCACCACTACATTAACAGATCCACTATTACTTTGACAGATCCACCACTACATTGACAGATCCACTATTACTTTGACAGATCCAATATTACTTTGACAGATCCACCACTACATTGACATATCCACTATTACTTTGACAGATCCACCACTACATTGACATATCCACTATTACTTTGACAGATCCACTATTACTTTGACAGATCCACTATTACTTTGACAGATCCACCACTACATTGACATATCCACTATTACTTTGACAGATCCACTATTACTTTGACAGATCCACTATTACTTTGACAGATCCACTATTACTTTGCAAATCCACTATTACTTTGACATATCCACTATTACTTTGACAGATCCACCACTACATTGACATATCCACTATTACTTTGACAGATCCACTATTACTTTGACAGATCCACTATTACTTTGACAGATCCAATATTACTTTGACATATCCACTATTACTTTGACAGATCCACTATTACTTTGACAGATCCACTATTACTTTGACAGATCCACTATTACTTTGACAGATCCACTATTACTTTGACAGATCCACTATTACTTTGACAGATCCACTATTACTTTGACAGATCCACCACTACATTGACATATCCACTATTACTTTGACAGATCCACTATTACTTTGACAGATCCACTATTGCTTTGACAGATCCACTATTACTTTGACAGATCCACAATTACTTTGACAGATCCACCACTACATTGACATATCCACTATTACTTTGACAGATCCACTATTACTTTGACAGATCCACTATTACTTTGACAGATCCACTATTGCTTTGCAGATCCACTTTTACTTTGACAGATCCACCACTACATTGACATATCCACTATTACTTTGACAGATCCACTATTACTTTGACATATCCACTATTACTTTGACATATCCACTATTACTTTGACAGATCCACTATTACTTTGCAGATCCACTATTACTTTGACAGATCCACTATTGCTTTGCAGATCCACTATTACTTTGACATATCCACTATTACTTTGACAGATCCATCACTACATTGACATATCCACTATTACTTTGGCAGATCCACTATTACTTTGCAGATGCACTATTACTTTGACATATCCACTATTACTTTGACAGATCCACCACTACATTGACATATCCACTATTACTTTGACAGATCCACTATTACTTTGACAGATCCACTATTGCTTTGCAGATCCACTATTACTTTGACATATCCACTATTACTTTGACAGATCCACCACTACATTGACATATCCACTATTACTTTGACAGATCCACTATTACTTTGCAAATCCACTATTACTTTGACAGATCCACTATTACTTTGACATATCCACTATTACTTTGACAGATCCACTATTACTTTGACAGATCCACTATTACTTTGACATATCCACTATTACTTTGACAGATCCACTATTACTTTGCAAATCCACTATTACTTTGACAGATCCACTATTACTTTGCAAATCCACTATTACTTTGACAGATCCACCACTACATTGACATATCCACTATTACTTTGACAGATCCACTATTACTTTGACAGATCCACTATTACTTTGACAGATCCACTATTACTTTGACAGATCCACTATTACTTTGACAGATACATCACTACATTGACATATCCACTATTACTTTGACAGATCCACCACTACATTGACATATCCACTATTACTTTGACAGATCCACCACTACATTGACAGATCCACTATTACTTTGACAGATCCACCACTACATTGACAGATCCACTATTACTTTGACAGATCCACTATTACTTTGACAGATCCACTATTACTTTGACAGATCCACTATTGCTTTGACATATCCACTATTACTTTGACAGATCCACCACTACATTGACAGATCCACTATTACTTTGACAGATCCACTATTACTTTGACAGATCCACTATTACTTTGACAGATCCACTATTACTTTGACAGATCCACCACTACATTGACATATCCACTATTACTTTGACAGATCCACTATTACTTTGACAGATCCACTATTACTTTGACAGATCCACTATTGCTTTGCAGATCCACTTTTACTTTGACAGATCCACCACTACATTGACATATCCACTATTACTTTGACAGATCCACTATTACTTTGACATATCCACTATTACTTTGACATATCCACTATTACTTTGACAGATCCACTATTACTTTGCAGATCCACTATTACTTTGACAGATCCACTATTGCTTTGCAGATCCACTATTACTTTGACATATCCACTATTACTTTGACAGATCCATCACTACATTGACATATCCACTATTACTTTGGCAGATCCACTATTACTTTGCAGATCCACTATTACTTTGACATATCCACTATTACTTTGACAGATCCACCACTACATTGACATATCCACTATTACTTTGACAGATCCACTTTTGCTTTGCAGATCCACTATTACTTTGACATATCCACTATTACTTTGCAGATCCACTATTACTTTGACATATCCACTATTACTTTGACAGATCCACCACTACATTGACATATCCACTATTACTTTTACAGATCCACTATTACTTTGCAAATCCACTATTACTTTGACAGATCCACTATTACTTTGACAGATCCACCACTACATTGACATATCCACTATTACTTTGACAGATCCAATATTACTTTGACAGATCCACTATTACTTTGACAGATCCACTATTACTTTGCAAATCCACTATTACTTTGACAGATCCACTATTACTTTGACATATCCACTATTACTTTGACAGATCCACTATTACTTTGACATATCCACTATTACTTTGACAGATCCAATATTACTTTGACAGATCCACTATTACTTTGACAGATCCACTATTACTTTGCAAATCCACTATTACTTTGACAGATCCACTATTACTTTGCAAATCCACTATTACTTTGACAGATCCACTATTACTTTGCAAATCCACTATTACTTTGACAGATCCACTATTACTTTGACATATCCACTATTACTTTGACAGATCCACTATTACTTTGCAAATCCACTATTACTTTGACAGATCCACTATTACTTTGACATATCCACTATTTCTTTGACAGATCCACTATTGCTTTGCAGATCCACTTTTACTTTGACAGATCCACCACTACATTGACAGATCCACTATTACTTTGACAGATCCACCACTACATTGACATATCCACTATTACTTTGACAGATCCACCACTACATTGACATATCCACTATTACTTTGACAGATCCACTATTACTTTGACAGATCCACTATTACTTTGACAGATCCACTATTACTTTGACAGATCCACCACTACATTGACAGATCCACTATTACTTTGACAGATCCACTATTACTTTGACATATCCACTATTACTTTGACATATCCACTATTACTTTGACAGATCCACCACTACATTGACAGATCCACTATTACTTTGACAGATCCACCACTACATTGACAGATCCACTATTACTTTGACAGATCCACTATTACTTTGACAGATCCACTATTACTTTGACATATCCACCACTACATTGACATATCCACTACTACTTTGACAGATCCACTATTACTTTGACAGATCCACCACTACATTGACAGATCCACTATTACTTTGACAGATCAACCACTACATTGACATATCCACTATTACTTTGACAGATCCACTATTACTTTGACAGATCCACTATTACTTTGACAGATCCACCACTACATTGACATATCCACTATTACATTGACAGATCCACTATTACTTTGACAGATCCACTATTACTTTGACAGATCCACTATTACTTTGACAGATCCACCACTACATTGACAGATCCACTATTACTTTGACAGATCCACTATTACTTTGACAGATCCACCACTACATTGACATATCCACTATTACTTTGACAGATCCACCACTACATTGACATATCCACTATTACTTTGACAGATCCACCACTACATTGACATATCCACTATTACTTTGACAGATCCACTATTACTTTGACCGATCCACTATTACTTTGACAGATCCACTATTACTTTGACAGATCCACTATTACTTTGACAGATCCACTATTACTTTGACAGATCCACTATTGCTTTGCAGATCCACTATTACTTTGACAGATCCACTATTACTTTGACAGATCCACTATTGCTTTGCAGATCCACTATTACTTTGACAGATCCACCACTACATTGACATATCCACTATTACTTTGACAGATCCACTATTACTTTGACAGATCCACTATTACTTTGACAGATCCACTATTACTTTGCAGATCCACTATTACTTTGACAGATCCACTATTACTTTGACAGATTCACTTTTACTTTGACAGATCCACTATTACTTTGACAGATCCACTATTACTTTGACAGATTCACTATTACTTTGACAGATTCACTATTACTTTGACAGATCCACTATTACTTTGACAGATTCACTATTACTTTGACAGATCCACTATTACTTTGACAGATTCACTATTACTTTGACAGATCCACCACTACATTGACATATCAACATTACTTTGACAGATCCACTATTACTTTGACAGATTCACTATTACTTTGACAGATTCACTATTACTTTGACAGATTCACTATTACTTTGACAGATTCACTATTACTTTGACAGATTCACTATTACTTTGACAGATTCACTATTACTTTGACAGATCCACTATTACTTTGACAGATTCACTATTACTTTGACAGATCCACCACTACATTGACATATCAACATTACTTTACTGTGCTATGAATTGATACAATATACATATAACATTAAAACCATATTCATTTGTTTACGCACAAAAATATGGCGAAAGAACCATCGTGGAAGTATTGTTTTCTTCTAATTTCATATTATGGAGCTATGGTTCAGTAGGCGTGTACATTTACATAACGTGATGGAGTGATTTATACAATATTATACATGTCTCAAACAACTATAATTTCATCGCCAATACCCTTCATCAAATGACAATTTTTACATCCGTTCCACACACGACACATAAAAGATGCGTCTTAAAATGGGTTTCAGTGATTGGGAAAAAAATAAACAGGAATTTAATATCCGACAGAAATATAGAAAAAAACACTCAGGATATTAAACAAAACCATACGTAAACTTATAAAGGAAATTAAAAATCTTCAATATTGCTAATAAGAGTATAATTTTCCCTCACGGATGAAATTGCCAGATAATTGTCTTGTTAAAAAGTTCTTAAATCATACAATGAGCGAATTCCTGACAATACCGCTGAAATCATACAAATTCTTTAATTTTCTCAAGTTACCATCATTATGATACTTATTGAAAGATTTAAGTACAGAAAATTCGAAACCATGGGAAACATTTCTAAATAAATCAAACATTTGAGTGTCTTCGTGGTTGTCTCTCTTTCCATCAGGAAGGATGCTGTCCCATCATGCTTTTGATTAATTATGTGTTACTTAAAACGTAGTTGAGTCTTGTAAGATTTCTCGTGGCTTTCTGGCGCCTATATAAACCAAATCAGTCTTCCATTTGATCAAAGCACATTTTTCCTAATCTGACATTAAACTATGATATTCGTACTGTGTTATTTGTCGAAATTACTGACATAGAGGTAGGTATAAAATGTAACGAGTTTGAAAGTGTTAATAAAAGAACTTTAACAATTTAACCAACATAGCGGAATTTGGAAGAAATACTCCGTCCATTACCATGGAACTAGAAAATAATGAGGATTTACCAATTAATATGATTATCAAAACGGAGAAGATGATTGAAAAAGGACTAAGAACTGAATCTGAAAGTTGCAGTAATGAAGAGGTTGATGATAGACTTGAAGTTACGACAGAAGATGTAGAGGACGACCATGAAGACAGGGTTGTTGTAAATGTTCCATTGAAGTTCTCTATATCAAGCATTCTTGGTATAAATCATGAAATGAAACAACAACCCCCTGAAAAAGGTCAGTGTAACCTTTAGTTTTGTTCATTTCGTATTTAAAATCGACCGTTCCTGCCATGCGTAAGTGTGCATTCTTGGTGTCTGGCATTAAACGTTTAAACTAATTTATTTTACATCGATCGTGAAGCAAGTTTCTGAAACTTATACTAATTCCACTCGACGACTGTTTCCTTGGTTACTAACCAGTACTCGCATCAAATACAGGGATTGTGAAGTACATGATCAGGCGACGCTCAACGCGGGGCTCAAACTCACGACCTTCATGAGTCAGGTGCTTTACCCCTCATCCACTCCGCCTGCTTTGTCAGTGTCTGACATGCTGCTTATCTCGTAGAGTAGTAACAGATATTTATGTAGAAATGATTATTACAAAAAAAAAAATTGTTTATAAAGCTTGAACTTTTTATGTTTCTATTATCATTTGAATATTTATCTTAACTCATTGGTTTCAAATTCTAAAACTGGTTGTAAAGTGTCAATAAATGGACACATACAAAACTTCATCATGATGTTGAGAAATTAATTAATTATACTTATGACTGAAACTGATCCAGATCAAATCAGGATCAATTTTTCAAAATCGGTCATAACTTATTTATTTCCATCTTTTTCTTAATAAGCATGACACATGAATTTAATGTCTCGAAAGTTTTGCAGGATGTTCATAAATGTCTCAGTATGTAAAAAGATTTCACTTTGAATAACAACTTCTACAAAGTTTGAAAGATCCTATATTTGTTCTTGATCCTGATCCTGAAAACTGATTATTTGTGCACACGGGGCCTGTTGTCTGCATAGTCGAATCATTTTCCGCAAGATGAAGACATCTTAATTAGTTGCAGTTAAAATGTATTTAGTTCAATTTCGTCATTTGTGAAAGAAGTTATTTCAACTAATATTAATAGCTCCCGATGACTGCTTCCCGGCTCCGATCTCTCAAAGCATCTCAAATAGAAATCTCGAGTCTGAGACTGAGACAAATCTCATTTGAATGTCTTGAAAAAAATAAGAAAAAAATATTCTTCTTTTTCGTTTTGTAATACCGTTTTTTTGAGTCCGGTCTCAGATGAGGAAAAAATCTCAACGATTAGAGACAATATTTGAGTTGAGATTTAGCTTCTGGAGATCGGGGCCTGGGTTTCCTAACAGTACTCCTAATTCAGGCAGTGTTAAGACCGTGTAGGAAACTCGCCATGGTGGGATTCGAAACCACAACCTCCAACAATCGTAACATCTCGGCAATTTCCGTACAGTTCGGAAATATTAATAAAAGCTGAGGTGATCCGATTGCAATCTCAGAAAAAGGTCCATGTTTATTCGGTGGTGAAGCGATTTAATCAACGGCTGAATGTTAATCAATCTATTACAAAGATATGGAAAGTCTGAACTAAATAGAAACATGGGATTGCTTACTCGTCTTAAATTTCATCTGATTGATTTATTTGCCTTGCCTATAAGTCCAAGCAAGTTCGGGAGATGTAAATTTCGACTGTTGTTCAGAGGTGGAATGGTTAAAGTGGTGGTAAACTATTGATAACGTTGTTTGGAGAGAGGGCGGCGGAGATGTTTCCCTACATCCAAATGCTAAATGTTTTATGAAGTTCTATTACTAATTTTGTAGATAAGCATTTGTCAATTTTATATTTTACAGAAGATATACACGCAATAGTGGTACCAAGTAGACCTACGTTGGCTAAATTAGTACCTGCACAGAAATCTCGTGCATTGACACTGAAATGTGGCACGAAATGCGGCGTCAAAACAAAACGAAATCGAACAACTTTCACAACACGACAGTTACAAGATCTAGAAGTGGCGTTCAGACGGACACACTACCCGGACATATTCATGAGGGAAAAACTAGCGGCAAAGGTTCATCTACCTGAGTCGAGAATACAGGTTAGGGTTTGTATGTACAATGTGACCTCTCCAGAGCAACACCCTTTGTGAAATGTAATGTTTGGCTGTTGTTGAGAGGTTGTTGGTGATATTGATACAGGAGAAAACTGATATTTGTTGCTCAAGAGTGGGCCACTGCTATTGAAGAGAGATGGTTGCTCAAGAAAGGTCTGCTCTGGAAAGGAAACACAGTATTATCATGTATCCTCGTATATAGAGAGTTCCAAGTTCAATTTGCACTTGCTATTGAAGGGCTTGCACTGTGCAAAATTATTAGAACATTATTTGATATGTATGACTTTGACGTAGTACTCCAGCCAATCAAATACGATCTGTTGATATTTTAATTGTTGTGACATCCGTTTATCGAGTTTATCTGTTAAATATACTATATATTGACCAGCTTGATAATGAACATGACTGCATATTAGTGATGGATAATCGGAGAAATTTCACAATCGATGGTCGGATCAGTTTAAAAACTCGTTATCGATAATCGAATCGGAAAAAAACGAACTATTTAGCTTTTTAGTATAAGTATAATGCTGACAGTTTAATTCATTTATACAAATTTATTTCTCTTTTTAAGTACATTTAACGTCAATGGGATTTTTCATTACTCTAATATCATAAGAACATTTTATCATTCAATAAATATTTGACTACTATTGACTAGATGTTTTGTAAATATGTATTGACTAGATTTTAGATTTGAAAGTATATCCAGGTTTATTACTTTAAAATTTGAATATATGTTATATCATCTAATTGAAATAACACTTCAGTCAAAATTTCCGATTATAATCGATTATTGTAGTTTAAAATCGATTGTCGCCGACGTCGGATGTCTAGCGACGATTTTTCGATTAGTTTCGATAATCGCGACATCACTATTGCATATGAACGCCTAGGAGATTATAGAGCCCCTTTCTAAGTGGTATAAGGTCAATTGGTCTGTTGCAATTTCCGAACTAGATTCAGTTACGAGAAAAACGCCAAGAAAGTTATCTCTGTTGTTACCGTAGCGTGAAACCAGTATCACTATCAAATAAATCATGGACATCAACCTATATATAATAAATACATGTAATAGCATGCAAAGCATATCTCAAAATCGCAATGTTTGTTATTTAATAGTTGACCTTAAAGGTAGATAGTCTGATTTTCTATCAAAATACGAGGCTTCGTCATAATTTTGAGAAATGACAGGTTAATGCCTTCACACAGACATACTCTAAAACATTGCATTGTAACTTTTATTAAAAGTTTCCTGCAACTGCAAAACACGAGTCTGATACTAGTATTTCCTGTGCTAGTGCTAACTCGGCGTAGGTCTGGTTAGAAAATACCGGAATCGTACTTGTCTTTGTAGTTTTGGTAAACATGTAAGAAAAGTGACAATGCAGTGTTGTAGAGTACATCTGTTTGAAGTAAATTACCACCAATTTTCTCGTATTTATCACTAAGTAGATTTTGTAAAAAAAGTAAGACTATGTACCTTTAAGAATCAGATTATGACTATTACCCTTCCATGTAGGTATGGTTCCAAAACCGTCGGGCAAAGTGGAGAAAAAGAGAAAAACAGAATGCTCATCTCGCGTGTCCAAGATATCCCTTCCCGTTTCCACAGCAACAGGTCGGATTTCAGGTAGGCTGAATTTGTAAAAAATGCAGGAAAAGATTTCCAGTGAGTATTATCATCATTGAATAACATACAACCTACTAATAGTGAAGTTTACATGGTTCCGAGAGTATAAAACTTTAGAATGGTCTCAAATCTCATTTTTTGCATGATCTCAAGCAATGTTTACAGAAAGATCGTGACATCAATTGTGTATACAATCGGACCTCGTTTATTCGACAACCGTCTATCCGAATACTCGGTATCATCCGAAATATATATCAGCTCTCGATGTATATTCTTATGCACGTCGAATTAAAAGTTCGTACCCAATGAATTCGAATGAACGAGGTCCGACTGTAGTTCTCTGCACGCGACATTATTAGTCAGTGTAAATCACTAATCTATTCTTTCAATTTGATCTCGTGCACTTTCCAAAGAAATACCCTTCAATCTATTACCAATGTTGCACATAAATGCTCTCATGAGAAATATTTTAATGCTATTCGAAAATTCACCAAAAATAAAACATTAACAACTTGCGTCCAGAATATTTCGGAAAAAGCGAATATTGTGAGAGCAGTTAACAATTATTAATTAATTAATTTAAAGCGGCAATACATTTTTGTCTATTCTCAAATGACAGTGTGGTACAATGTAGTTTCAAATCACACAAATTGCAATTCATTTTAGGCGTAAAAATATGTTTGTTTCAGGTTTCCCGACCTACCCATTTTTTGCCCCGACCCTAGAATATTTTTTGCGTGTTAACAATTTTTTTTGGGTAAAATTTCTTTGTGTGAATTTTTCTTTAGGTTCATATTTCTGCCCAGTCCATAGACGCTTTACGATTGTTCCAGCTAAAGAGCATTTTATTCACATTGAATAAACCTTATCCATGTAAAAAGGGAAAGGGGGTTGCTCTTGTAACATATATTAATTTACATCTATATATTTAATTTGCTTTGTTTGAAAAAGAAATCTCAGAAAAAACTTTTTCCGACCTACCAATCCTAGATTTTGTGGGCATGAAACCTGAAACAAACATATTTTCAAGCCATACAAAAAGACCTGTGAGCTTGATATTGACATGTTTCCAAAACGAAAGTAGCCGATTTAAGTCATCAAAACGAAAGAATGAATTTTGATAGAACAAGGAATGATATAAGGTTTCATTATATATAGTCAGTACAGTTAAAAACGCAAAATGTAATATTTCTCAAATTTCCTGAACCAGGGATGCAAGATAAGAAATTCTCAAAATATTATTTCATTTTACGCAATGACACGGGCATATATGGTTTACATGTCCGTGGCAATGATAAACGCTAAATTTTCTTTTAATCACCGATTTAATTTTCATATCATCAAAATGAATTTGAAAATATAATAAAAATACTTTTTAAAAGACATATCACCGGTACAAAAATGTGCGTTTTTAAATGTACTGAGTATATAAAGGAAAAGTGATTCATACCCGTTTTTATGTCAGAAATTGTTACATTCCACAGTTTATGCTTAGAGTTCGTCATTTATTGTGAAGTTTCTTAGAAAAAAGTCAGCAGTTAAATGTATTATTCATTGCAAGTCGATGTCAAATTCAATGAAATAAACACATTTTCGCCGGCAAGAATGTTATGCATCAGTCCTTACCAAAATTGTAAAAAAAACACTCATTAATTACATATCATTTGTAATGCGGCTTTAACACAATTTGTCCGCTGCGTTCAGTTACGGCTAACAGTTGCGAACGTTTTGTATTGTATCCCTTGCCCACCGAATCACGTTGACTGCACACGGGGAACCAAATTGCAAAACGTTACAAAACGTGAGCCACAGATACCTTTACTGAACGCAGATTTATGATAAATTAATGGCCGTTTCAAATTGTCAATCGGATCACCACGGCTATTTTTTAAATATTCCTAGGCAATAACATCGGGGGGGGGGAGTAGTTCCAAAAGGGCTGCACAAAATGACTGTATGTATTTTCTGTTCAAAGTATCACAGAGACCTTTTCAATATTAGGAATACGAAGCACACAAAACATTTAGATAATGTTGCGATTGTCAAGTTGTTTGTGTTTTATCCATTGCAGGGGGAGAGAAACATATTTCAAAGCATTTCCAGTGCCAGCATTCCCCCACAAAACAGCCTCCAGAAATCCAACAAAACGTTGCCAAAGTTACCGCTAGCTGTTCTACAATCTATGATGATGTTAAATTTTGATCCATCAAAACGTGTCATGCATTCGTTCAAATGATGACTATTATAAGGAAAAGTCTCGGTGTCAGATAATATGCTTCACTAAACACGTGCCCTGCATCGTACAAATTTACGATTCTTTAGCGACAGTAGTATCATATTTTATCCTGTAGTTTTTCAGAAGGAGAAACTTATTGAGATGAAATTAGTTGTCAGCTTCAGACGAAATATAAAAATGACTGTCTTCATTGAAAAGGTGACCATAATCGCGCCTTCTGTTGTTTACGTTTTCGCAACAACAGTAAATTGAAGTCCGTTTAGGAAATTTATTTTAATGCTTTTTACTGGCCTTATTTCATACCTGTGTGAAAAATAATATGACGCTTACAGAATTTGAGAAAATGTCTCAGAAGTAATTATCAGCCATTTTCTAGAGCTCAACACAAGTTGTTACGTACAAATAGACCAAATGTTCCCGGTGTAGAATCTACGCTGCTTAGATCAATAAACCTACAACACTATAATCAACAAAAATATTTAAATTGATGTTATCTTTTACTATAAATATGTTTTTTGTAAATTCATAACAATTAATTATTTAATTGTAAATACAGAACAACAGACGTGGGTAACATTGACGCATTTTTTCAATAATAACCAGTTATATACGGCGATCATGATCAGCTGACTTACAATCTCGGTAAGACGGAACATAAGTGGAAAACAAGTGCCTTTACATGTTTAATCTTACCGCTGGACCATACACTTTGACATGGTTTTGATCTTGAAGTCGAATAAATTTAATAAAAATAAAATGTAACTAAAGAAATTGTTTTGAATTGCTGTGCTATTATATGAAAATAATTTCTGACTTGTTGATAAACACATTATTTCGATTTATTATATATTCGAGTACTAGTACACGTGGTCACGTAACAATTGTGTGTCACATATACGAGAGCACGTGGTCACGTAATAATGGTGTGTCACATATACAAGAGCACGTGGTCTCGTAATAATGGTGTGACACATATACTAGTGCATGTGGTAGTGTAACAATGGTGTGTCACATATACAAGAACACGTGATCACGTAAACATGGTGTATCACATATTCTAGTACACGTGATCTGGTAAAAATGGTGTGTCACATATACTAGAACACGTGGTCACGTTACAATGGTGTGACACATATACTAGTACATGTGGTCACGTAACAATGGTGTGGCACATATACCAGTGCATGTGATCACGTAACAATGGTGTGACACATATACTAGTGCATGTGATCACGTAACAATGGCGTGACACATATACCAGTGCACGTGGTCACGTAACACTGGTGTGTCACATATGCTAGTACACGTGATCAAGTAAAAATGGTGTGTCACATATACTAGTACACGTGATCACATAACAATAGTGTGACACATATACTATTGTTACGTGACCACGTAACAATGGTGTGACACATATACTAGCACACATGGTCACGTAACAATAGTGTGACACATATACTAGTACACATGGTCACGTAACAATAGTGTGACACATATACTAGTCCATGTGGTCACGTAACAATAGTGTGACACATATACTAGTACACGTGGTCACGTAACAATAGTGTGACACATATACTAGTACACGTGGTCACGTAACAATAGTGTGACACATATACTAGTGCATGTGGTCACGTAACAATAGTGTGTCACATATACTAGTACACGTGATCACGTAACAATGGTGTGTCGCATATATTAGTAGAATCTGTCATGTCACGATGTGACGCATATACTAGTACACATGGTAAAGACGCAATTATGTTTTTGCAAATCAGTACGGAGTTTTTATCAATCGAAGCTTGGTATTAAGTCGACAATGTATCCGAAACCAGACCTCGATTTCTCAAAATATTGATAGGAGCTACCTCACCTGAGATTCATCTCAGACAAAAACAAATTCAAGAACTTACATTGTGAGTCATGGAACGCTTATATAATTAAAAGATCTGGTATGTTGAACAAATGTAGACGTGAAAAACACAATCACTGGAAAGACATATTTGAATGATTTTCATAATGCAAGAAATGAAAAAGTTTTACTTGTGAAAAATACCAATTTGTGAATCTTTTGTGAAACCGAGACGATTGTTGTAAAACACAACACTTCATTAAAGTTTGTTTCTAAACACTCCTAAATCTGGTCGGTGAAATAGACCTCTACCAGTCCAAGTACATGTATATATACAATATTAAGATGAATTTCGACAATTCATATGACATAAAATATTGAGAAGAAAAACACGCCATGGACAATAATAATGTCAATATTGTAGTTAACATTCATAGTTGCGGTCTTATGAACATCAAATTTTATTTCTAAAATATTGATTGATGACAAAGTAACAAACATACTCTCCGATAAAAGTATAGGTCGTATGTCTCACATTAGTACCTCATTTCTCGCTATAGGACCTAGACATAAAAATAACTTTATTAAGTTGACCAAAGATATTTTATTGAATAACATTGTTTACGACAGTATACATCTACATAAAATATTTAATGACTGCGTAATATATTTTCCAATGTTACCAATGTGAACATTTACACAAATTAAGATACCGATCTGTTTGAACTGCGAAAACCTACATAGCAAACATTAGCTAAAACAAGAAATATCTTGAAAAAAGATAATTGGCGCAATTTGAAGGTTAAGATTTGTTGTGCACAATTTAAAAAATGCCGGGATGTTACGATTGCTGGTCACTCCAGATTCAAAATGGATTTCGATAAGTTCACCGAAATTCAGTGGATTTCGGTAAGGTAACGTACCCTTTATCGCAAGGTTAACCAATCCGCGTCAAGGTTACAAACGTTGTTCGGTTGATGGGAAATTGCCTTGGTGGTAAACGTAAGCTTTGATTGGTTTACACAACGCTGATATGCAAATAGCAAAACCATGTTAGTACGGCTGCGCCGAAATAATAAAAAATACGTTTAGAATGGGACAGTCACTTTCCAAATTTTGTCCCGTAGCTCTAAGTACCAATTATACATTGTATCTAGTTAACGTCATAAAACAAATTTATGAGAATGTGCGAGAAACCACAACGGTTACCCTAAATTCAGGTCATGCGCAGTAATAACAAAGAATTCATGCAATACTCCTTGATCAACACATAAAACTATTAAAATATTATTGAAGATCGGGATTGATGAGTGAAGACGGAATTGCTAAATGTTCGGATTTTCATCATTCAGTAAAAGCTCGCCCGTTTAGCTCAGTCGGTATTTAGAACGTTCGACTGCTTATTTAGAGTTCGTCGGTTCGAAACCCAGGCGAGGCGTATGTTCTTCCGCCGTGACAATTTGACGGAAGATATTGCTTCCAAAGCCGTGTGTCCTCTACCTCTGTTGTATGTGGAGAAAGAGGTCAGTACTGGTTGATAACGTATGAGCACTGGTAAGGTGAAATGACCGCCGTATGACTGAAAGACTGATGAGAAACGGCGTAAAATATCAACAATCACCTAAACACATGGGTGAAGCACAAACGTCATTTATTTTAGGTTCCGTATGAACCGCAGTTAGACAAAGCACGTGTCTCTGATTCAAGCTGGAGCACCCTATAACGGTCAGTATACGATCCCCGATGCAAGACAATAATGACAAATGCTCAGTAAAGGCATCAAATTGAAACAAATACTTATTTGCTGCTGAAACTATTCAGGAAACAAATGCTTCAATTTTGTGATCCGAAATAGTCCATTGTACAGACAAAATGTGCATTTACAATAACGATGCAGATGGAAGATTTCTACCGCGTCTATTGACTGAATTTATGAAACTCATTTTCGAAAAAACGATAACAATCGCAAAATGCTCGTTCAACTTATCGTTTTCAGAAAACTCCTTTGATACAATTCAGTAATGGGTGAACACAATAGTAATATCTACTTAATTGTTGAAGATAATTTGTACAGATTCTGATGTACAGTAAGACCTCACGTTTACACTACCTCGAAATCAATAGTTCGTCAATGTCAATATTGGTTTAATTTGACAGGACGCAAGATGCCGGAAAGTGAGTGAGGCTGAAGATGAAGGAGCGTGGCATCGATCAATAGAGAAATCGCTGAGAGATACTTGAATGGCTTTGAGACAGAAAAATGAGTACGAAAACAGCTAGGGGCGGCTCCATGGACGCACCGGAACAGGACTAAGTACGTAATCTGATTGGATAAGAGCCGAACAAAGATAGTCCAGTAAAAAACAAACAGTGGCCACTTATCTCGTAAAATCTTAGGCATAGATTTAGGTCGCTGACTTAATGAATGACGTCACAATTTTCACAATCGCAATACGTACAAATACCTAAATGGTATATTTAGCCAAAGGTCTTTGATTTAGTTCTTTGGTCTGTACTGGGACCAATATATACATCAGTCTGTATATAAGTTTGTATTTTTGACAATTTCTGTTACACGTCCGTTTAACTTTTTTGTATTTATTCAGTTTCGTAAAATAACTATTTATCTTTTCAATGCTCAAAGGATTCAAATTCCCAGTTTCTGTCTCCAATAGGAATTTTCTTCTGGCCAAAATCTGAGAATCATCAAAATTAACTTGGCAAATAGCCCCCTGCTCTAGATACATTCCTTAATTTTGATGAATATAAACCAATGACCCCTTGGATATCAAAAGGTAGACCTTTTAAACTGTTAATTACAGCACGATAATACAAATTATTCTGAAATATTATGATATTTCAGTTTTAGTAACGATTGTTCGAGGTTTATGAGCTAAATTTTAAAACAAATAATTATAGACTGGCTGAAATCAGTAATTTTGAATAATGAACGGAAAATTTACTCTAGATAAGATAATGCAGTTTAAAGAAAAAACACGACAAAAGTGGTAATGATATGTTTATTTCATCTAAAGTTGCCCTCTGAATGGCTTGCTCAATCCATTTCGTTGTATATTATGGCGCAGTCGTGAACCGGAGTACGAAATTCATTCATAAAATAAAATTAAATCGTGTCCCGTCGGCGCCTCCAGGACTTATTTATATGCGCGTACCGGAGCGTGACGAGTACTCGTGTGTATCGATTTTAAGCGTACACTAGGACGCTATTCGTGCGTATATTATTTAGAGAGTGTGTGTACGCGTCGAGAGATTCATCCAGTGTCTTTGAAATCTTAACTGTTTTCATTCCACCTTTCCAGTGTTTTATCTTGTATTCTGTTGGATTTAAGGGAAATAAAATCGCAAAAATGGCGCTCGGTAGTTGTTACACCTGCATTAGATATTTGATGTTCGCATTTAACTTCCTATTCTGGGTAAGTCCCCGATTTTGTTTGTTTTTGTTTTGGTAATTCGATCTTCATAACATTCGCAAACCATGATTTGCTTTGAGTGTGATGTATTTACATAATGCGTTATTTATATAGTAATGTCATTTAATTGGAACTGCAAATTTGTCGAGGATTGGATCGCGTGCATGCATGCCACTTGTTGACTCAAAGGGCGCGCGGGAGGCTCGCGCGTCGATCGATACATAATTGAAGAAATCGTAAGTCAATAAAACGTCACGTGATATTTCCAATCAGAAAATCTATAGAAATGACTAAGACGTGTTGGTTTAACGACTATTAGTGGCAACTGAGATGATTCTTGGCAAAATAAATCAGAACTGGTGAATGTATTGATGTCAATAATCAATTATATACACAGTTACAGGAGTATGTGGATTTTATTATTAAGTTATTCCAAATGATCAGATGTTTAATTTTTTACTTGTCGTTGTGCCAAAGTGTGGTGAATGTAAACCATCAGATCACAATATGAGACATACTGATAAGCCACATGAGTAAGGTTATTGTTACTTAGAAAGTAGACTATTTGGCCATGAATAAACTTTTAAGTTATTTTAAGGCTAAGTAACCC
Source organism: Mactromeris polynyma (assembly GCA_032209605.1). Taxonomy (NCBI): domain Eukaryota; kingdom Metazoa; phylum Mollusca; class Bivalvia; order Venerida; family Mactridae; genus Mactromeris; species Mactromeris polynyma. Next base: position 652,671 of record JASFXZ010000071.1, on the reverse strand, counting down.
ATCTGTTAATACACAGCAATAACCAGGTAACAAACATAATGACAACACGCATAACGCCCTAACCTGTAGGTATATGTTGGCAAGTCTTTGATCATGTTAACAGCTTTACATCAGCTACCTGTAGACAGGTGTAATTTCTGTGTAAATTTAGACTTGCCTCTGTGAAGCTGAAACAATTTAATTCGCAATCTGATTATCCCAGTTTTCAGTATGTGGTATGTCGAATGTGGCAGATACGGGATTACCATGCCTGATTTTACAAGAATATGCAAAAATTATAATATTTACAGGGCCGTAAATTACATGGAGGCATGTAGGCAGTTGCCTCCTATTGAGGGCTGAAAAAAAAATCATGTTTTGTCTAAAAAGGGTCCAAAAAATTTTTTGTCTCACTCCGCTCGGCGGGGTGCCTCCCCTTCCAGGGGAGGCAATTTACGGCCCTGATTTATAGAGTAGGGACCCTTACTTTTATTGAAATCTTTTTTAATTTTTCTCCCTATTTTGAAATCAAAAGAGTGCATGGGAATTTCTGAAGCACGACAAAACTAATCTATTGTAAATTAAGATCTCCTTCTTCACCAAAACTGAGTTACAACAGTATGGTCAAACTTGTTCGATGATAAATGTCCAATTCCAATAAACTCATCTGGTCCTTTTCTTGTTACTTGAATTTTTTCTAAAATCCACTAAAATGTCTTCCTCAAAAGAACTAAAGTTTTACTTTTAAATACCAGTATCAGGGACTGTATGCCTGAACACAAATAGTTTTTTCTGATTTTCATAATTTCTTTAATATAAAGAATCTGGATATATTATATTATATTACTATACATGTGTATATATAATTTGCTCATTTGTTATTCCTTGTATGTATTTGTGTGGGTGTGCCTCAAACTTTATTTACACCCTCGCATTTTACCTAAGTGGTATAATCACTGACTTAAATCAACCACACTCTCTACGTAAGTAGTAGGTGTATATGTATTAAAGTTGTATTAACATCGAATTACTACCAAAAAAGTGCAATTAAGCGTACATAAATAATTAAATAACCAGAAATTCTGTCTTATCAGTTTTCCAGCAACTTGCCATGATTTTATGTACCTACGCAAACTGTTTTACAGTGTATGCCGACACTATCTTACAAAAACAATCTTATATTTGCATAAATTTACAAGTTGATGCAAGGTTTTTGTATGTATGCATCGATATCTTATCAGAGATTTTACAACATTTTGACACAGACTGTCTACTCCATAATTATATACTCAATATATCGCATCAGTAATTGTGTGTAAAATTATGGACATCATAAATTGTATCAAACTGATAAGGATTTTGTTTATTTTTATGATCGTTTAACAGATTATGTGACTAGTAAAGGGCCTTGTAGGGGATGGGGTCCTTAAGGGCCCTAAGTGGGTGATTTTTACATCAATTACATGCAAAAATGGGGAATTATTTACATTATACATTTATCTGATGGTTCAAAGATATTAGCAAATCTAGTATAGTAATATTAGAAAATTGGATTCAGTCTGGACAGGAATTGTTTGCGTTTTGCTATAGAATCAGTAGAGAGGAAGGGAAGACCACAATTTCCCCAAACAGGGTCACCAAAAGTTAAACTTTTTTAGAAACTTTTTTCGATAAATTCAATTTTTCAGTATAATGTTAGGGGGAAGTGTACTTTCAGAAATATGCCATGGAGCTTAATTGAATTTAAGCTCCCTGAACGGGCCCAACAGATTTAACAATGCCCCTTAGAGACTTTTTGCATCTCAATCTGATGGTCAATCTGGCTATAAATCTGACTATAAATCTGACTATAACTAACAAGAAAGAAACAGTTGCAAGTTGTAAACAGAAGAAATTTGTAACTGATTTCCCTAGTGCGACCAACACAGTCACCGTAAGTGTTTACCTGACTGACATATTTGCCGAAGTTGGCTGAAATTTAATAACATCAATATAGTTAAGCTTACTCACTAATTCATGAGGCAAATTTGTATAAATGGTGTTTATGGGAGATGTCTAAGATCTGATGCAAGTTTATATAATACTTCTCACAGTTATATGCGAGGTATCTCGAGATAGCTTAAATTTATAGCAACACAAATATGGAAATTTTGATGATTTTTTGCAGAAACTCCAGCCTTGCAAGTGTATTGATACACTGGTGGAGGTTGTGAAAACATGAACGTAGTCTGTGTAGGCTGTGATTGCTGTACTATGTTATAAACAAATTTATGTAAATTAAAAATTGGGTTGATCTGCTTGAACTGAATACTTGACAATGTAATGTTAGTTTTTCATAAAAGGTTAATGGGTCACCCCAGTAAAAAAGTCAGTGGAATACCAGTGGAATACCACTGCATTCCAGTGGTAAGCATAATTCCACTGGAATTCCACTGGAATTCCACTGCATTCCACTGTAATTCCACTGCATTCCAGTGGTAAGCATAATTCCACTGGAATTCCACTGGAATTCCACTGCATTCCACTGTAATTCCACTGCATTCCAGTGGTAAACATAAATCCACTGGAATTCCAGTGGAATACCACTGCATTCCAGTGGTAAACAAAAATCCACTGGAATTCCAGTGTTACACCAGTGGAATACCACTGGTAAGCAATAATCCAAATGGCATCCCTCATGAAAAAAACTGTTTGAATTTTTCTGATAAAAATGGGGGGAGTGTAGTGCCTTTTGAAACTGTTAACCTGTGTATTCAAACTGTATATTTCTGAATCAAACTTTACGGGACGGACATTTTTTGTACATTTGCTGAATATTTCTGAATTAAATATTTACTTTTTAGACGTTTATGATAATTTCTCAAAAACACTGACGGACTTTTTCAGACATTAAATTTATTATTTGTTGCAAAATTTTACGTGGAATAATCAGTTGTTGTATTTAATACTCAAGAATGATCCGAATAACATCTCATCCTCGTAAACGCGTATATATGTCGTACGTCAAAGAACTGCGTACCGTATTTGGTCGGGACCGGTATTACTTACTTTTAAACCCGGCGTGTTTACATTTGGTGAGAGAAGCGGGAGAATTGCCCGCCGATGGCTGTTCTAAAATTGACGATCATACCTAATAAAAGGTTCCGCAGAACAAATAAAACCTACCAATGGTGCAGGTAAGTGTAACTGTATGCTTGTTTGAACACTGTCGGATATATAACATTGGTGGCAGCGGCGAATTTCAGACTGTTATTTCCCCGACCAAAACGACAAAAGAACGCTGCGTAACCGTCCATTTTTTCGAATGAATCCCTCATGCTAGCTTGAAAACTGTTGAATCGGGTGTTGTGGTTGCTGGCATTTATCGTAATTAATTCCATACGATTGCATGAGTAAATAAGAGCTAAAGTACAGTACCTGTTTCAAGAAAATCATTTAAAATACGTGTTCTAAGTCTGCACTTACGTCAGGAATGGTTGATTCGTACTCAAGTCATTTCGCCCCGTAGCATTCCTAAACGGTTACTGGCGTCATTCTTTTATTTCCTTACATTGAGAATTAATTATGATGACAATAATTTAATGTGTAGAGCAATTTTATGCATTCCGCTTTTGGTCTTGTCAATGTTTACTTACAGTTGTGATTTATTAACAGAAAAGTCGTTAATTTTTACCAAATTGTTTATTCTTTGGTTTGGCAGCTAGTTTTAATGTGATTTGTTCAATATGTTGTTTGTATCTTCTCAAGTTAGAAGTAAATTTATGTTTTATATTTCAGACAATTGTATAACTCACGAGGTGATAATAATAAAGATGTGTCAAAAACACCCTGGTTGTTTAAAGTCTTGGAGGTTTTGTGGTAGCTAGGAAGAGATTGGTGCATCTACCCATAGTGTTTTCCGTTGATGACACTGCAAAAACATGTTGGTGTGGTGATGAAAAAATGTTGGTGTGGTGATGTTAAAATCACCAATGACTTTCAAAAAACCTTTGTTTCTTAACTCTCATTAGGTTACACACATTCTCTTCAATGCATTTAATTTTGTTCAACTTATACCATGGAAGAAAGAAATTTGTGGAGTGCGTGGATGGACTTCACAGAAAGATCTACTGAATTATGGAAATAGTTCAAGTGTGAATTTGTAATTCTATTGTTTAATAATGTATCATTTTAAATTCTCTAAGAATTTCAGTTTTCAGTAATGGTCACATGGGTCATTGGGTGTGTTCTTACAAAATGTGTTTATTATTGTCACCATTGCATTTTAAGTACCAAGTATTTTTGTTCATGATGTAGTTTGATTAATATTTAATTGCCAGTTGTGACGTTCTGATCATATGAAAGTATGTGTAAAATTAATTATTTTTAGGTAAAATTGTTAAACAATGATTTGTCTTATTTTGTTAACTAGGATAATTATGTGTGTATGCTATATTGAGTCAGCTTTATCACAAATATGTAAAATATTTACTTCTATTCTTGAGTCTGTTTTGTCACTTTTTCATACCTGGAGGAAAATCTCCCTGCTGGATAGAAATGACAGTCGAAAAAAGTGACCATCAGTCACCAGAATTGTATTCAGATTTTGATCCCCACCAATTTTAAGTGGTTGTCATTCTTACCACCCCCTAGGGAGATTGTCCTGGAAAAGTCCTAAGTGACTACCTGTGAGGATGTGTTAGTTTATTTTTAAAATGTAATTATTTTGTTATTCTGGAAGACAGATGGATATAGTATAAGTGTTGCCCTTCCTATGGGGTAAAATAGTATACTTTTGTTGTTTGAATAAGCAATCACAAGATTAATCAGGTCACAAGTTTGTTCTGTTGTTTTAACTCATTATGCTAGGAATATTTGCAGATTCGGTCAATATTTCAGTTGTATACCAGTGGTAAATTTCTCTGGTACTCCAGTGGAATACCACTGAAAGTTTAACGCTGGTATACCAGAGAAATTTACTGCTGGTATACCACTGGAATACCAGCAGTAAACGTTCAGTGGAATACCGGCGGTAAAAATATCTGGTATTCCACTGAAAGTTTACCGCCGGTATTCCACTGGTATTCCACTGGAATACCACTGGTAAATTTCTCTGGTATACCACTGGAATACCACTGGTAATTCAGTGGAATACCGGCGGTAAATTTCTCTGGTATTCCACCAAAGTTTACCGCCGGTATTCCACTGGTATTCCACTGGAATACCACTGGTAAATTTCTCTGGTATACCACTGGAATACCGCCGGTATTCCACTGGAATACCGGCGGTAAACTTTGGTGGAATACCAGAGAAATTTACCGCCGGTATTCCACTGAATTACCAGTGGTATTCCAGTGGTATACCGGTGGTATACCGGTGGTATTCCACTGAATTTTTTACTGGGGTGCACTGCCACAAATTGTACTGGTCCCCTTCCCATGTTTCTCAAAACCCACAGGGGTTCCATTTGACCCTGGAGTTGTCCCCTTAATTTTCAAAAACAAATTAACCCTTGGGATTGACTGACTGAAGGGTCAATTTTTCTGTAAATTATAGGTATTGTGGCTATAAAATAGTAAATTCAGTAAAAAATTATCAATATTACCCTTGAGATTCAGCACCTAGTGGAACTCCTGAGCAGGGATTTCCCTGACGCAGATATCTTGAGTTCCTGACTCCTTTTTCTTTCTAGGGACTCCTATTTTCTTACTGTGCATCCCTGGGATCCCTTAAAATAAGCCTTTGTCAAGTATCAACTACATATCTGGGACCCTATAAATTTAGTTAGGACCCCCAATTTGTCAAAAAGGAGGGTCCAAGGACCACTAGCTGAAAGATCCTTGGGAAAACCTGCCTGAGTATGACAAATTTATAATATTAATTGACAAAGCAATGTCGTTATATATAAAACAAACATGGATTTACTTACATCTTTTCTTAGAAGAATTTTCAAAAAGGTTGATTCTTAATATTATGCAGTACTTGCATGTATACATGTATATCTGTGTGTGATAGGAATCACAGCACAGTATCTGGGACCAGTCTACATATACATCCGGTAACGGTTTCAAGGCATTTAAATATTTCTGATAATGATAATTATCCAGTTCCTGCTTGTGGATACTAACTCATGCTATGATGTAGATAAGCGTTTACTTGGAATCCTCAGATGTTTTCATGACGCTCTCAAGGGCTGAGTCTCATAAATTGGCTGTTTAATTTTTGGGCTGTTTCTCAAATTCTGGGTATCATTTCCCTACTAATTAAAACAGTTTGTTTTTTCCCCTATTTTTAAAACTATATTTACATGTATAATTTAGAGTAATTTGACCCATCAGTCAGATTCCTTGGGCAAAAAGTTGTTTTTAGGAAATTCTTTGGGTCAAAGGGTAAACTGCTGACAATGTTACTAAGGATCAAAAACAACATTTAATGTCTGATTTTTAGTCTTTAAAAGTGTTTGTGAGTTATAAAGGCCCCAGCTCTTCTTCATGTTATAGTAGAAGTGTTCTGCATTCTTACTATTTCTATGAAGTATGAACATAATGCAATTGTTACTCTAACAACTGCTGTTTCTTTCACTGAATCTTAACTATAGTAGTCAATTTATTCCTGAAAGGGCAACTTTACAGAAATGTGTTTTAACCTGGTTTTTTAAGAAAACCAGGTTATCAGAATGGTGTGTGTCGTTGGGTGGACGGCCGGACGGACGGGCGTCTAACTGGGGGTTTCCGGCGAATAACTTGAGTTCTGTTGATCATATTGTAACCATTGACTTGGTGTATAGTAAGAACATGTGGAGAGCTCGCTTTGGATTGCTTTTCAGTTCGTTCTGTCCAAGGTCAGGGTCACTTAAACTTTAAAAATCAGTTTCCACTTATTATCTTTGCTATGTGCGGGTGTATTGACATCAAACTTGGTGTATAGTTGTTGCATATATACATAATATATCTAACTGTGTGTGTGTGTATGCATGTATCACCTCTGGCACCTTTGCAGCATAGATAATCATCATGTATTCATTATACAACTAGCCATGGTAACAAATAATTAGGTTAAAAACTTGGTTTGTGGGCATTGCCCATTTCTTGTTATTTTATTTTTGTAACAAATTGATAAACTTCGTTACATGTACTTCTAAGTAACCATGGTAACTGGTGCTGTGTTATCAATTAATTGTAACAATTCCTGCTGCCAAGACTTCTGGTACTCAACTGCAAACAGCATTATTTGTCAAGTTGTATAGATACAAAATAATTGACAAATTGACATAAAAGATACATTCAATGCTTTTACAACTTACTAGTCCCTTGTATGCTGTTTTTTTCGTTTCAATAAATGATATTTATGTTCGTAATGAGCGCCTAATGGCCATAAAAGACCTACATTGCCAATTATGGTAATATGAACATATAGCTGATCAAACTATGTTCCATTAGTGACATACCCCTGGGAGTTGTGTTGACAATGGTATTTTAGCAAGTTTCATGTCTGAAAAATGACATTAACGAGGATTGAGTATCCGAGACAGTTCAATTAAGGATTGGTCTCTCAATAATTGAGTGCTTGCATCTAAATGTTGCACAAAAAATGAAATCAAACAGCTTCAAATAAGTATGGCGACTGTAATGCATGAAAAACATGCATGGAAAACAAAGTTTTGTTTTAAGTAATTAAGTTATATGCTGGTACAATCCTTCAGTTTAAATTAATGATTTGTGTATCAATAATTCACCCAGTCAGTTGAACAGTTTCTCACAAATTAAAAAAAAGTTTGTTTGGCATAACCCTACCTACCCATGAAAATAGCCCCCACTCAAAATCTTTTGAGGGGTCTGATTGTGAATTGTTCTAGCAGTATATTAATAGGTAAACACAAATAAGACCATGAAAATAATAAATGAATTGTCTACCTGCCTGCCCAAATTTTTGTGCATTAATCTTAGAAATTGGAAATTTTTGTGCGTTAATCATAGAAATTGGAAATTTTTGTGCGTTAATCTTAGAAATGTTTGTGCGTTAATCTTAAAAATTGGGAATTTTTGTGCGTTAATCTTAGAAAGTGGGAACTTTTGAAGTTTTGTGCGTTAATCTTAGATATTGGGAGATTTGTCATTAGGAATATAGCCGACAGATGGCTATCATAGAAACAGCTGAAAATAAACCCTGCAAGAGTGATTGATAAAAGTTGTAAGGACTTGTTTCTCAATGGTTGTTGAAAGGGGATGTATAATTTATAAATTTAATCATAGAATGTCCATGGTGCATTGTTCACATACCTTCTCTTTGTTATTCATATCAACACACATAAAGTGATATTGCAATAATGGTGCTTTGTTTGTTCGTAGACTTCACAAACCGATGTTCTATGTTTTTTTGAGCTGAACGAGATATAAAATTCTAATCTGTTATATTCATCTTGTCTCCAACGCAAACATTTACATGTCATAACAGACAACATAATTTTTTATGTGATGAATTGTCCTCATTTTTGCTTTTAATGTGAATGTAAAATGCAAATAACTGAACAGTCTCAGTCCTGAGAGAATTTTCAGATGCTATTTTTGTATAAACAATTGATTTGTATTTGGTGCATCATACATGATCTTAACACTGACAATGACCGGAGTCTTACAATTGTTATGAATTGTTAGCAGGTGAAGTTGAAGTACAGTTTGCACTAAAGTCATCATGCTTTTTTAGCCGGCTTGAATGAACCTTTGACACAGAATGACAGATTTTAAAGATGAGGAAGAAGGTCATTAAACTTATAAAGTAAATCATCTGTGTTGTTTGTCACTCTGACACAACTTTTAGTATAACAGGGTTTATTTTCAGCTGTTTTTATAGCCATTATTCCGCTACATTCACAATGACAAAAAGTTAATATTTTTACCAATTTTGAATGTAAAATTCGCAATAAATCTGAAGAAAAAGGTTTGGTTCAATTAACCCAAAAATTGACAAAGTTAGAGGCAGCTTTCTCTCACAGGCAGTTATATATATATCAATTGTTGATTGAATAATTAATCACTATATATACGTCCTTTAATTTAATTCCTAAAATTTTGCTGTAATTTCTAGACTTTCCCCAATTTCTAAGATTAATGCACAAAAATTTCCGATTGAAGGGTGTGGGTCATGATCCCAAAATAGCCTAAATAAACCCTGTATAAATAAGAGAATAAAATAAGGATTCTTTGTGTGAGGCTGAGCATTATTTCAATATAAGTGGGCCACTTGTACCTGTATAAAACTTTACAATGAACCCCTGGTACTATAGTTGTATCTAAATCTCCAGGAATAACAGTTTTATGCATATATCTTTATTAACGGACTTGGCACGTAAGAGCCTTTGGTTAAATAACACAAGACAGCACAAGGACATTCAGTGCATACATGTATGTTCATGGTTATAGTGTCAATGATTGACAGTCCACCTTCACTTGCACACACTTGGTAACTGTAATAACAATCAAACGTGACACTGTGTCACCCTGCTAAGTGCATGCAGTCTGCAATTTATTGGCAAGTATAAGTGGACCATATTTTCTGAATTTTCCTGATACATTACAAAATGTCTTACATGTTGTATGTTTGCTGCCGTTGTTCACGTTGTCGCAAGTATTATGAAACAGCTAACTCCCGGCAATCTAAGCTTTTGTGTGAACAAGTTGATGTATTATGCATGCATAGAGGTGAAAGCAAAACAAGTCTGTCTGCTTCTTTATTACTGGTAATCATTTTATGCAGATAGACTTCTGCAGCTTCTGGTACTTTTTGGTAATTTATTGTACTTTGTGGTAGTTTCTGGTACTTCTGGTAGTTTTTGGTACTTCTGGTAGTTTTGGGTGGTTTTGCTATCTGAATTACCGGTATATTAAACTTGATTGAACACAATGGTAAGATACAATGTTCCATTGTAAACACTGATAAAATATTGGAAACCAAATAGTTACCACTGGAAGAGTAACTATCTGTAGATGAATTGAGGAGCAGATAAAGTTAATACTTCCCATACACCCCTTGTGATGTTTATCTATAAACTATTTGATTGAGTTTAGATATATTTTTAGGGTCTAGTTTCATCTTCAAGTAGAAAATGTACACTAATCAGTGCATAACTTGAAAAATATTTGTGGTTACATTCTCTCAATCACTCATGACACTGTGGGTGTTCATTTAATAGTAATACACCATGTACTGCACACATGTATTCTTGGTATTGCTTTAAGTCTATACTTATTTTCAGTATTGCAAATATATTTGGCCCCATCCCCTACTGAAAAGTGTAAAAGTTTGCCCCCTATAATATTGTGTCAAATTTTGCTCTCTCACCATTGTAGATATTGTCATATTGTCAGTCCGAAAAACTGAAATATGGACCAGTTATATCATATATCTCGATCATTACATGATCTGTAGTTTACATTTGTGTACCCCCTGAAAGATATTGAAACAGAAATGTAAAATTCATAATGTAAATAAATTTATTTTCGCTATATATTCCCCTCCCGACATTATATTCCCCTCCCAGCGTTATATTCCCCTCCCAGCATTATATTCCCCTCCCGACGTTATATTCCGCTCTCAGAAGGCCCTACGTCTTTCCCCTAAAGAAACACTGGTGTGGGATGATACACTGTGCATTATAATTTCCCACGGCATCTGTCACTCTTCAGGAGACACATGTTTGACTGTTATTGAGAGGTTGTTGCTCTAGAGAGGTTAAATTGATCGTAAAATATTTCCTGTACCATTGTTGAAGAGAGGTTGTTGCTCTAGAGAGGTTAAATTGATCGTAAAATATTTCCTGTACCATTGTGGAAGAGAGGTTGTTGCTCTAGAGAGGCTAAATTGATCGTAAAATCTTCCTTTGTACCATTGTTGAAAAGAGGTTGTTGCTCTAGAGAGGGCCGCCTTGGAGAGGTTGCTCTGTATTGTGTATGGACAAAATATACGTTGAGAATTGTTATTCAATCTGTCATATAATCATTATGCTATATTCTACCACAATATAACAAGTTAACAATTTGGCTTGCATACATTAAATTACATAAAGACAAAAATATGAATTGAGGCTTTATCAATCTCTCACTTACAAAAGCATGAGATTGCATGATGTTCTAAGTTGTGAATTTTAACATTTACTGTATTCATGGAGTGCATTCATAGTTTGTCATTAAAGCGCTCATTCAGTCTTTCTGTTAATGGACTGTTCACCGAAACCACTTGATAAAATATGCATGAGGATGAATCCAGTAAATATAATTCTGTGCATATTTGTATGAAAAGTACATACTTTTTTATGTGATACATTTTACATGTAGATGTCTGGAAGGGAATGAAAATATGTTCTGCATCACTTAGTTTGTTCTCGCTGTATTTAACTGACATTTATATATACAATGTATGTGACATAGCTAATTTATGCAGATATTTTTGTAGCAATCAACTGTCTCAGTTGGAGGTCATATGTTTGTTTTCACAGGCTGTGACATACTTCATGTATTAAGCCATATATCATATACATTATTACCTGAGCATCTTTGTGATTAACTTGAAGTGGTTTCAACAGAACACATTGCAGAGATATTATATACATATTACTGTTATTTGTTTTACATGTTGTTGCAAATAAAGGTTAATTAGTCATTAGGTTTCTAAACTTATTGTTCTCAAATGAACTTGTAAAATCTCTCTAGAATTTCAAAATAGGGGTTGTTAGAAAGGTTTCTGAAAGAAAAATGGTACTCCTAGAATAGAACAAAAATAGGAGTTAAGAACCCTGATACAAGTATCTCATTATTATTATTTAGATGCCTGTATAGAGATTATAACATGTAGAGATATGTCAGAGTTATGTCCCCTGTCTTTGAAAAGTCTAAAAAATCAATTAGCCACTGTATAGAATGATCTGATGATACCTTTTCTATGAAGTAGGTTAGGATCCTGCATGCACTAAAGTAGTCAGAATATTTTGGCAGGAGTCATTGTAAGTTCACTGTTCTTCATAGTAATATTATTATCACTTTGTCTGTCGCTGTTAAATCATTTAACTTGCTGCCAAGGATTGGATTTGTTTAAGTATGCAACATGCATCATATTCTCCTCAAAACATGTTGTATATGATTCAAAACATTATTATTGCTAACTACATATGTAAATACATACATATCTTACCAATCTTATAACAATGTAACATCCCTCCAGGTTTTTTGTAACATTAAATGGTATTCAACATCAGCGTTATATCCTTTGCACAGCTTGCAATTTATTGCTTACAAATGATGAAAGTGTTTGTGAGATATCTTTATTTCCCAGGTAAAATAATGACTGAAGACATAATCTGTTCCCATCAACAATCTTGTCAATGCATTTGCAATATGGTATATATATTTTAATAGTGTTTGTTATACATTGTATGTATTTATAACTTAATTAGTTCTATGATAAACCAGGAATTTCCGCCAAAAAAATAATAATTGTGGACTGATTTTGGGAATAATAATAATTAGCTGCCATTAGAATTTTGCTTGTATCGTAGGTGACAGTATTCTTGCTATTAAAGTCTTCTGTAGTCCACAAGTTCTAGGCATTATTAGGCCTTCAAGGTGACTCCTGGTAATTTGTTACTAGATTCTATGATCAAAATATGTTGATTAAAATGGCCATATTAATTATGAGTCTTTGATACACATAGTAGACTGGTTACCCACTTACCAAGAAGTTCTATTTTCCATATGGCTTCAGAATAAGTAAATATTTATATATCAGCAAGCGGAAACTGTCACATTTAGGGGTTCCACTAGGTGCTGAATCTCAAGGGTCATTTGATCACTTTTGATCAGATTTTACTATTCTATAGCCAAAAATACCTATAATTCAAAAGAAAAATTGACCCTTCCTGAAAGTCAAAGGATCAACTACAGAGCCTAATGGAACCCCTGATTCTAAGTTTGCATTCAAATTTAATTAAAATTGTTAAAAAATTATTTCAGACAGGCTGCAGAAAATTGCATTAAGTGTTTTCTATTGTTATTTATTGTGTTATCAGTTTTCTGTGGAGGTGGTTTGGCAACAATTTAAATCTGTGTATAATTAGTTATACAGAAAAAAGAGATGTTGACTTATATTACAGATTTTCTGCATACATGATGTATTTGTGATGTCTTGTACTCTAAGTATTCCAACTACTATAGTTGTATCTGGTGATATACATGTACTTGTGATGTATTTCACTAACTATTCCAGTTCCTAGTTGGTATGTAAATGATTCTATCGAAGAATCTGACTGCGTGCTACATGCTAGAGGATGTTATCTGACATTTAGCGGTCATGGTTTACTGCAAGTAAGCTACCTGCATCATCATTTGTGTTGTTAATCTGGAAAAGAAATTATATTAGCTTTTTTTTGGCCATAATTCTGTCATGTATCAATTGGCAAAAGGTAACTAGAAAGTTGTTCTGAAATAAAAATCTGATAAAAATCTGACCTGAGGCAGTCAAAATAGAAGTTTCCCTCCATTCATAGACGAGAGCAAGAACTGAAATGGTTACCAGAATGATGCAAATTTTTTAGCTCATCTGAGCACGAAGAGCTATTGCGATCGCCCTTTATATGTCCGTCATCAACAATTTTGATTGTTAACACTCTAGAGGTTACATCTTTTACCTGATCTGCAATAAACTTGGGTCATCTGGGGTAAAAACTAGGTCACTAAGTCAAATTATAGTAAAACCTTGTTAACACTCCAGATGTCACATTATTGACTTGATTTACATGGGACATTGTCAGAATGTTTGTCTCAATGAAATCTAGACCAAGTTCGAAACTGGGTTATCTTGGGTCAAAAACTAGGTCACTAGGTCAAATTATAGTAAAACATTGTTAACACTCTAGAGGTCACGTTTTTGACTTGATTTAACTTAAGTGAGACATGTTCAGAATTTTTGTCTTGATAAAATCTAGACCAAGTTCGAAACTTGGTCATCTGGGGTAAAACACTAGGTCAGTAGTTCAAATTCTAGTAAAATCTTGTTAACACTCCAGAGCTTACATTTTTACTTTATCTACATGAGACTTGGTCAAAAGTTGCCTTAATAAGATCTAGGTCAAGTTTGAAACTGGGTCATCTGAGGTCAAAAACTTGGATTGAATATTCTTGTGGATTCTTGTGAGGCTGCATTTTCTACCAGAAGTACATAAAACTTGATCAGAATGTTTGTCTTATAAAATGCTAGTCCAGTGTCACTCAGGTACTGGCTCATGTTGGGTCAACAAGTAGGTCACAATGTCAAATCATTGAAAATCACTCAGATGAGCGATATAGGGCCACCATGGCCCTCTTGTTTGTTCATTTGTTTACCTAAACAAACATGAAAAATGTACCCTATCTAGTTAAAACTTCTATGCTTTATCACAGAATACATTTATAATGTTTTTCTCTGTATTTGTCAAAAAAAAGACATTTGTATTATCATATAATTAAAAAGCGGGTGTTAAACAATACTTGCCAATAAATTGCAGACTGCATGCACTTGGCAGGGTGACATTGTCATGTTTTATTGTTATAACAATGTCTGCAAGAGAAGAATTGGAATGTCAATCATTGACACTATAACCATAAACATACATGTAATTGCACTGAATGTCTTTGTGCTGTTTTGTGTTATTTTACCAAAGGAATGTTAAACAGTTATGCATGGCAATGGTTCTTATTAATGATGTTGTAGACTATGTAATACTGGATGAAGCCCATTAAACAAATTTAGGTTCTGATGAGCCAGATACATCTTTAAATGTTATTGTATCAAATGTTTTATATTTTTCCCCCATTTTTTCACTAATTTCATAACAAAAATACCAATTTCATGGGCATGCAATATTATAGGCCACTCTTCCTAAAGTCAGTGAGAAATCCCTGTCAGAGAGCACTTCAATGTTAAGGAATGTCTACTGGTGAGTACTTGCTGGATACACAGGATTAAAGCCTATTTTATCTAGCGTTTTTAATCTTGAACTCTGTTCCAACAATTATCTCATCATTTCCTGATGAATTCAAGTAATGTATGCCTATCTGTATGTTCTTATCTGTTTTGTTTATAAGCTCAATCAAGGAAATAATTTAGATCTATAAATACTGGTACACAAGGATAGCATTGCCTCTAGTGGCCGTAAAACATCAAAACTCTCTAAGAATGTTATATGATTAAAATCCTGGGTCTGACTCAGACAATGGATAATGCAAAGTTTTAACATTTCAAAGAATCAGATGAATTCTTGTGGGTTACCTATTCTTCTATTGGAAGCCTAGACTATTGGAAGCCTAGATTGAAATGAGGTTTGGTATTCCACTTGTGTAAGCAGGGTTTATTTTTGGCTATTTTGACCCAATTATAGTTAATTTACCCTTCAAATTGGGAATTTTGGCCTGCTAAATTTAGAAATTGGGAAAAGTCTAGAAATTACAGCAAAATATTAGGAATAAAAGTAAAGGATGAAGTGATTAATTGATCAACAATTGGTATTTATATAAACTGGGTGTGAGAGAAAAGCCTCTGACTTCGTCAATTGTTTGGCTAAATTAAACCAAAACTTTTGCTTCAGACTTCTTGGAAATTTTTATATTCAAATATAGGGGAAAATATGGCAATTGGGAATATAGCCGAATAACGGCTATAAAAACAGCTGAAATAAAATCCAGTGAAGTGCCCTGAAAGCTGCAGGCAAGATTTATTGAGGTTAAAGGTCAAAGGTGCCAACTTCAATTAATTTCAACTGGGAAACTGGTTCTTTTCACCTTTGAACTCTAGATTTATTGTACCCTTGTGTCGGCCAGGTCTGGCTTTTGTCAAATTGTTCTTCATTGGCCATTGTCAAAAATGTTTGTTTGGTATAACCCAGCAAATTTTTGGTGCATGGTAGGTAATTCATCAATATATCGATTTTGGTTACAATGTACTAAATTTTGGAGGAGTTACGGCCCTTTTTTGACTTAATGGCACATGGTTAGGGGCATCTGTGTACTATGGACAGTCTTGCCTCTGATGTACTAGTTCTGCCTTGCGTTCAGTTATGGCTAACGGAAGCTGCTCACAATTCAAGTCGCTAATGAGTGTATTGGCCGCTCATTTTTATACTGGTTCCCTGCCTCAATGTCATGATAGCATTTATTTACTTGTGGCTCACGTTTTGTAACGTTTTGCAATTTGATTCCCCGTGTGCAGTCAATGTGATACGGTTGGCCAGGGATACAAAACAAAACGTGAGCAACTGTTAGCCGTAACTGAACGTAGTTTTGGCTCACAAATTCGCTTGCTACTTCGGAGTTGCGTTAGCGAGTGGGTCACTACAGTGTGTGCACAATCTTTGGCAAGCAGTGCGTTCAGTAGCAAAACGTGTGCACAGTTTCGTAGCGTGAGCGACTGTTAGCCTTAACTGAATGCAGTGCTGTATCAACAGCTTTGACATGGTCTATTTAGACTTTCCCTGTGATTTTATACTGAATCAAGTTAATCATCTGCTTGCTTGAAACCACCCATTGTTATCATATAGAATGTAGTATTAATGGGTATTATCATCTCATATTACACTGACTTTGTTCACGTACCATAATTTACTTATCAGTTACTGGTATGTTAAATATTGACCGTATTGTTAACAAAAGTCTCCATAATTATTGCCCTATTACTGAACTGCACTCACACAGAGAAAATTACACTTTTGTTACGGCGCTTGTGCAATTTTGTTCGTTGGGTGATTGAACCGTAATTATGTTGTTTTTAGGTTGAAAGAACCGCGTTTTATACATAATAATAATATGCCTTGGTGCAAGATTGTAGAGTGAGCTGAGATAATTCAATCCCAGAATGCTGCATTTTACATTCATCAGTTAAACTTTAAGAGGAGGCTCAGAATTTTAACTCAGAAGTAACCATTGGTCAGTTTTAGGAGTGAGCTTAGAAGTGACCAATCAGAGGCTTGTATTTTGAGGTCGTCTTAAACTCAGTGTTATAACCTCAGATGCGGGTTGTATAAAGTAAATAAAAATAAAAATTCCTCTAGCTTTTACTGGACTGTATACATACTTAATTCAGAAAAATGATTTTATATATTTGAATTGCATGGTTTCCATTATGGCTTGGCAAGTAGGAATCGTGGGACTCTTTGACCTTGAAAAGTAGGGAGTTCTCATTAAATTGCATAATTATGTTGATGTAAAAATCAAATTAGCTGGCCTCCAATAACATTATAATAAAATTATGCAATCCGTATTGGTTCTTCAATGCAAAATCTGTTTGACCATGGGCAACTGATCCAGTATGAATTTTACAAATGGAAACAATGAATTTGCGCTATAGATTGAATATTGATAGTTGATACATTCTGGCCTAGAGACAAGATTGGCTTTTAAACCAATGAAATCTGATGCATATGTTTATTAACATTTTCTGTCTTTCATCTTTCACTCTATGTGATGTTTGTTCACTTTTCACCTTTGAACTTTTTGTCCAATAAAACATTATACAAGTTTTTACTGTGCCTACCTATGCAAAACAGTTTAACATCAATTTAAGTGTTGGCTGTCACCAGGAATACACTATAATGTAGATATTTACATAGCTTTGAGTTTGACATTTTACCAAGATGATGTATACAGTTGATAAGCTTTACTGTTGTTTTTGTGTATACATGTTTGAAGTCACATAAACAGCCCGGGTCATGTAATGACTTTTCCAGCTATTAGGGTGCAGGAAGACCCCAGCTGCCCCTTTCGGCATTATTAGGGGCATTATGATAAGGCAGGCATGTGGGTAGTACCGTCAATCTTCCATAAGCTGGCTGGATAGCTTCCTCACAAATTCTACGTCCTGGTTAGGATTCAAACTTGGTGGTTAAAGGGGCAAGTGATTTGAAGTCGGTTACCATAACCTCTTGGTCATGGCAGCCTGACTCTGTGCTGGTTGGTTGAAAAATAGATATCATGTATCATGAATTATGAAATGACTGTAAATACAGGGTTTCCATTTGTCCCTTTGACCCCATGAATTTCCAAAAAGCCACATTTTGACCCTCAAGAATTTGAAGGGTCGATTTGGCTATAAAACGATAAAATCCAGTCAAAAGATCATCAAAATTACCCTTGAGATTCAGCACCTTGTGGTACCCCTGAAATATAAGTCAAACCTGGAAGAAATGCAGATTTACAAGTGCATGTTCTCACAGATTACTTAGCATGCATGGATATCAGGGAAACTTCGTGCATGGCCCTCAGGGAACAATTGTTTTTATGACTCTTTCAAGTGCATCAAATTATAAACATTTTTGCTGGATGAAAGCCTGTCTGTAGTGGGTCTTGCTGAAGGTTATTGAGAATGCAAGTGTTCTAGGATGTGAATACTTGAACCTAAGTAACATATGATAATAGAGAGTCACGCATTGTTGTATAATGAAGTCATAATGTATATAATTATATTATACTGCGAATGGTTCCCCCCACTCTTGAGTATTGTTTAATATTGTTTCCTTCATCCTTGTTGAACAATGATGCAATGTACTGGTACCTACATACAGATTACAGTCAACTCTCGTTACTCTGACACTTGCTACAACAGAATACTTATTTCATAACACAAATCTGATAAGAACGAATCTGCGCATCGTGTAATTACTCGAATTCAATATAATGACATATTCAATAGTAATCATGACATAAATCTAGGTCGTGATGAAGAGTCTCAGTTGAGTATAAAAATCTGCTGAAATCTTTAGGCCATGCAGAATGGGACCCTTGGATGAGAACTCTTATTCAGAATTTCAAATAAAGAGATCTTAACCAACAGTGTTCTCTCTTCCTTCGCTAGACTCACCTGGTTAGCTCTGGGTCTGAGGTTATAATAAATCTCCATTCGGAGGCCAGTCTTGAAACTTGAGCCTCTGATTGGTAGGTTCTGCATACAGTCGTAAAATAGACCACTGGCAAGACTGCATTCTGAGGTTGATCTCACAACTCAGTTTGTAACCTTGGTACCTGGTGTTAGATTGCCAATCTGAAGGTCCTAGGTACCAGCACTGGCTGAGACGTAGGTCTCCATGACACTTTGACGGAAGATCAGGCATCAGAGTCATCTGTCCTTCTCCTCTGATTCATCTAGGAAGTTGTCTGGTAGCTTTTGGCAGCCTTTATTGTCCAGTTTTATTGACCTGTGAAAATTTGCATATCTTCAGGGTCAATGCACATGATAAATAAGTCTTTATCGAAAGTGGCCCGATTACTAATTTATAGCGTGCATTGACCATGAAGATATGCACATTTTGACAGGTCAATAAAACTGGACAATAACCCAGGAACACTGGTTAGGTCATCTGACTTGTGCACAAAGTATGTATAACTGTATAGTGCTGTTTTTAATATCAACTGCTGTCGAATGAATATATTACATGGTCTATGAATCATTTCAAAATAGGTGTATAGGATTGTTTGTGCTTTTCCATGCTCTTGACGGAGAAAAGTCGCAATTGTGTTTTGATGGAAACTCGGTCAAATATTTGTTATAATTTTACACACAGGCATTTTCTTACCTAAATTGACATGGATTGGTCCTGTAAGTTATAATACACAACATCAACATAACCATCTCTTTCTTTGCTAGTGTGTGTCAGGTTGTTATGTCTTTGGTGACCACATATCTCCATCAAATGTTTAACATTTAACATTCATTGTGCTACAATAATGGAGTATGTCAGACTTGTCAGTGTGTGTGGTTTAACCTAATTCTGTGGGTGTATCTCTTACCAATCTGTTTACAATAAAAATACACCAGGATTTGACCATTTGATCAGCCTGGCCTTTAACTTCTGTAGACATAGATTAAAATCATGTGGTCAAGCATGAATTATTGGTCAACCTTAATGCACCCGACTTTGGCCTTGTGTAGAAAAGGATTTTGTTTAATTAGAGCAAAAAAACATGACTTAGCATTGATTTTCACATCAAAATTACTGTGCAACATGTCCAGAGCGACCCTCTTTTGAGTAACAACTGCTCTCCCCAAAGTAAACAGTCACTACCAATTTACTCTCACTATACTTATATAGCAAGATCCTCGGTAGAAACAGCATCTTACATACATGTACATGGTAGAAACAGCAACTGACATACATGAACATGGTAGAAACAGCATCTGACATACATGTACATGGTAGAAACAGCATCTGACATACATGTACATGGTAGAAACAGCATCTGACATACATGTACATGGTAGAAACAGCATCTGACATACATGTACATGGTAGAAACAGCATCTGACATACATGTACATGGTAGAAACAGCATCTGACATACATGTACATGGTAGAAACAGCATCTGACATACATGTACATGGTAGAAACAGCATCTGACATACATGTACATGGTAGAAACAGCATCTGACATACATGTACATGGTAGAAACAGCATCTGACATACATGTACATGGTAGAAACAGCATCTGACATACATGTACATGGTAGAAACAGCATCTGACATACATGTACATGGTAGAAACAGCATCTGACATACATGTACATGGTAGAAACAGCATCTGACATACATGTACATGGTAGAAACAGCATCTGACATACATGTACATGGTAGAAACAGCATCTGACATACATGTACATGGTAGAAACAGCATCTGACATACATGTACATCATTTAAAGGGTGTTGCTCTGAAGACGTTGATCTGTATTTTTAAGCAGTCACAGATTCAAAAATAATTTCAGGATTCAATCAAGATATGCATAATCTAGTTTCATATTCTGAGCTGGCCAGTCCTTTGTAAAATAGTTGGTGTTTGAGTTGTTAAAATGATGATATTTTATCAGGATATTTTGTCATTCAAAAAAACTGTTTAACCGATAATTTTCTTTATTCATCATGTGTCTATTCTTAGTGTAAATATTATTTTATCTGTATATAATATTGTACACACATTTTAGTGAAAAACATATTTTTGATGTTTGCATAGTCAAATCTATTTAGATTTTGTTTAAAAATCCAACTCGGTCATCATACTATGTATAGACTCTTAACTTGAATGGTAAACAATTAGAATTCAATCAGTATGAGATATTTGTGTCAGTATGAATGTTTTAACCGTGAGATTTGAATGGTGTGCTTTGATCCAGAAATACTGTGCCGATTTGAAAACATGTACAAAATGAGTTGAAAAGAGAGTTATAATGTCTTAGCCATTAAGGTAAACTCCCCCCCCCCCCCCTTCAATATTTTGTTTTTATCTCCAAAAAAAATCAGAATTTTGATTTTTAGGTAAATTATAGGGCTGTCATTGAGTAAATGTTTTGCATATTGATAATATTGATTCATAGAAAGATAAATATCTATGATCAGATTATATTTGTAAATTCCTATAAATAGACTAAATTTTAAACTCCGTATGTGTATGTCTGTTACACTGCCATACATACTGTTATTAAAGGTTCAACTTGTACTTTTATATGATAACAAGATACAATTTAAGTAATTAATCCATATTTTGTCCTTCACATTATTACCGGTATATATAATTACATATTGGTGACATTTGGAATCACAGCTATATCCACTAGAGCTCTTCACAAGCAGCCGACTACTAAACGATGTTACGCTATTTTGGCACATTTTTAGACTGTACCTGTTCTCCTGAATTTTCCCACCATAATATCGACATTTGTAAATGTGTATCGAATATCAATTGACAGAAAAAAAAAGTTGATTGTATCACTGACAGCCAGTGATTTTTTCCACCTTTTGTGAATGGGGCCGGGGCCCGTAGAATTGTGAAAATAGCGTCGAATTGCCCATAATTGTGAATATCATAGTTTGCTTAAAATAAAAAGATACTGATTTACATGACCTCATGTAGTACACTACAGGCTCTAGCAGTGTTTTCATCTATAGCATAGCAGTTAAAAATACTGTTAGTCAGATTGATCAACATTCGTAAACAAAACCCTGAACATAAATGTTTTTTTTTATTAAGTAGCATGAATTGTGAATTTTAAGCCTGGTTTTTGTTAAAAAAAACATACTTTGGTGGGGCAAAAAAAAACGCTGACAGCAGATGGGTTTAATGGACTGGCAAAGAAGTTTATTTGACAACGGTGACAATTGTCTGTAACACGTTGTTTGTTTAAACTCCGTTTTGTTCTTAATCAAGTTTGGAATTTTGTAACTAAACAATTATGTTTACATTTATGATAATATAATTATGTATACACATAAACATCTTAAGCGAGCTTCAAATTTCTGATTATAAACTGCCTTGCAATCTGTTTGGAGTGGATCCAACGTTCAAGCATGTCTTTATTTGATTGCAAGTTACATCGCATAATTATTGATTAATACATACATCCGTTTTCTAAGATGTTCTATACAAAGTTTAATTAATAACTTAGATTTGACTTTGATGCAAATTTTGTTACTCAGCTGTAATGATCTTTCAAGTGCATTGATTAAAGTCATGTATTTCCATTGTATGCATTTTCCGTAGCAAATAAGGCCTTAAAATAGGATTGTTTCTGGTCACTCTGATTGTGTTGAGAACCACAGGGTATTGACTGACAAAACATCAGCCAATGTACGATCCTTAGGAAAGAAACATACTGGTAAAATGTTTGAGTCTGAAACCTGTGTCAAGAATTTATTATCATCTACTATATGTGCTTATGTTTTTTTTCTGTCTTCTGATTTAAATACTGTGTCATGCAGAGCAGCATAAATTTCTCCTTATTGAATTTACCCAGAAACCCAATACAACCAACTACAACTAATTTCCATTGAAAGAAATCAAGGGAATGCTTTTTGTCTGAATTCTATAACAATTTGTACTGCTAAATGCTTTTCCAATATAGTTCTCCAAGCAATACTAAGTGACTCAAGCATCTATTCAATGACGTGGGCTAGGTTGGCCTAAAATAGATGTTTGGTTCATGTAACATGCTGAGAAAAACATGGGTCAGTGGGTATGGGCCCCGGCAATCAAAGAATGGTGAAGGGACATAAAGTGTTATCCCTTTCCATCTGTCTGTGCGAAAAATTGGTTTCCAAGTGGATGGATGGAATCAATTCATATTGGTTCATAAGCATAGGACAATACAATACAGGTGAAGTTTGATTTCGGTTACAATCTGCCATGTTGTGGTTACAATCCGCCATGTTTTGGTTACAATCCGCCATGTTTTGGTTACAATCCGCCATGTTTTGGTTACAATCTGCCATGTTTTGGTTACAATCCGCCATGTTTTGGTTACAATCCGCCATTTTTTGGTTACAATCCGCCATGTTTTGGTTACAATCCGCCATGTTTTGGTTACAATCCGCCATGTTTTGGTTACAATCCACCATGTTTTGGTTACAATCCACCATGTTTTGTAGGAGTTATGGCCCTGTTTTGACTTAAAGCCCAGAGCGTGGTATAGACACATGTATATATAGTGTATAATTTGCTGTATATGGCTCAATATGTATAAGATAATGAGAAATTATCAGGCTTTATTGATATTTTTTACTTAAAAAACTTCCAGTCAGTTGTATAATACTTTGTTCGGCTGGTTACCAGAAACTCGCATATTTTTAAGGCCCGAGTGTTCTAAGCTACTAGGTTAGTTTCAATAATTTCTGCATGGAATTATTTTGCCATGAATTAGTGATGATCAGTTTATTGACCACATTTTCACAAAGAAATACAAGGCAATATGTATGTCACGCTTGAGAGATTTCATTGATGTAGCCCTACAATTGTCGCCTGGTGCTCAATTAACATTTTCCATATCACCATTGATATTTGTTGATTGTTGCATGACAAACTTGGAACCATTGATCCTACCAGCGACAAATAATTCTTCATAATTGATGGTTATGCTAATCGCAGTTGCGTGTATGACTTTCGATATATTGTTTGTTGAAACTTGTAGTGCCACAAGGAAATATTCATTTCATGATAAGACTGTCTGCTTATATTGGCCTTAGATCCCAGTCTGAAACACATTAGACTATGATTATTTGAAGTAAATGATATTTATTTATATATTCATTCTTGTATATTTCTGACATTTTGCCAGTGAATCAATGGCAACACATACATTGTTTCTTTAATAGTATATTTTCCATTAACTTTATAGATGCATTTCTTAAGCTGTACATATGTTCGTCTCATTGTTGCGTGCCTTATCCATCAAAGGCTGTTTTTTGGACTCTCTGCAGGAAATGTTTTGGTCTTGCAGAGCTGGTAAAATTACCCAGTAACTTAAACATCTTCACCCGGCTGCTTTTCTTGTATGAATGATCATAATTAAGGGATTCCCCCCCCCCAGACCCTGGGCTTACTCTTGGTGATTTCCCAGCTACTCCAAGAATTAGTGACACACCTGGTCTTCATGAAGAGAGTTAGTCATTAACCTACCAAGTGTTCAACAAAAAATTACTGCCTATCTATATCGGGATAGCCAGCAAACAAGGAGTTTTTAAAACAAAATACGACCCAATGGCAGACATCATGCATGAGTCCTTAATTGCCACAGAATTGGAACATTTGTCCTAAGATTGTTTTTTAAGGAGTTGGAATACTCCAAAACCGATTCATTAGTCTTCATCTCTTATAGCTATGAAGTTTATTCCATGCAGTAATACAAAATTAATTTATGTCGATCATTGCCTCGGGGACTGCAATATTTCACCGAAAGCTGTTTTCACAAATTCAGCTTATGAAAAGTTGGAAAACTTTGATGTTGGTACTTCAATAACTATAACTTTGAAATTAAACAATCATAAATTTGATATTTTAATTTCACATCCACATACCAGTTAAAAGTGGATCACGGCATCCAGTCATTATTGATAATTACACTTCATATGTTACTGCATTGTTGGGAAGAGGGGGATCTGAGGGGATTTTTCTCCATTGAGAGGATTGCATGTTTTTACACTGAAGGGATTGCTTTTTTTCATTAGGGGGATTGTACTTTTCTGTACTGAGGGGATGGTACTTTTCTGTACTGGGGGGATGGTACTTTTCTGTACTGAGGGGATGGTACTTTTATGTACTGAGGGGATGGTACTTTTCTGTACTGAGGGGATGGTACTTTTCTGTACTGAGGGGATGGTACTTTTCTGTACTGGGGGGATGGTACTTTTATGTACTGAGGGGATGGTACTTTTCTGTACTGAGGGGATGGTACTTTTCTGTACTGGGGGGATGGTACTTTTCTGTACTGAGGGGATGGTACTTTTATGTACTGAGGGGATGGTACTTTTCTGTACTGAGGGGATTGTACTTATCTGTACTGAGGGGATGGTACTTTTCTGTACTGGGGGGATGGTACTTTTATGTACTGAGGGGATTGTACTTTTCTGTACTGAGGGGATTGTACTTTTCTGTACTGAGGGGATGGTACTTTTCTGTATTGAGGAAATGGTACTTTTCTGTACTGAGGGGATGGTACTTTTCTGTACTGAGTGGATTGCATGTTTCTTCATTGAGGGGATTGTTCCTTTGCTAATAATAGTGCAGAAAAGACAATCAAGTGTTGATGATAATGATGATAGTAGTAATTACTGAAAGCTATCAATTGTTCTAATAATGAGACATACTTGAGACAGAGATAGATAGAAGGATGGTGTAATATTATCAAACATACTTCAGATTCTACAGTTGTGGCTGAGATGGGTTTACATAATATTTATTATATTCCTTGATTTAAATCTGATGAAAGTGAATCCAGGCTCTTTTCCCACTTGAATTCAATGCATCTTCACACAGACAAATTCCTGTCTAAGCTGATACCAATTCTTTTTTCAGCTGATGTAAATCAAACAAATTCCAATCTTTTGGTTTTGCTTATTTGGTTGAACTAGAATCTTTTTTTTTGGGTCTAACTGCTGTTACTATACTAGCTCTTACTTATGTATATCGTGACTCCCAATCATGTCACAATCTCAGCATTGCTGAAAATCATACTAATCTCTATATATACCCTGGTTTATTTCTTTAGCCTTGTCCATAACTAATTAATAATATTGATTCAGCCTCATATTTTCATGTAATGCAAGAATTGAGAGAAATAAAGGTTGTAGTTGTTGTTGTTATTTACTTGAGAACGGTTGTAAACAAATTATGTGGTGGTCAGCCAATGAAAACTGGTTTTACAAAATTTTGACCAATAGACATCATGTACACAATAGCAGGGTTCTCAACTAATTTTGAACTGATGGTGGTACTAATTTGTTATTTTGTCAACAACTTTTCCTGGGACAATAAGATGGAGGACCAGGACAAATGACTGATGGGACCCAATGAAACACATCTCCTTATCAAAAGTATTCAAAACAGTTGTAATATACAAGTAGTGATTCACAAATTTCTGTTATCGATTTTCATCCTGAATTTTTATTTTTGCTTCCACGGAAATGGTTACAGAGAGGAAAACAAACTTGACTCTTCAACAGAAAATTTACACTTTTTACGAAAAAGTATCTATTTCTGTTTCTAAACCTTGTATTTGTTTAGCATATAATGTAATATTCAACTGGTCAATTTCGCTGGCTTTCTGGCTGAAAATAACACCAAGGAAATAAGAGGGACATTTTACACGGATAGGGAGAATTATATAAATGTACTTTTTAGACATGGAAATGTAGTCTGAAAAAAACGTGGAAGTCGATATCCTTACATTAATATACTACTTCCTTAACCAAGACTAATGTAAGGCTGTTACAAGGTTAATGGTTATAATTTACCTAATTCAAACATTTGTCACAATTTATTTTATTGTGAGAAAAGTCAGAGGTTACCACTTTCAAGCTATGTTCACATTAGTTTTTACCTCTTCATGCATAGAATAAACAAAAGGTTTACTGTTCTGAATACATAAGGTTGTTTAATAGACAGGTTGAAAGTGTTTTTCGTGTGAAGTGCATTTTATTGATGTTCGGTGCAAAAAAAATTAACATCAACGATAACTTCCAAAATCAGACACGAAACTGCTTTATATATATCTGATAAACAAAACCTTGGTAGCAAGAAACTATATCAATTGCCCTTTATCTGAATGTTCTGCTATTTCTGATAGCTAATAATCCTACAATTAGTATTATTGATACTCTGTCATAAAGAATCTGTAGAGGACACTTGGGAAATGCTATATATATATAGGCAATCAAGTTATAGTCAAGTTTGTGTACTCGGCTTTGTAGTGGTGTTTTACAGTGATTGTCTGACTCACATACTGTCCATACAATATGTCAATATATGTCCTTAAGTTTGCTGATGTTTCAGAATATTGTTTAAATAGACTGGCCTTGTCAATGATATGGAAAATGCCTTCCTGATATGGTATGATAGTTACTCGATGGCTGTACATAAGACAGCACAATCACCATGGAGACCCTCATCTCCTGTTTCAGTTCTTGTTACAGTGATGATAACATAAAGTGAAACCTGTACAAAGTGACCCTCTCTTGAACAACAATCTCTCTTGAACATCAACCTCTCTTGAACATCAACCTCTCTTGAACATCAACCTCTCTTGAACATCAACCTCTCTTGAACATCAACCTCTCTTGAACAACAACCTCTCTTGAACATCAACCTCTCTTGAACATCAACCTCTCTTGAACAACAACCTCTCTTGAACAACAACCTCTCTTTATCAACAACCTCTCTTGAACATCAACCTCTCTTGAACAACAACCTCTCTTGAACATCAACCTCTCTTGAACAACAACCTCTCTTGAACATCAACCTCTCTTGAACATCAACCTCTCTTGAACAACAACCTCTCTTGAACAACAACCTCTCTTGAACATCAACCTCTCTTGAACAACAACCTCTCTTGAACAACAACCTCTCTTGAACATCAACCTATCGTGAATAACATTATCAATTTACTGACATCATAAGTTCCTGGTTTAATCAGTTTAGACCAACAACCTCTCAACAACAGCCAAAGTCAGTGTCTCCCAAAGTCAGTGTCTCCCAAAGGCCGTGTTGCTCTGGACAGGTTGCGCTATACAGTTGGGGGCTTGTACTTCCAAAAATGTTATTACTTGTCCTATCATTTTCAGGTATATTTAATGATGAAACAATGTGTTTGCAAGGCAAAATTTGTGGCAATGTTTCTCAGTCCCTGACATGACCACTCACGCATAGGTTTCCAAATATTCTTGTTGGTTCAAGGCAACACCAGGGTAAGGGTTCTATATGAGGAAACTATAAAAGTGGCTCCTGGAGGGTTTATGTTTCCATCCATTTGCCATTATCATACTAAAATAGTGCTTGATAGTGTTACATGGGGTCTTCCTATGCATAATGCAGGAGTGTGAATGTTCTTCTGCTCAGCTGATTTCCTGTTCCTTTTCCTGCAGACAAAAAAATGTGGATAAAAGTTTACAGATTTGGTCTGTTGGATGTATAAATGCAAAAATGATAATTTGGTGATGGAGAATTATGTGGATTCCTCTGAAGTTTCCTCTTTCATTCTAACCCGTCACTTGTTCATATATGAGGTGAATTTCCTTTAGACCGGGATAACTATACACTTTGTTGTATACATGTGCGAGGCTTAAGTGTACCTGTGTGAGGGGGAGTACCCATAGAAACATCAGTGGTGTTAACATAGTCTGGAATTTAGGTGTACATTGTGCTTTGGTATTTGGTGTTTTTATTGTAAACATTTGATCTACATTACTTGTGGAAGATGGTGTATATAAAAGGCCATAAATTTCATTGCTGGTATTAGATTACATACATAAAGATTTTACTGCAGTCACTGGATATATAACTGCCTTCTTCAAGGTTTCCTGCTGTGTATTTTGTATCTATTTCTGTCTGTCTCACATATAATACGGCCAGTTAGGCTTGTCTTTGTCAATATTTGGTTTTAGTTCCTCAACCAACTGTTAACAATGTTTGGAGGAAGTTGGTCAATTTCATTTTAGATTTTTTTTACATGTAAAAATCTATTATTTTGGACATGAAACAATCCGCCGCAGATAACCACCATAAAGTGTTGAGCTAGGTCTTCTGATAAGTGTGAGTAAAGTTGTCAGTAGTGTGCTGCAGGACATGTTGGGTAAAGGTTTGAGACCCACAAACTCTTGGTTTTGGCATGTGATTCTGTGATCACTTATGAACTGCAATGTTGACAAAAAGAACTGGCTGCCAGCTAAAATTTCCAGTTCAATAGCATTTAGGCCGGTTCAACTTTGCAAAGGTTGCATTTTTCTATCGCCAAATCCCCCAGCTGGCCGGTTGAGCTTTTCTGTTTGGGACTCTGCCAATTCATGATTTGGTACTCCTTAATATATTAATTTGAACACAATATCAAAGAGAGATATGGCAGTTGAGGGGAGCATTGCCTGACTCCGGATACGATCCCCTGCGAAATCAGTTCTTGTGCTCAAGAACAGTTCAAGAACAGTTCTTGAAATAAGTAATCGTTCTTGATCAGTTCATGAAGGATGTTCAAGAACACTTGTACTTGAACTGTTCTTGAACACTCTTTAAGAACAGTTCAAGAACTTTTTAAGAATCTGTGATGTTCTGATACCGTTCTTAAACTGTTCTTGATCATTTGAAGGACTTTTCTAGAACACAGTGTAACCTATGATGTTCTTGAACTGTTCTTAAAAATGTTCTTGATCATTTGAAGGACTTTTCTAGAACACAGTGTAACCTCTGATGTTCTTGAACTGTTCTTAAAAATGTTCTTGAACATTTCAAGGATTTTTCTTGAACACAATTTAGTTACATTTTTTTTAATTAAAGAAATTGTGATATTCTTGTGCTTGAATTGTTCTTAAAATTGTTCTTGAACATTTCAAGGACGTTTATTGAACATAATCTGTAAATTCTATTCTTTTAAAAGTATGATCTATTTATGGCAAATGAAGTTCATTGTAGTCGTAAAACATAAGAAAATTGACATTGTTACCAAATTACGTCACTTCCAAGACTTAAACTAACTTTTTTTTTAAATATTTTGAAGTATTTTAGTAAATTACCTCCCTTTATAAAAAATTACATACTTTTTTATTTGTTTCCAAAAAAGCACCATTAAAAAAATATACAGTGAAGGATTGCCCAGAATATTATAACTTGCAACTACTGTGAAATTAAATTTAACATACATTTTACAATTTAAAAATAGTTTTAATTGTGTTTTAAGTTACCATATAAATAGAAGGAAAATTACGTATCTTTATAAACTGAATACTTTATCCAATGATGGAATGATTTCCTTAATCAGTGGAATAAAGGTGACAGTCCAATCATGTTGGAAACATTTATAATGTTACATTCAACTACAATTAAGTTGTGGTTTTAATAAATGGAATATTATTTCCGTGAGGGTGGTTACAGTGTTGACAAATTCAGGTTCTTGAACGGTTCAAGAACTCTAGTTGTTCTTCAAAAGTTCTTAAAAACAGTTCTTAAAGTATTCAAGAACATTTCAAGTACTGTTTAAGAAACGTTAAATTGGACAATTTCAGGCACTTTTTAAGAACAGTTGAAGAACTTCTGTTCAAGGACAGTTCAAGAACAGTTCAAGTATTCAGGTTCTTGAAGTGTTCAAGAACAGGTCTAGAACAAAGTTCTTGAACTGTTCAAGAACTGTTTTTAAGAACTCTACAAGAACACATTGTTCTTAAAAAAATAAAAATTTGTCCAATTTAACATTTCTTAAAAAGTGCTTGAAATGTTCTTGAACATTTGAAGAACACTTCAGGTACAGTTCTTGAACTTAGTTCTTGAACTGTGAATGAACTTTTCTTGAACTGTTCTTGAATATTTCGCAGGGGATGAGTTTGAGTCGAGTGCCTTTGGTGAGTTTGAATCAGGATCTTCACAATCCCTGAATTAGGCGTGAGTGCTGGGTAGTAACCGAGGAAGCCGTTATCAAGATGTATTGATATAAGCTCGTAGGGCCTTTCCACTATCGGTTTGAAATGTATGAGTTTATAATAACAAACAAAATCAAAGCAAACATGCAATCTACCTGTATGCTCTAACGATTGAAACATGCCTGATTGTGTGTAGTATGAGTATAGGCAACTGCTAATTGTCTTGTATTTTTCTGTGGTAATCGTGTTTCTGTTCCAAAGTCAATATTTGCGTGTTCAGCGAAAAAGTGTATTAATTTAATACTTATTATCAATTATTCAATAATATCGGATGCTTAGTGGTAAATCTTTTAAGACTCTTATCATGGTTAATGCATTCTGCTACCCCCCACGCATGTTTCAGCCATATACCGGTACCTGCATTGATCTCTATCCTCAGATGAGTTGGCTGTTTGCATAATTATTCATGTCTAGACTCGAATCAATTTTTGTAAAATTTTAATTACAAAGCTGTTAGGTAAATGAAACATCCGTGATGCTCATTCTGAGTGTACTTATACTGGTATTAATAAGTGTTTACTAGCACTCGCAACTGTTTCCTGACACAACTGTTTCCTGACGCAACTGTTTCCTGACGCAACTGTTTCCTGACACAACTGTTTCCTGACACAACTGTATAACATCACTCCCACTTGTGACCCTCAAAGTCTCAAATCTTGCAAGCATTTCAACGTAGCAGGAAATTTACAACTTTTATTGTAAATTGTAGTTCATTGTCCAGAGAGTTTGTGTTTTTCGTCCCCCTCACTAAAGTAGGGAAATTATTTTTCGTATCATTACAAAGGTGAAGTTTCCTGTCTCTTTTTAGGCACAAATTTTAGTCAAATGAAAGTACAAAACTTGTAATAATTGATTAAGATATGTGGGTATCCTCTGACTTTGTCCTCATATTGTCATTTGGAATTGATTCACACAGGGGCAGTTACAGGATTTTTTGTTGTGGACGGCATAAATTATAGATGGGGTTTGAGGGGCACGCATAGGCTCTGCCCCCCACCCCCTAAATGCACCTATCATTAAGAGCAGACACCTGTCCGCATACTGGTACATTCCTTGATCAATTTTCTTAATTCTGTTTTGTATTGTAGCACATGTCCGATGTTGTTTATATTCTAATTTCGTATATAAAACATCTATTCACTATGCTGGCAGATCTTCAAACTTGAAGCTCAGTGCAAGACTATATTGTAACTTAGTTCTTGTTAAGATTCAGCTACAATAGTATTCCATGCACTTATACTGGAAGCAGAGTTAGAGTTTGAATGATGTATTGAAAGTTTGGTGATTTTCTTTTGAAATGAATTATGCTGAATCAGATAGATGTGACCTTCATGTGTAATAATGTATAGACATAACTTGGGCATTCACTGGTTGAATCAATGGAAGTAGAAGGACCATAGTCTATTTCCATAAGTTGACAAATTGACCAATATATTGAGTGATGGAAGATCAACAAGTCCATGATGAATCCTCAATAATAAGTCAACCATTTATTACTAATAATAACAATTTCAAATAACAAAAATGGTTGATAAAATATTTTTTCTAGTAACCTGTGAAAAAAACTTGAAATTATCATCAGCATTGTTATAGGCCTAATTATACTGTCCTTTAGCATCGGGCACTTGTTCGGGTACCTTCATAACAGTAGTGGAATCAAAGCGCTGTGTGTGAGAGTAACCCATTTACAGCAATTGTGTTATATTACAATCCAAAGGATCAACATACAGAATTATGTGTCATTTGGATCTATGTAAATTTTTGTTCTATTTATATTGCAGAAATTCAAATTTTTACTTAACTTCTTTATCACTTAACTTCTTTATCAGTTATTAACCGTTTACGTGTATTTATATTTTCAGTTGTTAGGATGCGCTATCATGGGTGTTGGTATCTGGATCCGAGTGGACTCGGATTTCAGCAAATACGTCACCAATTCCAACCACTTCGACCTTCTGTACACTGGTGCCTATATCTTCATTGTCGTCGGCGCTCTTATTATGGTAGTTGGATTCCTCGGATGTTGCGGTGCCATTAAAGAGAACCAATGCATGCTGGGAATGGTAAGAATTAAGCTATTTTTAGCACAAACAGGCACCATTTCCTTGTAATGTGCTTTATCTCTTAGTACGAACACGCTACCATTGCCACCTTGTATCATGGATTTTTTTTACAAATAATTAATTTTGATACTCGATAATGAAATCATGATTTTCCTCACTGAACAAACAAGATTGCTTTGTTCCCTTCAGTACAAATCACAGTTCCCATACCGTATTACATGTAATCTTTTTAGTATCAATGTTCTACCATTTACTGTAAAATCAGGTATTTTCATGAAGCTAATTAACATTATTTCGCGAATTGAAGTAATGAGATTATTTCGCAATGTTCGCAAGTTGCTACATTCATTTTTGTCATCAGATTATCACAATTTTTGTGAGCATTTAATTTTGCCAATATAACGATCATGCGAAAATTAATCCCTCAGGATAATTTCTTATTTGACAGTATTACTTCTGATCAATTCCTCCGACTTACTGTTGATAATTAGAATTGACTTTTTCTACTGTTTGTGTAGAACACATTTCCCGTGGTCCATGTTTTGCTCACTAGTGTGCATGCAGTGCTCATACAGGTGGATGTCTGTTATTCATCCGTCGTTCACAGTTGGAATATCTGAATTCTTGCTTCGACAGTGCCAGAATAATTTAAAACAATCTTGGCCACAGCATGTATAAGATATCAAGTCAATTAAATTTTTGGCCAGATCAGGTCATTTTTGACAAAGAGTTATCACCCTTGATGTATGAAAAAGCCTTATTTGATAGTGTTTACATGTGTATTCTAGCACATTCATTCTTCACCAATTCTAGTCATCTTTTGATGGAATAATTATGTATAACCTTACCATCTCAATCAATTGTAGTTGTACATCAAATTGAACAGCTCATCCAGAGTTCTGGCTCTTGGTTGAAATTCTGTATTTTACAATGTTTACACTCCTGCATCTTCATTTCTTCACCAATCCTGGTCATATACATAGAATGTGCGATAAGTGCGTCCTGGTCATATATACATAGAATGTGTGATAAGTGCGTCCTGGTCATATATACATAGAATGTGTGATAAGTGGGTCCTGGTCATATATACATAGAATGTGCGATAAGTGCGTCCTGGTCATATATACATAGAATGTGCAGTAAGTGCGTCCTGGTCATATATACATAGAATGTGCGATAAGTGCGTCCTGGTCATATATACATAGAATGTGCGATAAGTGGGTCCTGGTCATATATACATAGAATGTGCGATAAGTGCGTCCTGGTCATATATACATAGAATGTGCGATAAGTGCGTCCTGGTCATATATACATAGAATGTGCGATAAGTGCGTCCTGGTCATATATACATAGAATGTGCGATAAGTGCGTCCTGGTCATATATACATAGAATGTGCGATAAGTGCGTCCTGGTCATATATACATAGAATGTGCGATAAGTGCGTCCTGGTCATATATACATAGAATGTGCGATAAGTGCGTCCTGGTCATATATACATAGAATGTGCGATAAGTGCGTCCTGGTCATATATACATAGAATGTGTGATAAGTGCGTCCTGGTCATATATACATAGAATGTGGGATAAGTGGGTCCTGGTCATATATACATAGAATGTGCGATAAGTGCGTCCTGGTCATATATACATAGAATGTGCGATAAGTGCGTCCTGGTCATATATACATAGAATGTGCGATAAGTGCGTCCTGGTCATATATACATAGAATGTGCAGTAAGTGCGTCCTGGTCATATATACATATAATGTGCAGTAAGTGCGTCCTGGTCATATATACATAGAATGTGCGATAAGTGCGTCCTGGTCATATATACATAGAATGTGCGATAAGTGCGTCCTGGTCATATATACATAGAATGTGCGATAAGTGCGTCCTGGTCATATATACATAGAATGTGCGATAAGTGCGTCCTGGTCATATATACATAGAATGTGTAGTAAGTGTGTCCTGGCCATATATACATAGAATGTGCGATAAGTGGGTCCTGGTCATATATACATAGAATGTGCGATAAGTGCGTCCTGGTCATATATACATAGAATGTGTAGTAAGTGCGTCCTGGCCATATATACATAGAATGTTTATATATATGCCAGGTTGGACATTGGTCTAGAGTTAGGTGCCCTTGATTCATCTAATTGTTTAAAATTTCTCTATGTTTGCATTCTAGCACCTTAATTTCTCTGCCAGTCCATCTGATATTTATACAAAGTATTATTGATAATAAAATCTTAGCCCGGTTTAGTTATAGGCAAAATTGGACTATGCGTTTTGAAGTTATGTGCTCTTGATTTATCAAAATTAATTCAAATGTTCCTCAGAAAACGAAAACCCCAATAAATGCTTCAGTAAAGTGTACACTTAGTCACAACTTGATGTGTTCAAGACAAAATTAATGACTTTTTACATCAGATATTGTTCAGTATCAGATGAATTAATTTCCTCATAAAATTGTAAGATTTTAATCTAACACACTGTAATTAAATCTGATTTACAAATTCTTAATTTTTGTCTTAAACAAAAACGCTTATCTTGATGTTTGACACATCAACTGTTTGCAAACTTGTAGTAGGTGTGCAACACAGGATTGTTTGCAAACTTGTAGTAGATGTGCAACACAGGATCGTTCCGTTGTTAATGTATTTTTGTTTCCCAACCAAACAGCCTTAACTGTTTTTTAATTGAAATCTTTATCTCCTATCACAGTAATACAACAAGGATGCTTCAAGCATGTGTTGAAAACCAACTTCATGTATTTCGTACAGCTTTAGGCACTGTTGTAATCAAATGTTTGGCAACATATGTACATATATATAGTGTGTACAATTTATTAGGCTGTTATACATTTATTGTTTGTTGACCCATATTTTCTCCCCTATATTGTATGATATCCCAACATTTTTATTTTCTATTTTTTCCTTGCAGAAGAGTTATTATTTGTACAACTCTTCTATTACAAATCCATGCATTTTTTATGTCATTTTGTTAAAACATTATTCAATGTTCGGCCAATTAAGCTTTTGAAAAAGAGAAGACACATGTCTCGGTCAGCTTCAAAAAGTGGGGACAAAAATAACTCATCTCAAAATTAAGTGTCATTTACAGTTACATGTCACATTATGTACATGATTATTGATAGTTTCTTGTTTATTTACTTTAATCAAGATTACTTTATTAAGTGTCAGTTTTTTAAATAAAATTCAAAGAACCAACTGTTTATCAACAACTTTCTCTAGTTTCGACCACAACAGGATTCGCACCTAGACGAATGTTTACCTGACAAAATAAATATTTTTAGCGAGAATGTGGCAAGTATGCGGCCTCAGCAGACCACTGCTTATTTATTTGTAATTTGTGAATATTGCATAAGAATTGATCAACAGTGGTTAAGTTTTTAAATGCATTTAAAATCTTATATTCATATGTGCTAGCCTAGCATCAAAAATGTTGATATCAATTTCAGGAAATTTTAAATAATTTTGGTCATCCAAACTAGAGATTTTGTATATACATTAGAAAGTAAAATGGAAAGCCAATTGCAAGTTTTGTGGTTTATTAGCTATAAATAATAAGGTTATATATTTTCTTTTTATACCATATCTGTCCATATTAATGCGCCCTCCCGGTTATAACTTAGATACATGCACCATGTTTTTTAGCCCTGACCTGGATTAGAAAATTTGGCTGCTTTTTTAGAGGCATATATTAACCATGTTATTTTTTTTTTTCCAGTTTTTCGCCTTACTGTTCATCATTTTTGCCATTCTTCTTGGAGCTGGAATCTGGGCCGTTGTAGCGAAGGACGAGGTAATCTTATCTTTTATTGAGATATCGGTGAAGAAACTTTTTGTACCAATCATATATGATTTCATAAGCAAGTAAGATGAGCTACTGACAGGCCTCCTGGTGAAACCTTTAAAACTTGTTATATCCTTTAATTTGTGCAAAATCCTTTAAAACCTATAAAAGTGTATAATTTACCTGTATATTTGTTCACTCAGTTTGCATTTACATTGTACTAGACACTTGTGAACACTGCAGCCATATGCTACAACTTGCATGTATCATCTTGAGTATATGTGAAGGTAGTCTCTGATTGCTCAGACAGGATCCCATCAACCTTGAGGCAGTGGGCACTCCACCAATCAGTCTCGGCCCCATCGATCCATCAAATTAAATGGTCAAATTAAGCCTTTATGTGCTCTTTATTTTGACAGAAATCACCTTGAAAAAACGTTTATGTTGCTAAATTGCAACCTTCATAAAAGCCATTGTTTTCATTGAGTCCTGCTAGGGGGCCTGTATCAAAGCTGGTGTGTGACCACCAAGGTATCCACTAACAGATACTTACCTGGGCTTATTAATCTCCTGGTTCTACCCTTGATATACTAATTGCCTAGTATGGGAGCTTCCTGTATCAATAGTCGCATCTTTGGTATGAGGTGGTCAGGAATCAAAACTTACAGCCTCCTGCACTCAAATCCATATGGGGGACTATACGAATCTAAATATTGAGGTGTTTATAATTTTATAATGAATATAGACGATTTTCAACCAGTCAGATATATTTTAAGAACAGAGAATTCTATTTTGAGAAACAGGTAATCAATGATATTTATTGAAAATAGGGCAGTTTCAGTTGTACGTTCAATAATGATTATTGCTTTCTAAAGCGTTATCTGTCAGCCACTGAGATGTAAATGAGAGGAATGATCGAATATACTGTGTCAA
Source organism: Mactromeris polynyma (assembly GCA_032209605.1). Taxonomy (NCBI): domain Eukaryota; kingdom Metazoa; phylum Mollusca; class Bivalvia; order Venerida; family Mactridae; genus Mactromeris; species Mactromeris polynyma. The sequence continues at coordinate 614,953 of JASFXZ010000071.1, read as the reverse complement.
TAGACATACAAAAATGTAACAAATACCTGTATATATGGAATTAGATTATACCAAATAAAGCTGACAGGTCGCTAGAATTCAACTATACCTAGCGACCTCTCCTAAGCAGCCCTTTCTTATGCAACAACCTCTCTTCAGCAACATCATTAAATTTCACCCTTAGTAAGAATTTGCTATCAATTTAAGCACTGTAGAGCAGCAACCTCTCCACAACAGCCTAAATATTTGTCTCCCAAAGGGTGTTGCTATGGAGAGGTTGCTATGGAGAGGTTGCACTGTACCTGTAAATATACAATCTCAGTGGAAGAGTTCATGCAGAGAAATGCAAATTATCAAATATAAAGCAAGAAAAAAGACTTTACTAGGTATTAGACACAGTGTTAGAACTTTATGAAATCTGTAATTTTGTCATTTTTTCATGTATTTGTCATGAATATTTAACATGTGATTATTACTGATATCATGCATCCAAATTCATTAAGTTGGTATACAGAATCTGTGGATAACTCATGTAAGAATAAATGGATTAATTAGCTCAAGTTCTCTCCCTTTATGCATATTTAGTTGTGAGGCTCATTAGGGGAATGAGACTATTGTTTATGATACAGTTAGGAAACACAATTTTGATGGAATTATTACAGCTGTGCTGCTCATTTAACTTGATGTTTCTGTTTTTTGCAGCATGTAAAAATACATTCTGTAAACATCGTTTAATGATTGATGACAAAATAATTGTAGTTTTACATACAAAGGATCATCAAAGACTTGATTATAGTATTTAAAAATTATTGTTTATATGAAATCGTAGGAATTTTTCACTGGCTTCTTGTGCGGATGAGAATATGCAGAGTATGAGTTACTGTTACCTGAAAGCCTGATATCTCCATCCACACTCCAAGCCATTTTCTTGCTTACCTTTTTTTTAAGAAATAAAAATGAGATGAAATAAATTGACATCTTAAGGACTTCTTTGTTTCAGTAAATTATGAATTTGAATATTCATTCACGACTACGGTATATTCACTGCTATGTGATGTCATTATGTGTTGTCGTCTGCACGAAACTAACAGAGGGATGCATAAAATATTTTCCCGGCACGTAAACAGTCAGCAGAAAATTGTCACCTGGCACTCATAAATATTCATACAAATTTGTAAATTATTGAACGCAAAACATCTAAGGCGACTTACAATATATGATCATTCTCTCGTGCTCGCTCGACAAGAACGGCGATTATGCCTGAAGAGAGTATAGCGTAGATTAACGAGTAACAGTTTAAAATTGCCGAATAATATGCAAGACAGGATGTTTACATAACATGTTTACAGACGGAGGTGATCAGCCAATGAAAACAAGTTTTACAAAATATTGACCAATGAACACAGTTTACACAAAATATTGACCAATGAACACAGTTTACACAAAATATTGACCAATAAACACAGTTTACACAAAAGCGGTATTCTCAACAACTACTGATGTCAACAGTGACATGCAGCATTACACATGCAGTATTTTGCTGCATTGTGTACATTCATGTTCCAGAGTTTTATTAAACATTTATAGGAGCTAGTTTCTAGTATGTAAATATTTATTTTGTTAACATTTATTTACTTACGTTTTATTGATACACATTTCAGGTGAAGAAAGTGGTGGATGATGCACTTAGCGAAGGAGTCGCTGCATATTTTGATAAAGAAAATCCAGAGAGGGACTTCATGGACATGGTTCAAAATGATGTTAGTAAAGTTTATATAACTCATATATATGAGTGCTTCCATGACAGAGCCTGTATTAGTGATGTTGGTTAGGATGTCTTCCTCAATGAAAGTCTCAAGCTAAGCACTTTCTCAGAAGCGTTTCGGTGGCTTAATTTTGATTTATAGATTAAAATGAATGTGAAAATGTTTATTAGTGTTGTGTACTTTTTCCATTTGGAAAATAGAAGATTTTTGTAAGAATTAATGTAATATTGAGTTAAGCATTTCTGAGGGGATATCATCATTTTGTAGTTTACTTTTCTATTTTGTTGTTAATATTGGAATCATTATAAAAAAGACAAGTAGACGTCCCATTTTAACATTTTTGGTATTAAACAGAAAAATATATCTGTTAGAAAATGTAAGAATCTGAAAATACAGTTTTTGGTGGCTAATACAGGATTTCTTGAGAAGCAGCGGATACCATATTCTCCTTGGTTACCAGTATAACTTTCATAGTTCTGTAATGAAAATCATACATATCCTATTAACACATCCTATTAAAAGATTTGATTGCACAAAACTGTATAAGTGGTTAATTTACCTTCTTATTAATGAGGTGGTCTTAATTTTAAGTGGTTTTTAAGTGAGGTTTTACTGTAAAGTAATAATGCTTTAGTAAATGAGGTTAAACGTTTGAACATATCCAATCTTTCATGTAGGCCTCAAACATAATACATTACAAAATGGTATTTACAAGAGGATGAAAATAATTTTACACGATGACTTATTACCGTTTCAGTTTAAATGTTGTGGAGCCAGAAGTGGAAGCGAATATAACTCGATAGACATCGCCGCTTTAGAAGCTTGCAAATTGTACAGTGAGGTTTGTACTACTCTTTGTATGACATTGTTGATCGCACGATAATACCGCGCTGTCATGGTCTCTCACAACTTCACACCCGAGACATCGTAATCTGTAGGAGTTTTATACCATTATCAGCAGTGTGTCAGTTTATTTACGGCAATCAGTGCATATACTGAACAATGGCCCAGCTACGCCTCTGACCCCACCATGCCTTCAAACCTGTAACATCCAGATGGGTAGACAAGTACTGCTTAGTGAGCAAACATTCAAGTTGTTACTGCATAACACGGCATAACAGGCCATAATTTAAAAATTGTTTGTATGGCATAACCTAACTACATGTACTCAAGAAAATGGCCCCTACTCAAAATCATTTAGGGCTCCGAGTGTTTTTTTAGTAGCATATTAACACCATAGTATGATTATCGCAACTTGTAAATAAAAATTAATTACCTACTTAACTAAATTTTGCTGAGTGAGGTTTTCCCAAACAAAGAATTGTTTTAGGATGGCCTAGTGTGTCCAATATAAATGCCAGATAAAACATGCCCACATTACTGGAACCACCATATTGTCAGGCGATATATTCATGCTTCCAGCTATCTCTGTGATGGAAATAAAAAACGCTATGCGAATCAGAGTCAGTCGGCCTATAGCACTTGTTTCAATGCAGATACGATTATGCATTTGTCGTCAGTGAAAGGCTCTGTCATTTGCAGAATTTCCTAGCTTAATGTGGCTGCACACTGATTTAATTGCTATTTTCAATGTTCTGCATTTTCTATCTAATGTAATAATAACGGTAAAGCTTTTATGTAAATTTTGTGCTGGCCTGGGAAATCATAATCCATATGCTTGTATCATATTTCAAAGTTTGCAAACACGGTTGATTATTTAGCATTTGTTCAGCCATGTTTTGTCTATTATTTCTCTATCTGTCATTCGATTCATTCTCTGGAAAACAGTTTGACGAGAATGTTTTCCTTATGTGGGTTGAATATGATATATGGCTGACGTTATGTCATGTTTTAATGTATTCCACAGTTTTAGCAATTTATAAAATTTTGGTATTCAGCAATGTTTATGCTGTAACGTTTTTAAGCTATGGAACTAAGAATATATTGCAACTGATTGATATCGCTGTAAGCAATATTTGGAAGACTAGACAAGAAAAAGTGTGATAGATTGTTTAGAATTAGACTTCTTTGTTAAAGGATGATATTTAAAAAGATACATCCAATACCCTCATACGGAAGAACTTCGTTCATTAGCATTCATCGGGTCTAAAATTTTATTTGAAGAATACTTGGCTTTGAGTAGCCCATATCAATGTGATGCATAAGAATGTACATCGGGACCTGATATTTATTTTAGATTATAATGAGTATACAGATAGAAGGTTGTTGAATAAACGAGGTCTGACTGAATTTTGATATTTGCAATCACACACCTCATGTTTTTTTATATTTCTTAAATATGGTACAAGTAGTTGTCTTAATCACAGGAGATTGTGAGTTCTCTCCCTTTACCCCTTCAAGAATTATCTCCCTTTATCCGTCTATAATACATATACTATAACAGTGATGAAGGGAGAGAAATTAACTCTACTCCACTTACCAGAAAAAAGCAAGGTCCCATCGTCTGGATTTGGTCACATAAATTCTTAATGAAGTATCTGCGCCTCAGACCAGAGTTGCCACATGTGTCTGACTGCCTCATTCATTCAGTGTAGTACCAAAATAAAACATTTTGCAGTAAACAAAGAAGTGTATTTGTAATGATAAAGGCTGGATATACTGTAAAGTCTGTTATCTTGGCATGGTCAATATTTCATAAATTGAAGTTATGAGCTATTTTTTGCAAGATTAAATGTTCGTGAGTAAAATTCCCCAGTTAATAGTATGAAGTGTTGCCCTTATATGCGCTGGGTATCACTCGATTTTCCAAGTTCTATTTATTAATGACATATCTTTAAATTATCGAGTGTATTTCTGTTTTCGTTTGTAAATACAAGATAAATTACAAATTGGTAAGGCATTGAACCAAATCATATTCTTAAGATTTATTGGGAATTTTTGCATTAAGATTGGGAAAAAATATACTTTTTGGCATTGAGATTATAGCCAAGTAAAGGCTATAAAAACAGCTGAAAACAAGCTTGCAAATAATGATGAATTAACTGTATTGTGTTATATTTCAGCCTTGCAATGATAAGTTGTACAACTTTGTGAAGGAGAATCTGGTGATTATCGCGGGCGTGGCCATTGGTATTGCTGTCATACTGGTATGTAATATTTTAGCTATTTTATAGTTTTATTTTATGTGTGCCATTCCTAAATGAATTAAATGCTATATTTTTAATACAATAAAGTGCAACCGGCAGCAACCTCTCCAGAGCAACACCCTTTGGGAGACACACATCCAGCTGTTGTTGTTATAATTGATAGTAAATTCCTACTATAGGTTGCTGTAAATACTCATATATATATATATGTAAATACTCATACATTTTGTGTTAAGTTTGGTTTACTCTAAAACACACTGGTTGTCAATTTAAATTAAAGGTATTGAACCCCTTAAATGTGCTTGGGTTGGTGTTGACTTGATAAATAAAATTTCAGTTAATTGTCAAACTCAAACAATGGTCATTTTGTCTAGACAAAACTCATCACTCATATGAGAACATAGTCTGATAAAATTGGATGCACCAGTATAAATATGTTATATTCTGTGTCTGTTACAGATCCTTGGTATGATCTTCTCTATGATTCTGTGCTGTGCTTTGCGTGATTCTCAGGTGGTACGTATCTTGTTTTGTATACATTATATTTCATGTATTTTAAACGTACATAGTTTTATTTATATCTAAATATGCCAAGCATTAATGTTGACAACATGGCATGTATATGCCTTCATATAGACATACTCTATAACATTACATTATAACTTTCCTTTTATAATTTCCTAGAACTGAAAAACATGAGTCTTAAACAGGTCTTTTCAATGCTAGCGCTACCTTGGCATGTAAGGCCTTGAAATGTTATTTCCTGTATGGTGTTTGGCCCTAATACTTAATTCTAATAATTACCTAAGACTGCAATTTTTGTGACATTAAATGCTGGCAAGTCCCAGATCATGTCATCTATCCAGATACGAATAGAAACTCCCTACCTTTCTACCCTACTTATGCAGAAAATACACACAAAGCCTACTCTTCCAAGGGTAAATCCTTTCTAGTTTTGTATACTTTCATCAAAGTGCTAGACACAATAACTTAAGTCTGTTTTATTATTTCAGGATTAAATGTTGTCGTCTGCAGGAATCATCTGGAATGCAATAGTTTGATTGGTTAAGACAGAAATAGTGCGATTAATCTTATGTGATAGGTGAACTGTCATCAGGGGTGTCAACAAACAATGTAGATGTCTGTTTATTTTACGATGTCCGAAGAAGTCAGGAAAAAAACGGCACTTTACAGAACACCGCAGACCATTATGGACGTTTATTTCAACTAAACAACTCTTCTCTTTCATTGTTATGCACTGAATTTGATGTGAAATAATATTGTGAGCATAATTAGACCCCAATATTGAATACATATATGATTTTGTAAGTTATTCATTTTCGGTTCATTTGTATACCTCCTAACAGTAATTACTCATTCAAATTAAAGTGGTAAGCTATAGTCAATAAATTTCACTGTCAAACACGTACTATGTTCTACTGTTATGCTTTCGCATCAGTGTGCTATGAAAGCGGTGGATTTGCTCTCAAACATTTTTGTTACTATTGTTTAAATGACACACGCTTGGTGTCGAGTCATGGCACACGTTAGGACTATTGCTAAGAATAGATGCTCAAACTGTCTTGATGCTGGTTACGTTTTATTGCACATTTTCGAGTTCATCTCCCCATGTTTTATTTTGTATCATGCCAATATACGTCTGCCTTACATTGTACATTTTATTATTCTACTTGCATATTTTATTTACCTTCCTTATAATTCTGTTCTACCATTTTGCAGCAATTTCAAACTGACCATTGCTTTTTTGTATAGCTGACCAAGGTCAAAAGCTTGTTGTTAAGCTGTTGAGGTCACTCTTGGTTGATCATCTATATGTGTGTATGTTGTGGTTCTTCTTAATAAGAAGTTGTTGAAACTAAACCACTCGAACAGCAGTTTTGCAATTCTTCCTAAAGTAAAGTTATGTAATGGTGTTTTTTTTAAACACTATCAAATTTGTCTAATCAAAACATAAGACCATTGAAATAACTAAAGGTCTTGATTTGAGTAAACATGGTTCAAAATGCTCGTTTGCATGAAACTGACGTAACTTGACATTAATCAAAGTCGTAACTGGATCTACAAATGCGACCGGGATGAGAGTTTTCGTATGTGGAACATTATATCAAAATCCGGTGACTGGATAAAAGAACTTCAAATTGCCTTGTGTTGAGTGTAGATGGTGTTAATATACGATTTACTGCAGAATGAGGCTAACATAACAGCATTAAGGATAAATATGAATGCAGTAACCCTGTGTCTCGGACAATAATTGTATAATCAGTAACATTTCATAAATGTACCACAACATATTGCGAACATTTCATCAAGTTAAACACTTAAACTGTGTCAAAACACCTTTAGATAGTTTCTCTGATTAAGATTATTTTGTCAGATACAAGTTTATCTATTTAGCTATTTGTGGAAAAAATTACACATTTTGAATTGCACAACCTTCTATAGTGAAGAGCAAACACTGACACGATATAATGTATGTAACTGTATTTTGTTGATGTTTTGGTGAACTGTGTATGCAAACAGCTTGTAACAATGTATGTATATAAGGCCTATCTATAGATAATGTGCTGCTGATATAAACTATTTAAAGAAATTCAACTGTTTGTAAGATTTCACAGCTAAGTGCTATATATGATTTCAATTTTGTGCCCTGTTTAATCAACACGGATGCAATGTTAAATATCGTCTGCAATAAGATGCACGTCATTATTTGTGTCAATCATTAATTTTAAATTAAGATTTTTAAGATTTTTTCTTGTACAATTAATTTATCAAAGCACCAATATTTGATGTTTTGAAAAATCTAAGATATAGAAATGCTTTTTAAGGTGATCTCAAATTCTCAATATCTACCAGGAGTTTGTATGGTGACTTGAGTGACTCATAGTGGACTGTTGTTAATGCTAAAACATATTTTGAGATTTTACAAGATTGACTTACAATAATGATAGTTGCAAAACATGTTATAATACAGGGTTCAAATGTTGCAGGTTGTTGTATTTTGTACAGATGTTGTTGAAACACAAAATTATTTGTATCAACCAGATGTGTTGCAGATACATGCCTATAGGTATAGAGCCTTGGATCCGAATAATGGTTTTATTTTTGTCTTAAAAGTTGCAAAACAGATCTCTTATGTTGTAAAGATAGTTCTGTTTCTTTTTATTCATTTTTTTAATTCATTTTTCAGCGTTTAGGTTTTTTTTACTGTATGTGGTGCTTCAAGGGGCAAATGTCATGCATAGTATCGCTTCAACTGTGGGTCAGGAATTGAAAATTGTGACGCTCACATTTTTTAGAGCTTAGATTTATGTCAAAATTATTAAAATCATGCCTAATGATCACATGAATATATACGTGACAGCTATTGTATGCGTTCATGAACACTTTTTTTATGTTCATGATTTTTTATTATTTTTTACATGGTCATAAATATACCATTTCCCATGTTTTTAAAATTGTGCATAGTCATTTTGTTATCTATGTATAAATATATGTTTTTTCCTGTTACCATGACTACATTCTCAGCTTACAACTCAAGTTTTATGGCAAAATATGACTAGCATTAAGATTTGTTGTAAACAAAAGATGCTTATAAGACATTAGGGAAGAAAACACATCTTGTATATTTCTAAAACAGGTCAAACACCTATTGAAAGGTGAAACATCGATAACAAGGTTAAACACCTATAAAATAACAACAACTTTAATAAGTTGTGTGATGTTATTGTTAAAAATACCTTATTTAATTATTTTAACGAACTCTGAATTAACGAGCAAACTACTCTGGCAAAACAAATGTGTTTTATTTGAGGTGACAGAAGATTTAAGAACCGCAAGGAGAAGAATAAGGACGAAATAAAATTGAACTGTAAAAAAGTTGCTAATCTGTCTATAGAAGGCTTAATTTTTATTATGGATTTCATTCGACTCATCTGATACCTTCCTGTGTTTAGCCAGATGATTTTTTCCATGCACGTCACCAACCTCTTTATGTTAGGTATTTTACCGAAATTTGCATCAAAATGGAACTTGGTAACTAAGTTGATAACATAGTCTGGTAGTCTGTTTGGATATATCGTTCATATACTATGAATGTTTTTAGCTTTGTATTGTATTCGTACCTGCAGTATGTTATATATGTGTGTGTATATTCTTCCATTTGATATATATATATGTATATTATTTGTATGTATTAGATGAACAAATTTACCATCATTTGTATGTGTATACATTTTGCAATGGATATAAATGTATCGATACCATCTTACTTCATACTGAGTGACAGCCATTGTGATTTTAATAAAAATGTTTTGGCTTTTTGGAAAAAAATTTAGGACTTGCGTCAACATTTTGATATTGAAACAAATTTAAAACGAAACCAAACATTTATTGGATGTAATGTTGATGTAAAAATGTAGTTTTAATGACAGCCTGTAGTTTAAAAGGATGACATAGTTTCAACTTGTGGCTATGTAGTAAATAAATTAAACAGTAAAATCAACATATATGAGGGCTATATCAATACATTATCTATTGTAATATACACTAAATAATCTATTAAACCATAGGATTAACACAAGATTTTATTTGCGTCACAGTCACCTTTTTTGATGTTTTTGTACATGCACAGAAAATGTTCAGAAGGATGCAAAAAATGTTTAAATATTTTGGTCACAATGAATCGTTTAGTTATAATGCAAAGGATAGGGCTTCACAATTAAGTTAAAGTGCATTTAATTTGTTGTTTTAAGAAGAAAAAATTGTTTTATTATAGTTTTCAAAAAATAAATGAAGAACTCAATAAAGATATATTTTATATTACAAGTTATGTAATCCTATAGGTAATAGTTTATTTCCATACATAAACATATTGTACTTTTATACATTATTTTATATGCGTGTTTTAATGTACTAAATGACAATAAATGTTCTATGAACACATATATTGTTTTTATTTCTTGATCAAATCATAACATACTATAATAATAACTACCTCAGAAATTTGCGCTTGTCACTAAACTTACCTGTTACAAATATCAAACCATCTCTCTGGTTAGCTTACTTGATAGAGCTCTAGGCTGGCACCACAGAGGTCAATTCCCGGGCGGGGCAGGTCATGTCCTAAGACGTTTTACTGTGGTTGTATGTCTTATTCCTCCGATTCCTAAGGGCTGGTTGTCGGCTCTATGTAGAAGAGCAAGTTAGTACTGCTTGTAGCAATTAACCTGATCCTGACCTTTATGCATTAATATATTACAAGACTATTACACAGAATATATCGATGCCGCGAGTGAATTGTGCATTATCCCTCCTTTCCGTTGCAGTTACGGAAGTTTTCGCTCCTACACAATTCTGTTATATTGTTTATGTTTACATACGCTGATTATAGTATACAATGTGCATATTCATAATTCTAGACACAGAAAGCCAGAGATAAATATAAACAAGTAGACAACTGTAAAATCATGTTCATTGAGGTCGAAAGGATCGGGTTAATGTTTTCAACTTAGCTGGTTGATAATTCATTCCTGGAAAGTGATTAAGTCAACTGCCCATCCTGTTCAACTGAAAAAGTGTTGAAAAATGGTGTTAAAACCCATACAAAAAATCTGGATAGCTTAGCAGGTAAAGTGAATGTGGGCAGATCTATATATACTGTACAGAGTTTAATCACTTGACAAGACATGTCATCTGTGAAGCAGACTAAAGAAGGTACATATTTAAATGCTGTTCATCTTCCGATTGGTATTGGGGTTAGTTTGTCAGCACTTTGCTTGCAGGAGAACAACATATAACTGCATGAAAACTCAAGAATGCTAGTTTGGTAAACTGACTGTCATGTTTGTGATAGAAGAACTGTGTCTCAGATAGAAGAAAAGGCATTTAAATTATAATCATAATATGGTAGTGATTTTCACTTAATACCAATCATTTTTTCTCAAAGAGTAATGTTATCACAAATCAAATTCACATATTAGATATTGTACATTATAAAAATACAACCCCTTTCATTGATTGTTCTGACAACATCCCAAGACCAACCATATGAAAGTTTACAACGGATTTTGGTGTAAAAATGTTATAATTCAATATTTGTACTGGAGTAGCAACAGTAGTTATGCAGCAAGCCCCGGATAGATTAGTATGTATTGAACAAATACTTAACCAATATGTTTTTTTTAAATATTGGTAAATGATTTTGGAAATAGATTCAATTAATTTTAATAAGAGAAATTATCAAATACATGAACAAGGGAGACAACTTGATATGGTATATTCACAGACTCATTGCAGCAGTTATTTCCCTTCGCCATGTACTCGATGTGATGTTCGGGTCAGAATGAAAATTTGTATGCAATGTTTGGAGCAGAATCATGCCGCTTTCTATTCATGACAACATTTTCAGTAAAACTCTCAAATTGCGTTGCGTTTGATCCTATGATTTAATAATTTGGTCATACACTTCGTCATTTAAATAAATGTGTAGAGCTAGTCAGACGCGTTGAATGATTATAAACTACAATCAGTGCATGAAATAAATTCGCCTAGTTTGACCTGAGAAGTGGTGAAAAATAGTTGGCAAAGTAAAAATATTATAAAAATCCGAAAAAATAGGCCCTATATATCTATGATGCCCTGCGAACCGGAGGTAGGCGTCTACACCATATCAGTTTTCAGGCACGTAGCTGCACCGAAATCTATGTGCAAGCCTAAATGAGCGGCAAAGCCGCCAATATGCTAGGGTGTCTGGGGAAATTTTGAAACCGTTGAATGTAAATGGTGACATCTGATGCCTTTTTAGCCGAATTTTCGAGAAAAATTCCGGCTTATAGATTTGGCGAAAACCGGGCGGGCGGAGTGTCATATGCCTTGTTTTCTTCATTTTTATAAGGAGTCTAACACGTCCGGTCCGACCACAATGAATGATTAAAAAGTTGAAAACTTGACGTCACTACTATACAGTGGATGACATGTAGTAGTGACGTCATGTTTATCATGAAACATACAGTATAGGCCTAGAGTGTCATGTTATTGATTCTGCTTTTAAATGGGCCGTTTTACTTATATAACCTTTTCGTGTATAATATACAGAAAACATATGTTAACGTACTTTAATTAATTATTGATATGAAGAAAAGTAAAATCGGAAAATAATGTGCAAGCCCGGGCTTTTTGGCGTAAAGGCAGCTACGCGCCTGGTTTTATAACAAAATTAATGTCTTACGATCCGAATTTTACAGAATCTTATAGGCCTATCATGATTTGGTAAAGAAGAATGTACAGTTTAAAGGTTTAAATATGGGCACAATTAAGAGTCTGTGTAGGGCTAACATTTGTTAACAAGCTAAACCTAATTATTGTTCATAACAAATTCAAACGAAAACGGAAATTCATGGATTTTATACGATATTTCTTCTTCGAAACTATCACGGGAATCTAATCTTCTAATCTTCACTGAAGTGTATATATCACAAGTGTATAACCTTCACGTGCACCAATTGTTTCTATGATCAAAATGGCGTCCAAACTATTATGACAACTGGAATTTCGTAGATAAAATGAAATTCACGCCATAATATTGGTTTTATGTGTTCTTAAGTGTACCCTATGGAGAGGGTACTTTATGTAGGATGATATTAAAGTTTCTGATGGCTGCAGTACGGAAAGGTAAGTTAGTTATGAACCGTTGTTTCCATGTTGACCGAAGTGTCTCTTTTTCGGATAAGACACCATCCGAATATCGACCTATCAAAATTATATGTTTTTGTTGTTTAATATATTTATAATTTATGATAAGAATTGAGAGCCATTCTTATTTGCTTTGTTAAAAAGCAAATGTTATACAAATTGTACAAAAAAAGCAAGCATGTATTTAATGGGCATTTTATAATTTTAGTTATTTGCAGGGAATCGTCACAATTTCATGCTCACAATGACATTTTCGTTGTATCATATTCCTGTTATTGTTTTTTTAATTTGAATATGTTTATAGCTGTCAATTAAATTTAGTGGCTTATAAGTGGTCCCTGTAGCAACTTATTCTCTCTCTTTTACTCACGATGAGTCACGTATGCATTGAACTTAAAACCAATATCTTTCAGGAAAGGTAGACTGGACTATTTAGAGCAATAATGGATTTTCACCAGATTTTAGTGTATTTGATTTGTAAACAATACAATTAATATTTTATGTGTACCCCAGAATAACCCTATTGGATTTAAATTGGCTTTACTATTTACTTAGAATTATGCAGATTGACTCTGTTTTGGGAACAGCAAAGTAACATGAGCTACAAATCTCTAATTCCAGCTGTGGTTCCATTAACATTTATTTAGTGAGCATTTGGTAGCCATAAACTCCATGTGTTTGACCTCATTATTTCCGATGTTAGATTAATAGGCAGGGTTGTCACTAGCATTTGAAAACAAGAGTCCAAAACCATGCCTTTGGAAAAAGTTGCAGTACTTCAATGAAATTTCTAAGAAATGTTGCCAGAAACAGGAAAAATAGGAGTCTTATAAGAACCCTGACTAGGGTGTTGACCTTTTATTATTTTTCTACATTTTTATCATCACAGGGCCATCAGGAGGCCTGGACAGGGTGCCATCAGCAGGTACAAGGAACAAACCTAGAGGGGCACCACTTAGATCTATTCATCCTAACAGTAGTCCTGTATACAAGACGCAATCAGAGACAGCACTGACTTCTGGTCTCTCTAAACTATCCATAAATGATAATAGAGCAAAGCCAGGACTGAAGTTAGTATATAATTATTGTAAACCTGTGTTTGAGGGATAACTAACATTTCCTGAAAAATTAATCTTAGCTGGATTTATAGAATAATTTAAGTCTCTATGTACTAGTTAGCCAGCAATTTTAAGTTCAATTTTATTGAGAAAAAATGCAGTGGATTCCTGGCTTCCCAAATTGCCTCACAGATTGCTTTACATTCCGTCAGAGAAACTTAGTACTGTTGTGTGACCATAAGAAAAAATTACTGGTTTTGAATACATGGTAGATTGTTAACTTGCTGCACATTGGTCAGGACCTTGCAAAAAGCTTCGGGATCTTTTTTGATTTTATTTGACATGTCAGATAGTGCTGCAACTTTCACAAATGTACAGGAAGGTTGTTGATTGGAAAATTTAACATTGAATTTTATATTAATTATTTACATTTTTTATGGTAATTTATGTGATTGAGAACAAATATTATTATTCTAACATGAAGCAGGATATGATGTTAATTTTTTATGTTATTTTAGGAGGAATTTTTCATCTGGTAGAAACAGCACTAATGGAGGGGTGAAGAATATTGCTGATGTTGCTAGTCTACTGCAGAATGAGTCTGTGAAGAATGTTGTTGTTGTAGCTGGGGCTGGTATCAGCACGCCCAGTGGTATTCCTGATTTTCGGTAATATAATTGCAGTCATTTGGGGCCCCTAAGGTTGTATATAAATAAAAAAAATTGAAGGTGTAAATAACATTTTATAGATTTACTAGCAATAGTTTTATAGTAGTGCATGTAATGTTTGAACACACTCGCTATAAAACAGTATAATTACCAAGAAGCATGCTGGTGTTTACTATAGATCAAATTTACTGCTGGACTGTTGGCCTGTATATGAAATCTTAGTTTGTTTCATAGATAGATTGCACTGCCTGTGACTGGGGAAAGAACTTTTGATGATGAGGCACAGTCAGTCACTTCTAAGTTTCTATCTAAGTCTATAATTACAAAATGTATCACAATAGACTTATACATGAGTATTTCATAATATTTAAACTTAATATTTCCTGAATAAACTTAAAAATAAGGATACCCTAGACATATATTGACATCAACAAAATGACTATGTCTCTCTAAACCTTCAGGAGGTCTGGTACTCTGGGATTGCAGAGTGTAAATCTACTTATACTGGGTTAGAAAACACAGGAAGCAGTTGTAGCGAGTGATCAATTTGTAATAAGTAAATTAGCTACAAAAACGATTATTATCCCTTCAGCGAGAAATTTTATCCCAAAAATACATACATGTAGTGGGATACAAAATATTCAATGTTCATGAAACTTTATGCT